>CM033472.1:110480954-111080954 GCA_019447015.1 Hymenochirus boettgeri
TCTGCTTTCTCCTGCTTGAGTCTAAACAGTAATGCTTGAGTTCCGTGCATCTCCTGCTTGAGCCTTAAACAGAAATGCCTGTGAGTTTCGTGCACATGCGTGTGCATGGAACTCACAAGCATTACTGTTTGAGGCTCAAGCAGGAGAAAGCGGAGGAAATCTCAGAGGGACGGAGATTAACTTTCAGCAAACCAGTAACAGATGTCAGCAACTTTCAAGTCACAAAGCTAGGCTCTGGAGGGGCATAGGTAAAAAAAAATATGGACACAGTATTTTTAAAGCTGCAGCTTCCAAATGAACAAACATACACTTATCCTTTGAATATGTTTCATGTATTCATAATCAATAACTCAAACAAATATAATAAATAGATCTATAAATATAGTTATTAATTCCTATATAAAAAGAAGCACTAAAATGTATATGAGGAACGCCTAACAGCATTAATGCTTTAAATGGTTGGTGGAGGGTGTAAATTTCGTGCGCAGTGGCTCCTACCATGTATGTTTCAATATAATTTATTTTAAAGTAAAAATCTCATAGAACACAACCATATATCCAATAGCTTTTTATTTTGTTTGTTTCTCACAAACTGTAACATAACACAGTAATTAACCAGAAAGTCCATGTTCCAAACCACAAACAAAACCACAAAACCTTCAAGCCCCTTTCTCCTGCCAAAATATATCATCCAAAGCCTCCTTTGCAGTGGGTCCGAGTGCTGGGGGGCTGAATGTGTAAGAGCAGTCATTGGCCAGCACTATCAAAATACACTATTTCACCTACAGAAGTTAGGAAAACCACTCAGAGCCACAGATCCATAGATCCATATAGGTAAGTAATTAGCGAAGAAGAGATTTTAGTTTTATCCTTTGCAAAAGCTAAGAAATGTAGCTGCCTGTATTAATCTGCGGTATAGTCTTATTTACTGTAAATATGTTTTAGGGATATATAATATGCAAACCAAATAATATATCTAATAAAACAATGAGTCATAATTTCAGATTGAGAGGATAACATTTCCGAAGCTTTATTCAGTCTAAATTTAAACTACTCTAGATAGGAAACCATAAATGGAGAGAAGCTATTACATTACAGATCATCCTCAGTTCATTGTTACAGCATAAGAGACTCTCTTTTCCTCCCCCTTACCAGTAACGGCGCCTGCAAGTTTTTGTTTTGATACTATAAAACAAGCCAGATGCTAACTTAATCCTACAGATGGATAGGATTTGCAAACACATCCAGTGAGTTCCGGCTGTGAGCCTACAGCTGAGCAGCTACCAACATGTACCGAACTAAACTGAAAGGGATGAGACTGAGTAGAGGTGTGCTTGTGCAAATGGTCATACCTTCTATAATTCGTTCCCTATGTTCAGATTATTAGGCTGACAAGGCGTCAATATTTTATGCATCCACAGAACAACCCCTCCTACCTACATACTGTACAGTGGCCAGGAAGGCAGAATTACAGCAATTTTGCCACTTCTTACTTTTAGCCTCTATATACACCACTACAAGACAATCAGACTTATTTAGTAATAGGTGCAAACATTGGTCTGTTCTGTTAATTTGCCTCAATCAAATGGTACCTTTTATACTGGTCTACTACAGTTAGAAAACATCTGATTGGTTGCTGCAGGTATAGGCTGGGTATACACAAGCAGATTTTTCGGCCAATCCGACCATTATTACCCTGTATCAGTCAGGCCCAAAAATCTGCAACATTTTTGTTGTCGCCGGCGACCAATGAGAGTCACTCGTTCGTCCAGATCACCCCCAATTGTGCAGACACCCCACAATCAGTGGCAGCTATGTACAATGCGACCGACCGTAATTCGACCTGGCCGACCAATGCAATCGCCGATTGTTCAGTTGTAAGAAAAATTGGTCCATGTGTACCCAGCCCAAAAGCACCAGGCATATTTTGCAACTCTATTATATAGGTCCCATATGCCTATAGGACAAGAAACTATAGAGGCCAGGGCCGGCATTTGGGCAGGGCAAACTGGGCAATTGCCCTGGGCCCCCACCATCTGAGAGGCCAACAAAGAACATTTCACACACTCACCTACAACATTCCCTAGATACAGGGGCGTATAGTATGTATAGTATTTGAGGTTGAATAAAGACATACGTCCATCCAGTCCAACCATCTAGCAATATCCTCATTTCCTGCCTAACTGTTGATCCAGAGGAAGGCAAAAAACCCCCACCAATTTATGAAGGGGGAAAAAATTCCTTCCTGACTCCAAGTGGCAATCGGAAATTTCCCTGGATCAACTCTACTTTATGTTCAATACCAGTAACTTGCAACATTCCTTGTTTGCAGAAACTCATCCAGTTTTTTTTTGAAACTGACCAATGAACTGCCATTACAACGTCCACTGGAAGACAGTTCCATAGCCTTACCGTTCTCACAGTGAAAAACCCTTTCGAGCTTGAAGCCTAAACCTTTTTTCTTCAAGTCTAAGGGATGTCCTCGTGTCCTTTGACATGTTCTCTTGGTGAACAATGCCCCAGATAGTTTATTGTATGGCCCGTTAATGTATTTATACACAGTAATCATATCCCCACGCAGCGCCTTTCTCCAGCGTACATAATTGTAACTTTTCCAGTCTCTCTTCATATTCAAGCTCCCCCAATCCCTTATTAATTTAGTTGCCCTTCTCTGAAACCCTTTCCATTCAAAGATGTCCTTTTTGTACACAGGATTCCAAAATGCACTGCATATCCAAATGAGGCCTTACCAATGCTTTGTAAAGAGGGAGAATTACATTTTCCTCCCTTGAATCCATACCTCGCTTTATACAAGACAATACCATGCTGGCTCTGGCTGTTGCCGCCTGGCACTGCTTGCTACCTTTAAGTTGTTATCCACCCTTGATGGCCCTGAGTGGCATTAGGAAATAGGCTGGCACTGTGAGAATGGGGAATAGGGCGACACTGTGAGAATAGATAATAGTCTGGCACTGTGAGAATGGGGAATAGGCTGGTACTATGAGGCTGACCACTGTGGGGAATAACCTGGCATTGACTAAGTCTGGTGAATAGGTTTTCATTCTGAGACTGGTGGATAGGCTGGCACTGAGATTGATGAATAGGTTGACACTGCGGAATAGGCTGCACTGTGGACTGGTGAATAGGCTGGCACTGTGAGACTGGTGAATAGGCTGGCACTGAGATTTCTGAATAGGTTGACACCACGGAATAGGCTGGAATTGTGAGACTGGTGAATAGGTTTTCATTCTGAGACTGGTGGATAGGCTGGCACTGAGATTGCTGAATAGGTTGACACTGCAGAATAGGCTGGCACTGTGAGACTGGTGAATAGGCTGGCACTGTGAGACTGGTGAATAGGCTGGCACGTGAGACTGGTGAATAGGCTGGCACTGTGAGACTGGTAAATAGGCTGCACTGTGAGACTGGTGAATAGGCTGCAGTGTGAGACTGGTGATAGCTGCCACTTTAGACTGGTTATTAGGCTGGCACTGAGATTGCCGAATAGGTTGACACCACGGAATAGGCTGGAATTGTGAGACTGGTGAATAGGCTGGCATTGTGAGACTGGTGAATAGGCTGGTACTGTGAGAATGGGGAATAGGCTGGCACAGTGAAAATAGGGAATAGGCTGGCACTGTGAGAATCGTGAATAGGCTGGCACTGTGAGAATAGGAAACATGCTGGCAAAGTGAGAATGGGGAATTGCCTGGCACTGTGAGATTAGGAAATAGGGTGGCACTGTTAGAATGGGGAATAGGGTTGCACTGTGACAATAGGTAATAGGCTGGCACTGTGAGAATAGGAAATAGGCTGGCACTGTGTCAATGCCACTCAGGGCCATCAAGCTCCACACCATTACTCTCTTACAGCAACCCCCCATGACTACATGTGGAACTTGATGGCCCTGAGTGGCATTAGGAAATAGGCTGGCACTGTGAGAATGGGGAATAGGGCGACACTGTGAGAATCGATACTAGTCCAAAACTCCAAGATCCCTTTCCAACAGGGATTCACTTAACACAGAGCCATTTATAGTATAAGTAGCACAAGTATTTTTAAGTCCAAAATGCATCACCTTACATTTATCAACATTGAATTTCATCTGCCACTTAGCAGCCCAATGTGATAATCTATCTAGATCCCCTTGCAACGATTGCACATCCTCTGAAGTTTTTAATGGTCGACAAAGTTTTGTGTCGTCAGCAAACACAGAAACCTTGCTGACAATACCCACTTCCAAATCATTAATAAATAGATTAAATAGAAGCGGCCCCAACACAGAACCCTGTGGCACCCCACTTAGCACTTTAGTCCATAATGATGAAGCCCCATTAACAACTACTCTCTGCATCCTATTCTTTAACCAATTTTCTATCCATGTACAAATGTGACTCCCCAGACCAACAGACCTCAGCTTATTCATTAGTCGCCTATGGGGGACTGTATCAAAAGCCTTTGCAAAATCCAAGTAAACTACATCTACTGCTATACCAGAGTCTAAATTTCTACTTACTTCCTCATAAAAGCCAAGCAAGTTAGTTTGACAAGATCTATTCCTCCTAAATCCATGCTGGTTACTACTTATAATGTCAGTCCTTGAAACATACTCTAGAACATGATCCCTTATTAAACTTTCCAGGATCTTCCCCACCACTGAAGTTAAACTTACAGGCCTGTAATTACCCGGCTGTGAACGACTACCCTTTTTGAATATTGGAATAACATCAGCCTTTTTCCAATCCAGAGGCACACCACCGGACATGAGGGAATCAGCAAAAATTAGAAACAATGGCCTAGATAAAACTGAACTTAGCTCCCTAAGTACCCTAGGATGTATTTTATCCGGTCCAGGAGATTTACTAATATTAACCTTATTTAGTTCTTTCTGTACCATATCCTCGGTTAACCAAAGTGAACTTGAATCTTGTATACCTTTATTGCTACTATACTCTATGATATCTGTACTTGGATCTTCTATAGTGTATACAGAGGAAAAAAAATTATTCAAGACATTTGCTTTATCGCCATCCTCCGTAACTAACTTATCCCCATTAATTAATGGTGCCACATTCTCAGTCCTCATCTTCTTACTATTAATATACTTAAAAAAATGTTTAGGCTTAGTGATGCTTTCTTCAGCTATCCTAACTTCATTATTAATTTTAGCTAGTTTGATTGCTTTCTTACACTCCTTGTTACAGTTTTTATAATCCCTAAAGGCCCTTTCCGTTCCCTCGGCCTTAAAGGTTTTAAATGCCTTTTTCTTCCTTACCATTTGCCTCTTTACATCAGAATTCAGCCACATGGGCGCGGATTTATTTTTTTTACATTTATTTCCCAAGGGTATAAATTTAGATGTGAACTGGCTTAAAATCCCCTTGAACACAGTCCACTTCTGTTCAGTACCTTTACCTGATAATACATTATCCCAGTTGACATTCTGAAGAGCTGCTTTTAACCTGGGAAAATTTGCTTTCCTGAAATTAAATGTCTTTGTTAACCCAGCACACTTTTCCTTTCGATAACAAAGTCCAAATGCCACTATTTCATGGTCACTATTCCCTAAGCCTCCAGTTACCTTTATATCTATAATGCGCTCCACAATGTTAGATATTACCAGATCCAACAGAGCTCCTTTTCTAGTAGGAACCTCAACCACCTGTGAGAGAAAATTATCCTGCAGCAAATTCAGGAACTCATCGCCTTTTTCTGTGATGGCAGTTCCACCACACCAATCAATGTCAGGGTAATTGAAGTCCCCCATAATGAGCACACTCCCCAAACCTGCAGCCCTTGCCAACTGCATATGAAGTTGACTCACCTCCTCTCTGCTAGCATTTGGCGGCTTATAGCAGACACCAACAATGACATTACCCCCTTTCCTGTTGCCTAATTCCACCCATATTGCCTCCACTTTATCATCCATATCACCAGTTATCTCTTCTTTTAAATTTGGCTTCAATTCTTTTTTAACATATACACATACTCCTCCCCCTTTCCTTTTTTTTCTGTCCTGCCTAAACAAGGCATATCCTTCTATATTTACAGCCCAGTCGTGAGAACTGTTCAACCACGTTTCTGCTATACCTATTACATCATACTTTTCATTCAATGCCATCATTTCCAATTCACCCATTTTGTCAGCCAGGCTTCTCGCATTTGCAAACATACATTTTAGATTATGATCCTGTAATTTATTCGTACACTTTGATACACATTCCTCCCTATCCCCTATGCTAGCCCCACCCCCCTTTCCACCCACCACTGGCCTATCTACACCCTGCTTTCCTCCTGGACAATCTATCCCAGTGAGACTGCTAATACCCTCCCCCCCCAAACCTAGTTTAAAATCTCCTCCAACCCTCTAGCCATCTTCTCCCCTAAAACAGCTGCACCACCATCAGTGAGGTGCAACCCATCCCTACTAAAGAGCCTGTAGCCGACAGCAAAGTCTGCCCAGTTCTCAATAAACCCAAACCCTTCTTCCTTACACCACTCTCTTAGCCACGCATTAATGCTCCTAAGCTCCCGCTGTCTCCCTGGCTTAGCACGTGGCTGCGGTAGTATTTCTGAAAACACTACCCTGGAGGTCCTTGCTTTTATCTTGGCCCCTAGTTCTCGGAAATCATGTTTAAGGACCTCACCTCCACCTCTAACTTTGTCATTGGCACCAATGTGAACCAAGACCGCCGGGTCACACCCGGCCCCACCCAATAATCTGTCTACACGATCCACCACATGCCGAACCCTAGCACCAGGAGCACCTAGCACCAGTAACTACCAGGAGAGCAGACCCTACACTCGCGGGGTGGGGGGTGTCTTATTTTTTCGATGACAGATATACCCTCCACCCAGAAAACCACTGTAGATGAAGTGTAGATGCACTTTTACTGCACATGTAGAGAGATCCATTCATTAAGGTCACACACAGGTGAGCTAATTGGTTGGAGTGGGAGATCTCCTGGCCACTGTCTGTTAACTGCACATAACCCAGTTAATTAGTGCAGAGCTGAATGGAGAAGCAGTATGTTTTTTAATGACTTTGGACAGCTGGAATCACAGACTTGCAGAAGGATTTTTTTCAAAAAAGTCTCACCATTCTCTTTGTAACAAAGTAACAGGCATAGATCATCTCTGTAAGATCTTAATGTAACTTAACAGTGAAATGGATACAGACACTTAAGTACACATAGTTACTAAGAAAATACTGGGAACTCAGGAAAGCAAAGCAATAGAGTAAACTGCCACAGCTCTGTTTTAACCTCATTAGGTAATGCATGGTCTCTCTATGCGCACACGTCGCGTGCGCATGACGTCACGGCACAAGCGCACAGAGCGATTGTGCATTACCTAATGAGTCTAGCCAATCAGCATCTACATGAACATCTTGGAGGGATGGATCTAAGTAATCACCTACTGACAAACAAGATTTCAGCAACTTTAACTCTGCAAAGGTAGGATCTTGGCTTGGGGGGGGGGGGGGAATATGGCAATTTTTTTTTAAAGTAGATGCTTCCAATTGACCCTAACTTCATTTTATAGTATACTTATCCTTTAAGGAGTAATTTTAATATTGGTTAGCGCAAATATAACTCCATCATGCCGCACAGCTGCTCGTATATGGCAAATGACACTCTTACTGCCTGTGCAACTAATTTAATATCCAATTTGCACTGGATTCAAATTCTTATCTTACCATCACTTGCGATATAGTGCTATGCACCCCATTGTTTTCAATGAAATCTATTTGCTCTCCTACTCCTTGTTGGTAGGGATATATCTCTTAATCCTAGCCCCTGTAATATCTCAGATTTCAATTGTCCTCGCCCTACTCTTCCATTAATCTCCCCACTTTGTGGATCTACAGCCTCTAACCTTTTATCTGTTCCTCTATCTGTTCCATCTTCATATCTGCCTTTCTCCTGTGCTTTGCTTTAATGTTTTGTCCCTTTCTAACAAATCACTATTATTCAAAACCTTTTCTGTTCTAAGTATTTCCCCCTTCTTGCCCTTATGGAAACCTGGCTTTCCCAACACAACTCTGCTATTGAGGCCTCCATTTCTACAGGAGGTCTCCTCCTCTCCCATATACCTCGCTCCTCGGGTTGTGGCAGAGGTGTTGGCCTCCTTCTTTCCCCTGCTTGTTGTTTTAATGTCATCACCCCCCCCCCCCCCCAACACACACACACACACCGGCCTCCTTGTTTACATCCTATGAGGTTAGCACTGTTCAAATTTCATACCCTCTGTTGCTACATGTAGCTGTGATAGACAGACCCCCATTCACAACTCCCCCAACTACATTCCTCTCAGACTCTCAGAGACTCTCTCTGAGACCTAGCTTACCTTCTGCCTCTCTACTGACGGTCCTGTTCTAAGTTTGGGTGACTTTAAAGGGACATTTCAGTGGAAAATATCAACATTTTAAAAAGTATTAGTTTATATTTTACATATCAAGTTATTCTACATATTCTCTTCCATTTTGAAAAATCTGTTGAATTTCTACCCCTTGTTGACATTAGTGAGCTGCCATTTCAGATTCCAACAATCCTTCTTCTTCCCAGGATGCACCACTTCCTTGGAATGTTCCTAGCAGTAATTTCTACTGATTGGCTGTTGGATGGGTCAAAGATGTTCAGATCTCTACTGAATCAACCCAGGCACTGGGTAAAGGGCAAGACCATTATGGTTTCTACTAGGGGTCCTGCAAACAGGAAGTCAGTATTTCTGTTGCATTTATTTATACACAGACAAAATGTTGAATTTGCAGATTAAGGTCATTGGGATGGAAAAATACTGCTCTTTTTTTTCTGCAAAGCATAAGTATTTGCACTGAACTTCCCCTTTTACTGTCACATTGACAACTCTGCTCTATTCTGGCCCTCTTGTTTCCTTCACAACATCCTCCTTTGATATTCATCAGTGGACAAATACCGGCACGTATAAGGATGGCCACTTCTTGTCTTCACTAAAAACCTCTGTGTCTCATCTTTTGAAACTAACCCCTACCCGCTTTCAGATCACTATCTTATTACTTTTCTTGCCCCAACACTCTCCTGTTTCTCTTGATCCTCCTTCTTGTGTGTATGTCCGTAATACCCAAGAAATAGATCTTCCAGTGCTGGCTTCTTATCACTCCCCTAGTCTCTCTACCCTTATGTCCAATTCTGATCCTGACTTGCTTCTTAATGCCTATAACTCTGTCCTGACTAATGCTATTGATTACCTTGCCCTCTTGCAACCCCACAAGTGCCATCTCTCAAATCCTTGCCCATGGCTCTGTCCCACAACCCGTTTTATTCGTAGGTGCACACATGCTGCTGAGCAGCTGGCTGACTTTCTCCATTACAAGTTTATGCTACAATGCCTCAACATCGCATTTTCGGTAGTAAAACAAAAATACTATAAGATGCTTATAAATAATAACAAACCAAACCCACATCGCCTGTTCTCCATCTTTAACTCCCTTCTTTGTCCCTAGCCACTGACTCTCTTCTTCTTCCACACTTTTCCCAAGACTTTACTGACTACTTCATAAATAAAATAGAGTCCATCTGTACACATTGTCCTCAGCATAGCTCTTTTACCCACACCCCCTTCTACTGATCTTGAATATTTTAGTCCAATGACCCAGTCAGAGATCTCGTCTCTGCTTCGGTCATGTCCGCTCACTACATGTCCCCTCGATCCCATGCCCTCTTTCCTACTGAAGCTGTAATCAGGCAGTCTCCCCTATACTAACCCACATATTCAACGCCTCTTTGTCACCTGGTATTTTCCGTTTTCCCTTTTTTAAACACGCCCATGTGAAATCCATAATCAAGAAAGCCTCCGTTGACCCCTATTGTCTTGCTAACTACCACCCAATCTCTCTAAACTCCTGGAAACCTTGCAGTCAGGGATTCATCCTGCACACTCCAAGGAGACAGCTCTGTGCAAAATTGTGAATGACCTTCAGGCTGCCAAAGTCAAAGGTCACTTTTCTATTCTCATCTTTCTCAGCCTCCCCTCTGCTTTCGACACAGTAGATCATTCCCTCCTAATGCAATTTCTTCACTCCTTGGGCATCCGGAATGGAGAGCATCTTGGCTACGATCCTACCTCTCTAACAGAATCTACTCTGTCATATGATATTAAAAAATCCTCTCTGGTTCCTCTTAGTGTAGAGGCTCTGTTCTTGGACCCAGTATCAATGAAGATACACTGATGATACTCTAATATAGTTTTGTACCCCCACGCTAAGTCCTGAAAACCAATCACGCATCTCCGACTGTCTCTGTGCTGTGTCCTCATGGATTGTGCACTGATGCCTCAAACTAGACCTGAATAAAATTTAACTATTCATTTTCCCACCTAAACCTAGTCCTATCCCACCTTTTTCCATTTCTGTGGACAACACCCCCATTTACCCTATTCAGGCGGCACATTGCTCAGGGGTTATTTATAATCACATTAACTATGTTGCTAAAACCAGTCTACCTTTTTTTCGACTACTGCTATGCTTAACCAAGCTCTGATCCTATCATATCTGGATTATTGTAACCTGCTTTCTGGTCTTCCTGCTTCCCATCTTTCTCCCCTTCAGTTGATACTGAACTCTGCCACACGCATTGTTTCGCTCTCTAACAATCGGGATATTAAATCTCCTCTGTGCCGCACATCTACCTAGCTCCCCATTAAACAACACATTATCTACAAAATCCTTCTCTTAACATTTAAATCCCTTCGCTCTGCTGCTCCTTCTTATATTTCTTCTCTTGTGTCCCCATATGTCCCTGCCTGTACCCTCCGCTCATCGTAGAACCATCTTATACAGACCCCCCCCACTCACACCGCCTCCTCCTGCCTTAAACCTTTTTCTCCCGTGGCTCCTGTCCTCTGGAATTCTATTCCCCTCCCTCTTCGTCAAGAAACCTCAATAAGCAAGTTTAAATCCTATCTCTCTGAGCACAGCACAACATAGGACTGTTGACACTGAGCCAGTTATTACTTTAGCACTTCCACCCTTTCCTATGTATCTGTATGTTACCCACCTAAGTAGAGTGTAAACTCTAAAGGGCTCTTATCACTTACATGTTTCAAGCACTTGTATATTTCATGATGCACATACTTATTTATATTTTAATGTATTTACTTATTGTCCCCCTTGAAATGCTTTTTGTACAACGCTGCATCCCCCAAGTGGCATTATATAAATATATACAAACATACATACAATAAATTGCACCGAAGCGCATCCTAGTGTGAACTAAAGCATAAGGCTGTCAACAGACAAGTATACTATGCAAGAGATAATAAGTATACACAATAGTAGCATGTGGCTGCCAGTTAAGTGTTTTGCAATACCCTCGATATTAGGTCTTCACCTATTTTCCGCAGTTAAACATCTAATTCATAGCCATAAACTGCCATTCACGGGTGTGTCTCACGGGTGTGTTTTGGACCCTTGCCATTCTCTCTGTATATTAGAAGAAATCATAACTTAATTAGGTTTCAATTATATTTTATGTGCAGATGATTCACACAGGAAGTTAAAACTCAAATAGCTGCACGCAGTTCTCCTGCATGGCACACCATCAACCAAAACTTAATACATACCCATTTCTTTTCCATTGATACAACATGCAATAACCCTGTTAAGTCATAATCACTGAATCACTTCTGATTCTTAAATAGCATAAATAACATCACATAAACTTGTCATTTGCTGCATTACAATATTGCCAAGATTTGCTATTTCTTCTGCCAGTTACTAAAATCATGGTAATCTATTACTAAAAGGCCTTTCAGCCTCACATACTGTATTTACTCTCTTTATCTAGAAATCTGCTATTCAGGTCCGTTTTTAGAACTTTAGCACCTTAACACAAAAATACACTTTTTAAAGCCGCTACCTATATTTTCTGCGTGGCGTTATGTCAGCTCTCTAGTTCAGCAGCCACAGTTAGGACAGCTCTCTAGTTCAGCAGCCACAGTTAGGACAGCTCTCTAGTTCAGCAGCCACAGTTAGGACAGCTCTCTAGTTCAGCAGCCACAGTTAGGACAGCTCTCTAGTTCAGCAGCACAGTTAGGACAGCTCTCTAGTTCAGCAGCCACGTTAGGACAGCTCTCTAGTTCAGCAGCCACGGTTAGGACAGTCTCTAGTTCAGCACCACGGTTAGGACAGCTCTCTAGTTCAGCAGCCACGTTAGGACAGCTCTCTAGTTCAGCAGCCACGGTTAGGACAGCTCTCCAGTTCAGCAGCTAGTTAGGTCAGCTCTCCAGTTCAGCAGCCAATGTTAGGTCAACCCACCACTATAGCAGCCACTATTAGGTCTGTCCTCCAGTTCAGCAGCCACTGTTGGTTGTCTCTTCAATTTAACAGTCAGTGTTGACTAAACGTGTAAGTGCCCACACAGAGTCTCAAATAGAAGTGTTAGTGCACACACACAGTTGCAAATATAAATGTATGTGCCCACACATATAGACTGGTAAATATCAGATGCCCACCACAGGCTGGTAAATATCAGATGCCCACACAGACTGGTCAATATCAGATGCCCACTCAGAATGGGCAATATAAGATGTGCCCTCACAGATAGTTAAATATAACAATCTGTGTGGTGGCTCAGTGGTTAGCACTGATGCCTTGCAGTGTTTAAGTCCTGAATTTGATTCCACCCTTGGACACATCTGCAAGGAGTTTGTGTGTTCTCCCCATGCTTGCGTAGGTTGTATGTGTCAAACACTGTAAATGTGCTTAGATTGTAAGCATGTGAATGTATACATCTAATTGTAAAGCGCTATGGAATATGATGGCCCTATATAAATCCACAATAATAATAAAATAACTGGTCAATATGAGTGCCCCAAACTTACTCTATTTCTTCCCCCAAGTTCCTCCTGCCCCTCTGAAGATGTGGTGATAAGCAGGAGGATACACAGCTCTTTGCGTCCAGCCCCCCCCCCCCCCCGCCAGCTTGTCCATGTGCACCTGCGCACATACTTGAAGAATCACGTGGCAGCGAGGGTAACTTAAAAAACAAAAAATCTGTACGCTGGCTGCGGTGACTGCCTGTCTGCTTTTCCTTGGGAGTGCCAACATGAGCAACATTTTTGTGTTGCTATGCATATCCTAAGGTCAGGTACACATGTGAAAGCTATTTTCGTTACAATCAATCACTGAAATCTGAAATACCAATTAGTTGGTATGGAAGATCCAGAGGGTTCATATGGGTTGAAATAATGGCCAAATATAACACGGTCACCTGTATGTTGACTTGACTGTTCATGAGGCTCATAGAATACTGCACAATCAGGCAAAATTTATTTAACCACACCACTAGTATTTTGACCTAATTGACTAAAATATTGTCTGGTCAGGTTGAAATACTGGCTCGTATACCTAGCTTCAAACACATACATTTACACATTACTCAAAACATAGATGTCAATTCTCCCAATCAAGAGACATTACTTTTTTATATTTAAATAAGGGTGTCCTTAAAGAAGAAAAATATGCATTCCCACCCACCCCCTGCCAACGAAAATATCCAGGAGTACAACTGGACATTTACAGGCTCATTTACCCAGAGCCGCTATCGCTCTGGGTAAATGTCCTGTTCACAATTCAATATCACGTTTGCAAACGTGGGTAAATCTCGAAAAAAGGATTTACTCATTGGGGGATTTTAACGGTAGCTATTAATCCAGCGCTAAAACGAGAGCAAACATGATATTGAATTGCGAGTGCCGGATGCACGGATGACTCTTGCGCAACCCACGCATCCGACGCTAATATGGAGTTAAAAGGCATGTCCACCCTTATAATAAACTTTCCCCATAACATAGTATGCCTTCCCCCAGCCCCAACCGCTATAAAATAATTTTAAGAAAGTGCCCCGATCTTTACTTACCTTCCCTCTCTCCTCCGACTCACAGCCCGGCCTTCTGCTTGCAATACACTGCAAGCAGGGGGCGGGAACGGCAGCCGCGTCCGTGATTGGCTGAGAGGCAGCCAATCACTGACGCGGCTGCCGGGTTCTCAGAATGCCGGGGGAGAGAGGGAAGATAAGTAGAGTTAGGTGGACTTTCTTAAAATAATTTTTTAGCGGTTGGAGGCTGGGGAAAGGCAAACTATTATGGCCAAGGGTTTCTGTGCTAGGGGGAGGGATCGCAAAACGGGAGGGAGGGGGAGAAGGGCTGCAGTGCGCATGCCAAACGTCTCCCGGAGGTGAGACAGGAGGCAGAGTCCTATATGGACTTTGCTATCCTCCTGGTGGGCAGTTTTTGGGACTTTGGGGGGGGACTACAGGAGAACCATATGGAGCTGGGATGTGAGGTAAGGATTTTAATACACTACATGGTGGGCCGTTATAGATTATAGTTTTGGGGGTGGACAAGCCCTTTAAAGTCACTGGTAGCAAACTGGTTAGCGAAACTTTACCTCCATAAATTTGCCCAGCGGCTCTGGCTAAATCGGCCCCTTTGAGTTCTTAAATTACAAGGTATTAGGGAATAATTGAGATAAAGAAGAATTGCTTGTGCACAACAGAAACGTTACATTGCATGCTTGTTTAAAAGGGATACTCACCTCAGCCTCCCTTACTCATCTCTTTGCTTTGTGTAACTGCCTTGATCTCCCCCCAGTGTCAGAATGGGCACCTGGGACCCATCAGGGAATTTTGTGTCAGAGGCTCATGAACCACTTAAGCATCCAAAGAATTTTTTTATATTATATATAAATATATATATATTTATAAATATATATATTTATTTCCTGATCTACAGCCCTGAAGCTGTTGGTTAAAGTAAAACTAACTAGATGTTAAAACAAAAAAAGTACTTGGAACAGGGACATAGGACTGGTAATTCCTACCCTCCCAATATTGTTTCTCTGAGAAGCACCAGCCCAAAGAAAACCGATTCTGACATTTTTCCCTCTGGCTTCAGCAGGAATAGTGCGGGACTAACCTGGCAAACGAAAACGATACCTGCTGTAGCTCCTCAATAAAACGATATTATAATTTAAGAATAATCAACCCTACCTCCCTGTCCCAAGTATTTTCTAATTCTGAAAAGTACATTTTTAGAGTATGGTTAACCTTTAATATATATTAAAGAAAACTTTGCTCAAACCTGACGGCTCCAATGCACAGAATCTCAAAACTATACCAGATTCTCTTGAATTATAACCATACTAACTCACCATCTTATACCTCAAAATGGGAACAAGAACTCAACATACAAATCCCCCCAGAACAATGGGAAAAAAGCTTCACACTGACGCACAGCTTGTCAATGACGTGTAAAGCACAGGAAACAAACATTGAATTACTTACCAGATAGTACCGATGCCCAACAACTTTACACAAAATATACCCAAATATTTCAGATCAATGCTGGAGGTGTCAGAAAGATAAAGGACCATTATCACATATTTGGCTCTCATGTCCAATAATTTAACCATACTGGAATAACCTATTTCAAATATACAACTTGATAACCTCAAACGACATACTACCTGATCCCTAAATTATTAAATTACCAATATTACCGTATATACTGAGCTAACCGAGTTTTTCAGGCTGAAAAATCAGCCTGAAAACCAGACTCGGTTTATACTCGAGTCAGAGCTTACCTGGGCATTCCGGCAGCCGCGCGATCTTTTTCTGTACTGGCGCGCCGGTCTGACGTCACTGCCCGGCGCCGGGGGCGGCAGTGACGTCAGCCGGCGCGCCAGTACAGGTGCGCGCGCGGCTGCCGGAATGCCTGCCAGAAAAAGCCCAGAGGGAGAAGAGAGCCCAAGGGAGAAGGAGCCCACAGGGAGAAGAGATCCCACATACAAACTGAACTGGGTGGGAGGGGGAGGGGGGCATTCAAGATGTTTGGGAACTACAACTCCCAGCATGCTTTATTAGCTGGGAGTTGCAGTTTCCAAACATCTTGAATGCCAATGAGGGTGGCATTCAAGATGTTTGGAAACTACAACTCCCAGCTAATAAAGCAGCTGGGAGTTGTAGTTTCCAAACATCTTGAATGCCACCCTCACTTGGCATTCAGATGTTTGAAACTGCAACTCCCAGCTAATAAAGCATGCTGGGGTTGTAGTTTCCAAACATCTTGAATGCCAAGTGAGTTGGCATTTCTACCCTCGGTTTATACTCGGGTCAACAACTTTTATTAGGATTTTTAGCTGAAATTGGGTACCTCGGTTTATACTCGGGTCGGTTTATACTCGAGTATATACGGTACCATTCTCTCTCAAGCAAGCTAAGAAAAGCTTACTGAGATTTTCTTGGTGGCAGGGAAAACAGTACTACCAAGACACTGGAAACAAATGATATGCCCCACTACCAAAAACCATATCATGTGTATGGAGGAACTAACGGCTTCATTGACAAACAAAACAGTCCAGATTCACATCACAATAGTCCCCATGGATTATGTTTTGTGGTACTAATCACTATAAGTCTCTTCTATCAGAATAAAAAATCATTGTTTATTCGCTAAATCTTTGTGATTATAAAACGTTAGTAACATGTTTTTCTTTTTTATTATATAATAGTATATATCTTTACAAAATATGAATATCTTCGAACTAACACAGCGTTATCTAAAATAAACTTCTCTATTACCCCCCTCCTACCCTATATCTTCCCTCATCCTCTTACCTAGACTCCCCCAAAGAATAACTCAAACATAAGACTCGATTATATTTTGATGTTTTTCTTTAATAATTTTCAAAACAAAACTTGTTGTCTATTGACATACGTTATAAGATATAATTTTGTACAATCATAACCATTACAATGTAAGTTTTCATATTGAAACCGTATTTTTTTCATATTCAAATATATATATGTTAAAGGGGAACTTCAGTGCAAATACAGTATTTTTTCATCCCAATGACCTTAATCTGTGTATAAATAAATGCAACCGAAATACTGACTTGCTATTTGCAGGACCCCTAGTAGAGACCGTTATGGTCTTGCCCTTGACCCAGCACCTGGGTTGATTCAGTTGCTGGGTAGAGATCTGAGCATCTTTGACCCATCCAACAGCCAATCAGTAGACATTACTGTTAGGAACATTCCAAGGATGTGGTGCATCCTGGAAAGAAAAAGGACCATTAGAAGCTGAACTGTCAGCTCACTAATGTCAACAGCAGGGAACAGCAAAGGGTATGAAATTAACCAATTTTTCAAAATGGGACAGAATATGTAGAATAACTAACAAGGCATTACACTAACTAAAATATTGATAATTTCAACTTTCCCTTTAAAGGATAGAATAGATAGATAGATAGACAGACATACAGACCCATAAAATAGATAGATAGACAGACAACTAGGATAGATAGGCAGACCTACAGACAGATAGATAGATAGAAGACAGACAAATACAGATAGAAGACATACATAGACAGGTAGATACCATACAGATAAGAAAGATAGATAGATAGATAGATAGACAGAAAAAAGTCTGAGATAGAGAGACAGACAGACAGTAGACAGAAAAAGATAAATAGAAGACATACATAGATAGACAGATAAAATACGGATAGGATAGACAGATAGATAGATAGATAGATAGATAGATATAGATAAAAGACAGAAAGAGTAGATAGACAGACAGACAGACAGATAGATAGAAGACAGACATAGAATAGATAGATAGAGACAGGCAACTAAAAGATAGACAGAAAGACAGATAAAAGAAAAAACAGATAGAATAGACAGAAGAGAGAGATTTAAGAGACTGGTACAATACCTGGCATATTAACACACTCGTGGGTAAACAAGTGATCTTGGTTTCATAAAACATATAAAGAGAGAGATAGACAGGAGAGACTAGATAAAGAGAGACTAAGTCTGGTGAATAGGTTTTCATTCTGAGACTGGTGGATAGGCTGGCACTGAGATTGCTGAAATAAATTGACACTGTGGGGAATAACCTGGCATTGACTAAGTCTGGTGAATAGGTTTTCATTCTGAGACTGGTGGATAGGCTGGCACTGAATTGATGAATAGGTTGACACTGCGGAATAGGCTGGCACTGTGAGACTGGTGAATAGGCTGGCTGTGAGACTGGTGATAGGTGCACTGAGATTTCTGAATAGGTTGACACCACGGAATAGGCTGGAATTGTGAGCCTGGGTAATAGGTTTTCATTCTGAGACGGGTGGATAGGCTGGCACTGAGATTGCTGAATAGGTTGACACTGCAGAATAGGCTGGCACTGTGACTGGTGAATAGGCTGGCACTGTGAGACTGGTGAATAGGCTGGCACTGTGAGACTGGTGAATAGGCTGGCACTGTGAGACTGGTAAATAGGCTGGCACTGTGAGACTGGTGAATAGGCTGGCACTGTGAGACTGGTGAATAGGCTGCCACTTTGAGACTGGTTATTAGGCTGGCACTGAGATTGCCGAATAGGTTACCCAGGAATGGCTGGAATTGTGAGACTGGTGAATAGGCTGGCATTGTGAGACTGGTGAATAGGCTGGTACTGTGAGAATGGGGAATAGGCTGGCACAGTGAAAATAGGGAATAGGCTGGCACTGTGAGAATCGTGAATAGGCTGGCACTGTGAGAAAGGAAACATGCTGGCAAAGTGAGAATGGGGAATTGCCTGGCACTGTGACACACACAGAAATAGGGTGGCACTGTTAGAATGGGGAATAGGGTTGCACTGTGACAATAGGTAATAGGCTGGCACTGTGAGAATAGGAAATAGGCTGGCACTGTGTCAATGCCACTCAGGGCCATCAAGCTCCACACCATTACTCTCTTACAGCAACCCCCCATGACTACATGTGGAACTTGATGGCCCTGAGTGGCATTAGGAAATAGGCTGGCACTGTTAGAATGGGGAATAGGGCGACACTGTGAGAATAGATAATAGTCTGGCACTGTGAGAATGGGGAATAGGCTGGTACTATGAGGCTGGTGAATAAGCTGACACTGTGAGACTGGTGAATAGGCTGGCATTGTGACAGTGCCAGCCTATTACCTATTCTCACAGTGCAACCCTATTCCCCATTCTAACAGTGCCACCCTATTTCCTAATGCCACTCAGGGCCATCAAGTTCCACACCATTACTCTCTTACAGCAACCCTCCATGACTACATACTCCTAAACCTTCCTCCCTATACTGAAGCCCATAAAGACTTACAGCCCCACCATTATCCCCCCAGCTACCATAATCCATGCCCCTCCCCATATATTGTACAGAGACCCATAAAACCCAACACCATTATTTATCCCCCAGAAGCAGGCCAGCAGCACCATAACCACATAACACCCACACACACGAAAATGCCACTGACTAATATTTATTAGTATAAATATATTTACTATAATATTAATTTATAACCTCCACCCCCAACAAACCGTTTTTTAAATCTATACTACATTACATGAAGTACCTGTGATCAGCCCAGCAGCAGCCCCCCCCCCAAACAAACTACATTCAATGTATGCATCCCAGCCTGTCTACCTCCTATTGTATGCTTACACTACTCCATAGAGTTGGTCCTGCTGCTGATCAGGGTCATTCCCCTCCTCCTCATGGGTGTTCACTACATGTGTCAGGCTATTGGACAGGACGCAGCACATAGATGGCAAGACGCAGGTCCACCTCCTAAAATTACAGCCGAAGACAGGCTGCCAATCCAGTTTTTTTGGTTTTTTTTGTGACTGAGAACGGTCATTGTCACAACTTTGCTCCAGGCCAGCATGGTGACTTGGTGGTTAGAACTGATGCTTTGCATTGCTGAAGCCTGGGTTTGAATCCTCCCTGGACACATCAGCCAGTAGTTGTAAGTACTCCTTAAAGGCCAAGTCCAGACCTAAAATGAAAACTTACATACAGGTAAATCTCCCCCCAAAACCCTAAATGTAATAGTTTGAATCTGAAATATATAAGTCTAACCTGAAATCCGGCAAAATGTCCTGTGCCCCTGTTTCTGCTTCCTGGTTCTTCCAGTTAGCAACGGTCAGTTATGGATTTAAAAGTTGGCATGACAGCCAATGACTGTGAATGTAAATCCCCTAGCTGCCTCTTCTGAGCATCCCAGGCTCAGTACAGATTTCTAAATTGCTCAGTTTCCATGAGGCATCCAGAAGCATAGCAGGTATACACAAAGAATTCATAGGACCAAGTATGATATTATCAACATATTTTAAGAGGCCATACATATAACACATTCGACACATTAAATTTAAACTTTAGTTTTCTTTTATAAAAATATCACCTATTCTTATGTTAATTCCTTGTGCCCCCACTGTCATTAACCTGGATCACTTCATTTAAATAAAATGTTTCTCGTTATCACCTGATAATGGAACAACTACCACCTCGTTTCTGCTTAATATCAATTGTGAAAGATTTTAGTACGTTTTAAGTTAACCACCTATATTTAACCACCTTGGTTAAAATAGAACAGCTCTGCTATAAATACTGTATTTTATGTATGCATGTTGGGGGCGTTTGGGGGAGGGGCGCATTAAGTTAAAATATTTATCTTTTCTAGATTGAAAATAAAACTGGCCGATATTGGAAAATGCAATAAAATCATCATAACATATTTTTTCATTGTTTATTTCATGTGTGTGGCTGAACCACTTGCTATACTTGCTTTTGTTTTCCCTCGTTACTAAAATTCAGTCTGTCAAGTTAGAAAAGGCTCAGCAGCTGCTGACTCCATTGCAGCTCCTTCTCATACTTCATTCAGTGAGTGACTCCAGTTACCATTCAGTTCCACACACACCCCAATCAATGTATACAAACAGGGAGCTTAAGTTATGACTGAAACTTGTCTATGCTCCTCTATGACAGGCATCTTCAAAAAGTTGAGATATAAGATAAGTGATCCACTGTTTTATTTAGCTAAACATGCACAATGTGTACAGAAAAAGGTTTGTCTTTACTACTCTTAAAGGGCATGTCCACCCCTTTTAAAAAATGTTTATATGTTGTAGGGCTAATTCCCCCACCCAACCGTTATATTATATTTGTAAGAAAGTCCCCACTTCGTTACTTACCGTACATTCCCTCTCTCCTCCGCCGCAATGCCCGGCTTCTGCTTGCACAGAACTGCAAGCAGGGGGCCGGACCAGCAGCCCGTCTGTAATTGGCTGAGAGGCTGCCGATCACGACCGGCTGCCGTCATTCAAATGCCGAGGAGAGAGGGAAGAAGTAAAGATCGGGGACTTTCTTATAAATATTATATTGCGGTTGGGGCTGGGAACTATCCCTAATATGTGGGAAAGGGGTTTTACACTAGTGGGAGGGAGAGGAAAACGGGTGGGAGAGGGAGGGGGAGGGAGTAAAGGGCTGCTCTGAGCAAGCCAAAAAAACCTCTGAGAGGACAGCTCAGAGACGGAAACATTTTCACTGGTTGCCAAGCTCCTGGTGTCAGTTTTTTTAACTTTGGGGGGACATTACAGAAAACTATTTTGAGCTGGGATGTAAGGTAAGGATTTTTATACACTTCACAGTGGGGCCAGTAGTGGTTTAATTTTAGTTTTGGGGGTGGACATGCCCTATAAAGGAGAGCTAAACTTTAATTTTTTTAAAACCTAATGTTAAATTTTTTTCTCCAAATGTACCTGGATTCTTTGCTTATTCAGTTGTGGCGCCCGGTAGGGCACCGGGTTTAAAATCACACAGTTCACTAAATACCCCGACTTTTTTTTTTGTTTGTTTTATTATCTTCCAAAGAAGAAAAGTTTCACTGGTGGCGCCCTGGTAAGACACCAGTTTTAGAAACACACAGTTCAGAAGGTCACAAGGTCAAATCCCCAGACTTACCATTTTTTTTGTTTCCATTTTGTTCCCTAAGATTCTACTAAACATATACTGTATCTGTGTTAGCGGTAAGAGCTCTGCTTTTAGCAAGAGAGTAAATATACGAGTTGCAGGCTCTATTCCCCAGACATTTACTTTTTTTTATTTTTGCTGAAAAATTAGTATTATCATTTCTTACATCCATGCTATCTAAGTAAAGGATTATATCATTGTTAGGACAGGAGCACTGAATGTTTTGAAAACAAAAAATTTAAATCTCGATCTATGTCAGGAGAGGGAGGATCTCTGTGCTGTAATGTAATTGGCTGTGAGCTTCTAGGAAGCAAGGCTGCAACATCCTTGTTTTGATCTTGTGAGCACTAGAGCTGTGCCTGTCACAGACACTTAGCTGGGGGCTTACCCAGTTTAGGTGGATTGTGGGAGCTTACCCCTAGTATTCACAGGTTATTTTTATAAATCACCCAATGGCCACGGCAAAGGGAGAGGTGGAGACAGCTTGATTTATGTTTGTGAATGTGCTCTGTCTATTGGGGCAATGTTGTCTGGAGACTTTAGTTCTCCTTTAATATGTTTCGTGTGTATACTGTATCTGTATGCATACATAAAATATACAATATAGAAAATCGGCTCAATTAATTCCAATTTTAGGAAATCTATACAGTTGCTTAAAGATGTTTAACGGAACAGTAATATATTAATGGTGTAACAAATTTTATAAAAAAATATTACTGTGAGAAACTTACAGTAGATTCAAATACAATCCTTCTTGGTTAACCAGTCGCATCTTAAGCTTCACTTCTTCCTATGTCCAACAAACAAAAAACAACAAATCCTAAATCTTTGTAAATGAAAACACATGTTTTCAAACCACTAATCTCTGCTTTTCCTCCAGTTTTACAGTTAAAATTCTTTCATGGCACTGCCTACTAGCATACTTAAAAAGCTTTGCCAGTCCATCTATTTTCTTAAGGCATGTGCAATTTATGCATCAATATCATTACTGGTATTTATGATATACTTTGCTAATTAAGTCATAACTATGGCTCTTCACCTTAGGTGAAAAGACTTGTACATACCTAGACCATAACACTGATCATACCCTTTCTCTTCTATCCATCCTCCTCTACAGTAAACTTCTTCAGCAGCAGTTAGCAAACCAAATTAAATAAGAATGAAATCTAGTAAATGGTTCATGGTTTGTAAATACAAGATTTTAAACTTTGCTCAACAGCCATTAGGTTGCAAATAAACTCATTAACAAATTTAGTAGCAAAATTCCACTGTCAAACCTTTTTTTGCTTCATTTTTAAAGCGGGTAATTTTAACCTCATTTAAAGGCCTCGTATGCACTTATTATCACCATCGCGAAAAGTAGCATTAAAAATTACAAATACCTAGCAAATTCACAAACACTATGAGGATTTATTTAAAAATCCGATCAGAGGGCACACTATGTTACTTAAAACAGCAGGTGGATTTTTAAAAGCTAAGGAACTGTGGTGTCCAAATTTTCCAAGCAAGTTAGTATTATATAAAAAGCCTTCTTAAAGTTTAAAAAAATTATAGTTTTATATATTTTGTTTAAAAATCATGTAAGTTTGTAGGCAGATGACAGGGATGCTGATCAATGAGTGTTCAAGACAATACCGCAATTGCACAGTGCAATTAGGCCGTACTGAATGTTCCATGAAGGAACAAAGTGATGTTCATATTTGTTATACACTGCTTTACCAAGATTAATTCAAAATGCATTTTTACTTTTAGTAAATGAGTCTTTAGAAAGAAACTTTAAAAAAAAAGTTACAAGAATGCCTGGAAAATAATACAATCCACCAGGGAGCCGCTTCTGAAGTGGCCAGTTATAACATGACGAAACAGTCCCTGCTATCAAAATTCTGCAACTAAAATGTGAGGAAAGTGCAAATCATTGTTGATTTACTAATGGAAAGTGATCAACCACATCAACAGGTCCTTTCAAACCTCTCCAAAACAACTCTCTCACTGAAACAGGGGTGTCATAAGTTTTTTACCAGTTCCTATTTTTCCACAACTAATTTTCAAAAGAAAAGATATTTATCTTGTAATTCTCGCATTAAGTGTTAGCAGCTCTTTCCATTTTACCCCACAAAACCATCATTTTGAATATTCCAATCTTGGCCAAGGTTTGCAGTGAAATTTTGCTTTGGATAATTGTTGTTTTAGATTATTGTGCTTATTAATTCATTGCAAAGAGTTTAACTAAGCATTAAAATTTTACTTTATCACAAAAAAATATTTTACTGTATTTTGGCCATTGCACCTGCAATGATCATTACAACAATGACAAAGCAGCCCAGAACTACACAGGGGGGACTGTTCAATGATTCACGGCAGCTGGGACCATGTCACCAAGAAAACAATTGGTAGCACACTACTCCGTGAAGGACTGAAATCTTGCATTCCTGCAAGGTCCTCTCTGCCTATGAACACTGAATGATCCAATGAAAACTGGGTAAAAGTGTTGTGGTCAGATAAAATCACGCTCTTTGGTAACTCAACTCGCTGTTTTGGAGGGGGAGGAATTCTGCCTATGCCCCAAGAACACCATCCTCACTGTCAAACATAGAGATGGACACATTGGGGTTTATTCAATAAAAGTTCTTATTTAAAATGGTGCTAATTTTGCCCCACCCAATCAGATTATAGCTTTCAAATGTTAATAAGATCTAATGGGTTGGGTCAAAATTAGCACATTTTAAACGATAAAACTTTTATTGAATCTCCCTGATTATGTTTTAGGGGTCTTTTTCTGCCAATGGGGCAGGACAAATTTACCGCATCGACAGGGTGAACACCTCCTTCCCTCAGCCAGGGCATTGAAAATGTGTCATAGATGGGTATTCCAGCAGGGCAATGACCCTAAACACACAGCCAAGGCAACAAAGAAGTGGCTCAAGAAGAAGCATTAAGGTCCTGAAGTGGCGTAACCAGTCTTCAGAATTTTAACCCTTAGAAATTCTGGTGGGGAGCTGACAGATAAAGTTGGCAAACATCAGCTTTGAAACCTTACTGGCTTGGAGAGGATCTGCAAAGAGGAGTACGACAAGTCCCTTTGAGGTCTACAGGAACATCTGACCTCTGTGATTGCCAACAACGTTTAGCCACCAATACTAAGTCATCATTTGCGAAGGGATCATACTTTAATTTATTACAATGCACATCAATCTCTAACTTTTGTGCCTTGGGTTTTTGAGGGCTTTTTTGTTGTCTAGCATAGCTACAATCCATTACAATTTGGACTGTTTATTTCTTTGACTGATGGCAAAAGTAAAAAATCAGCGGGATCAAATACTTCTTTCTCTCACTGTATAAGACAGTGATACCCAACCAAGTGGACACGTGTGTGGCTGTGGCAAGAAGCATGGGCATAATGGGGGTGTGTTGAGGGTGGGGCTATGCCCGTGGGCCACGCGAGCATGGCTGCCCAGCATGAACCAATTAGGTACCCCTTGTATAAGCAGGCTGCTTGCTATAAAAGAGTTGCAGCCATGTGTAAAATCCTTGTCTTGTGTTAGCAATGGTTACCTTTTAGAACTCAAGCAGCCATCATCATTTTGCATCACAAAGGTCTCATATGCAAGACACACCCACATGGAATGACTTGACTTCTATTACTATAGACTTGACTTCTATTACTGAATACAGTAGGAATTATATGGTAACTAAAAACAGAATTAAGGTACTACCGTATTTATAATTTAAATAAATAACCGGGAGGTAAGAGGGCCAGTGATCCCCTCCAGATGATCCACCATCCCCTGCAGAAGATCCGCAATCAGCTGTTTTTAAAACAGCTGATCATGCGTGTGAAGTAAAGATACACAGCTGTTTAAAGGGCATTTTCAACCCCAAGACTATAATTTAACCCACTACTGACCCCACTGTATAGTTTTAAAAATCCTTACCTTACCAAATGGTTGTCCTGCAGAAGTAACATACAGGAAGCTGTTTTTGAATCATCAGCTGTTTAAAAACAGCTAATTGTGGATCTTTGGGGAGGGGGTTGTGTAAGGGGACCGGCCTCCAACTTGGGGGGGGGGGGTATGTCCCTGTTTGTACTGCATTGAGCAGTACAAACTATGCTTCAATGGGTTCTCAATTTGATTTCTGCAGCTTTCTGATCGAGGGAGAAATGTATATAACCATATATAGGTAGTCTAAAGCTTCATACACACGGTAAATTTCCCTAGGCCCTAACACCCCACCGCACCACCCAGGGGCGTAGCTACCAGGGGTGCAGGGGATGCGACCGCATCAGGGCCCTTGGCCAAGAGGGGCCCCATCTTGTGCTAAGGTTCCAAAACTACCAGTCTGTGTGCCAACTGTTTTACCAGTGGTCTGTGTACAAAGCATTTTTACCATTGTCTGTGTGCCAAGCATTTAACCAGTGCCTGGCTGTGTGCAGTGCCAGTTTCCCAACCAGTATATCAGTGTCTGTATGCCAAGCATTAAACCAGTCTGTGCCAACTATTTTACCAGTGGTTATATACAAAGCATTTACCAATGATTAATTAGTTTGCGGTCCCAATTTGTGTTTGCGGCGGTGTTGGGGGGCCCATGCCCAAATTTTGCATCAGGGCCCATAAGTCTGTAGCTACGCCACTGCACCCACCGTTCAATTCTTTCAGCCCAGATTAGCATGTGTATGGGCGCTCAGTCGTACACTTATCCTTCAACGTGCGTTCTTTGTATGTAAAAACTTGGAGAGGCGGAATTTACCGTGTATACAAGCTTTAGTCAGTCACTTAATTTAGTCAAATTTTAAAGAGAGACAAAACTCACCCATTGTTCAGCACAGATCTTTTTTTACAGCATGTAACATATTTACAGTATGTGTAGTAATTGTGTGTTATGACACAACCTTTACGTTATCTCGCTTATTATGTATAACTGGTGAGATATCTAGCTGTTTCCTGGCTCCAGCGGATAAACAAAAAAGGAATTACCTTGCAGGCACCATTAGGATGAAGTAATTTGGGTCCTTGAAGTGCCTTTGCTCAGCAGCAGAAGAATACTAGCTTTCTGACTACAACAGCACAACAGTCTTGTGTGAACAAGGCCTTATTTAGAGGGAGTCGGACAAACGTCTGCAGCAAAACATACAAGGTAAGACTGCTCGAGGGAACCATTCCATCTGATTGGGGATTGCCAGGGAGGCCAGCCAAAATAAAGTAGAGACGCCACTCTGCCACTAAGGGATTTTCCTGTCTCCCCTCAGCCTACGTAGTTTTTAATGATCTCTGACACAGACATGAATTGAATCATGTGGCTAAAAAGATTATTGCTCTGTCTTGTACAGTTTTCCTTTTCATTCTAAACTGTATACAGGGGTTAGGAGTTGGCAATTTGCTTTATAATGTTTTTGTCTTGACTAAAAAGCATTAGAAATACACAAAGATTTACATAAATACTATTGGTTTTGTTGTTGTTTTGTTGTTGTTTGTAGTAGACTAGACTATCACAGCTCCTGGAAGTGTTTCTTACTGCTTTAGAGCTAGACCACACTACAATTTTTAATGTGCGATCTGATTACACGTTTAAAAGCGCATGCTAATGTTGCCCAATCGGTCTGGTCACACTAGGTGCGCTGCAAAGTGCTTTTTGGAGTGCATGTGATCACCATTTTTTGCAGTCGGAAGGTAACATGCGGGGAAAACGTGCAAGCAAGTTATCGTCCAGCGTAGAGTGGACTCAGCCTTAGTAAGTGCCTCATGAAACTGGTACTGAGCTGTGGCAACAATTGCTTGTGGCAGTAACTATAGGTTGTCCATGAGTAGGTGGAAGCCTAGGTCTAAAAAAACAGTTACAACCCCAAAATAAACAGCTGTTACCGCAAGTTGATTTCAGATTCATAAAGAACTGAGCAAAACAGTAATAGTTGTTCCTAAGAGGCAAAGATAAGTACTTTATTTAATTAAGGGACTCTAATTTCAATGTCTTTGATGTTAAAATTTGAAAAGTGAATCCATAATTTAATGGTAACTTAAAATAAGCCTCTTGTTGTTTTAGCAGAGTGCTTCAGAGATAGCTTAAGACATTTTTTAAATTTGATTTTAGTTAATGCCATATGTTTATATACAGCTATCTGTTAAAAGAGATGTACACACTAAAACAACATCTCCCCTAGTTTAGTTCACACTACAATAACGCTAGATTCCGATCTTTCCTTCAAACCCCATGTCAATTTGTTTGCCTGACGGCTCCAACTCAAAAACATCTCCTGCATTTGACCCTTCCTCTCGAATGAAGCCTAAAAAATCCTAGTCCACGCCCTAATCATCCCTGCTAGACTACTGCAACACACTCTGTGGGTTACCAAACACACTGCCTGGCACCGCTTCAATCTATCCTCAACTATGCTCCTTCAGCACTTGTTGCCCATCACGCAAAGGATCCAGTTCAAGCTGCTTACCCTATCCTAAAAGCACTATCCAACACAGTCCTTTCATATATCTCAGAGCTGATCCACCGATATCGTTCCAGGCTCAACCTCCACTCTGCAAATGTGTCCTCCTCTCATCCACCCTTGTCACCTCTTCCCATGCCCATATTCAGCTGGGCCATATTCAGCTTTGCTCTTACTGCCCTCTGCTCTGGAACTCCCTTCCTCCTTCTGTCCTTCACTCACCGTCCCTTAATACCTTCAAACGTAACCTTAAAAACCCACCTCTTCAGGCAAGCATATAACCTGGCCTAGACATTACCCCTCTACCCTACCCAATATGATCCAACCCCCTTTCACACTCCCCTGCCAATTTATTTACCCTAACGATTCCCGCAACCTTATGTCTCACCCCCATATCCTCTAGACGTAAGCTCTTTGGGCAGGGTCCTCTCGCCTATTGTATCACGGTATTGCTGTAAGAAACTCATCACTCTGATTACTATATTATGTATTACCTGTGTATTTAAATGTATGACTTTGTAAACATGTATTACCCTGTATGTATGTGTGACTAGTGTATGACCACGGAAGATGTTGGCGCTTATAAATCCATAATAATACAATAATATAATAACAAACATGTGCGACATGTCCGAACGTTAAATTAGGGAGGATTGTTAAAATAGCTACAAAAATTTGCTCTTTTGTATTTGTGAATAATTCTACAAGTCTGAATGGTTTTGCGGACCGGAGCAACGATGGAGTCTTCAAGTAAGTATTTTAGGACCTCTGTAAAGTACCCATAGGTGAGGACTTAGTGTTTTAGGTCCTCATCCTAGGTACTGTTCAGAATCGATTGAGGAAAAGGTGAGTATAATTGTCCTTTAAGTCCCATTCTCCAACCTCCCATACTATTTTAATTTGCAGGGCCAAACTACCTCTTGATGCAAGTAAAAGTAAGATAAAAGTAATGTGTTGTCCCAAAAAAAAAATGTTTAACCTGAAAATGCAAACAATCTTTTAGCATACAGACCTCACATTTCTAAAGAGGGAACTGTACACTTCAATAAATCTCCTCTGACAAGAGCTCTCTCATACCTTTCAAGCCTAGGATAATGCCTCCTGTTTTCAATTCAAAGTTATAATAGGAAGGTCTCCCTTCCTACTCTGTCTCTTGTGTCTCTTTGACAGACATGTGTTATATAAGCTGTGTCATAAACCCCATCCCCAAATATCAATCTTTTCTTAAGATAGATAAAGGATTGCAATCTCAATATTATATATATTCTTTTCTCTGATATGGACATCTTAGAGAGAAAATATTTTTTTCAGGCTTGTGGCTAGCTTTAAAAACCAGTTAAGAAGTTTCAGGCGGGATTATGATTCAGATGATGATCTATATCCCAGCAGTAGTATACAAGTGGCCATGCCAAGCCAGGGGCATGCTGGTGCTGGTAATTTTACGGCTCACTGTGTAATAGGAAGCACCCACCCTAACTTCTTTCAGTTTTGAAATAGATTGCTACTAGAAGCATGATCCAAGGTAAGATGTGGTTTTTTTTAATAGAGGGGACTGGAGACCACAGTTTCCATTTATGGGCTACCATGGTAACATGAAAACTACCCGAAAATTTCTCTGTTCCTAAGGGAACATTTGTTAACAGAAGTGAGGCTGGATGCATACTGTACATTATGTCTGTGCTAGAATTTCTTAGGAACTGCAGTGATGACAGATGCTCCTTCTAACTTTCTGACTTTCTCTTCTTCTATAACAAGATAAGATTATAAAGGCATATTATCCACTTGAGTTTTTTTTTCAAATGCAAAGTTCTAAAAGTGACTATCATAACATGCAGTGCAAAGAAATTTGAAGAAAAAGCAAACTCATCATATCTCCAATGGCCATGTCCGAAATCAGAAGTAGGAAGAAAACCTTGCAAGACCAACTTTAGGTATGTATTACTTTTTAACTATTCAAACAAATGAGATGTGCCAAATGGTTTCTTTTATCACTGGTGCTCTCTAATATTGGTCCTGCTGCCCAGGTCAATAGATCCATAATTTTTAATCCATATTAATAAAGAGACCTAGGCATTATTCAGCACAATATATGCATAATTATTCCTCCAATAGAGTATAACAATGATTTAAAATGTAATAAACCTGGCTATAAAAATAAAGAATACAAAAAAATTATAACAACATTTCTTTAAAAAATTAGACATAAAAGACCACTTGCAAAATTTAAACCCTTCATGGCAAGGTAACAAATCCACTCCTTTACTAGCTTTTTAAACATGTTCGATTTAGGATTACCATAAAAATCAATGGCATATGAATATTTTCCAAATTTTATAAAAACTGTTTAATAAGAAAGTTCTGAATCATAAGCTACTTAAGCCATGGTAAGCAAGTTTCTTCAACAGGTGGATCAGGAACGACTAGAGGGAAAAGTGCTTGAAACAGTGTTTCTTTTACCCTGTCTCAGCATTAGATATGCAGGGAAGTAATCAGTGCTCCATGACAAGGCTTTCCTAATCTGTACTCTTTTTGGTCCTGACCTCTTTCACCCCAGTCCATGGACAGCTCAACACATTTTGCCTGCTTCTTCTACCACTACTGCATGCTGTCAGTAATGAGTGGGCTCACATTTTTTAGCACTGGTGTTATTTTAACTTACATTAGTCAGCTAAAAAATATTTGGCACTGCCTACCTATTTTTCAGGGGACCAACTCAAACTGTTGCCTCTCTGTACTGGCACAGGCCAAGCTCTGAGTCTTAGGTCAAAGTGACAGCTGAGTGGGAACCCTGCCTAGGCACGCTAATAATATACAGAAAAATATTCTGAGCAATTTTTGGGCACTCTCCACCTCCCAAAATTTCATATTTAGCGAATTACCCCCCAATATCTAGATGTCTCTAGCACTTGATCCCTCGCCAATTCTCACTGACTTCCTACTAGCAGATGTCAGTTAGAGCTGCGATGCTGATTTCAGCAGCAGAAGAGTGCAAGAAAGATTGGGTGCTGGTAAGTATGTTTAGGAGCGTCTAGGACAATTTTTAACCTAGCGGGGACTTTGGGGGGTAATTGACTTGATTTTAAATTTTAGTCTGGGGGGTGGGCATGCCCTTTAAAATAAAATTGAATTAAGAAAATAAATATTTATCAACATTAAGTATCAATCCGCGCACCCTGGATTGAAACCCAAATCTAAAGTTTACTCTTTTACAGGGGAACTGTGGGGTACATACAAGTGCCACCCATGGATCCAATATGGATGGCACTTGCATTGAAACATCATGTATCATGATCATGTGTTAAGCTGCTGTCTATCCAAAGTTACAGAAGTATAAAGACTGCAGTTTCCTGCTTTCACACTGAGTGTAGTGACATCATCTCCACTAATGACCCTGCCGATCCTTGCCAACGAGAGCATACCCAGTTGTTATCCTACTGTTGTGGATAGAGGAAAGTTGCCTACACTAGGAAGCATACCACTGCACACCAGCCCTGTCATAAGCCCCACCTCTGAAATTCAAAACTAATGTTAGCAGACTAGTATGTAGCTCAGAACTGGGCAAAGTAAGGCCCGGGGGCCACATGCGGCCCATTTGTGCCCCTGCTGGCCCCTTAATCTAGACCTGTACCCAAAAAAATCTTCATATTAATTGATTGTCTGAGGCTGATAATTGATTTAATTTATTAACTTTACTTTATAAAAATAATATCTGATCAATTGATAAATTGAATTTGATGGAATGGATCTAAAACACACTACACCACCTTATAAGAAAAAAATCCAATGAACCAGATATAATATTTAATATTAATATTTTTTATAAAATCCAGTTTTTGTAATCTCTATAATGAGGTTTGATTTGAACTTATTGATTCAGCCCTTCACAACAATCCAAATTTGTCATGTGGCCCCTTGTAAAATATAATTGCCTACCCCTGATCTAGCTGTTAAAAAGATAAAATTTGGGGGAGGTATAAGTTAGGCACATAGCAGAAGAGACAGCGTAAAATCAGGGAGTTAATCTTTTAATACCTGTAACTTTAGATCCACTGCAGGTACAGAATTACCTTTGGAAAGGTAGAAATAACGATTTTCAATAGAAACTGATTAGTGGGTACTTGTGTGAGACCACAGTTTCCCCTTCAATGGGCATCTCCATCCTTAATAGTTACTGTTGATATATTGCAGGGCATGGCCTCTCACCCCCAACTGCTATATTGGAACTGTAAAATAAAATTCCAAACCTACTTACCAGCCCCTCACTCCAGCATCGTTCTGATCCGGGCCGGACCGGCAGCCAATCACAGTAGCAGCTGCCAGCAATACAGAACGCTGCGGGAGTAAGGATCTGTAAGTAGAGTTCAGATTCTATTTTTACACTTCCAGTATAGCCGTTGGGGGTGGGGGGCATGCCCTGCAATATACATGAAGGATTTTATGCTACATGATCGGCAGCCATGGAGGGATCGGAAGGGAAAGGGCTCCCCTGCACATGCAAGAAGCAACTGAGAGGACAGATCAGAGGCAGCAACTGTGTGGACAGGAAGACAGCACCTACCCTTCATTTTCCTGGACTTTGAACAGGCACTACAGGAGAACCATAAGGAGCAGAAATGGAAGGTAAGGATTCTTTTTTATATTGTACATGGGGCCAGTAGTGGGTTAGATTTAATTTTGGGATTGAACATGCCCTTTAAGTAAGAACTAAGAAATTTGTTGGCCCCATTATTGATCAGTAAGACTGTGGACACATATCATCACATGGTTACGTGCACGAAAAGCACAATCACAATGTGGAGCATTTCACGTGAGTTCCATGAGTTTGTGCTGCGATTTAGTCAATCTGCAGACCACATACGATCCGCACCAAAAAATGGTGAAATGCATGCGTTTCAAAAACGACTATTGTAAACTACCCCACATCCCAAAGCACTCTGCTAATCTGACATATTAGTTAAAACTAGGTTGTGGCTTGCCAACATCCCTAACAGTAACGTGATTCTCATTGTATTATACAGTTTTGGAAACAGACATACCTGACTAGTTTCTATTCTAAACCTCTATTAACCAAGAGTCCTTAACAGAAGTATAAAAAATGCTGCATATGTAATAAACTTGCAGATACTTGCACTTACTACTTCCCTAACAGAAGGGTATCTATACCATGGCAGCACACAAGCAAAAGAGGAACAGCCTTCACTCACTAAGGCTTATACATACAGTTTTCCTAAAAATCACTGCACCTGCACCTGACATACAGAATTATGGAGAATGACTATGTTCTGAACACTTCCGGACGTATCTAGGAGTACTTTCAGCCCCTTTTCGTGTTTTAAAGGGTAACTCCAGTCTCAAAATAACTTTACGTTACTTAAGTTTACTCCCCAAAACCCCACTTTCATTTTATTCTTACATTCATCCAATGCTCTCTTGCTGAGTTATTAGAACTTACGAACCAGGATCCCTTACAGGACCCACTGCAACCTACAATAAAGCATTTGCATTTCGCAATGCATTTCTGTGCGTTTGTGCACAGTGATCACATGCCCTGCCATTGGGATAGGAACGCAATGCAATGCAGGCAGTGGGACGGGCTCCATTGGCATGGTATGTGCAATCCTCATTGGACCACAAATGTGCCTTGAATCGCGGCAGTGGGGCCTAGGCCTGAGGGCAAAATTCAGCCTCAAATTCCAAATGATATATTTTTTGACCAATATAACATCTATAGTCTGTTGGTCTTAATTATAGTGTATACATCAACATTGCTGCTTGATTGATTATGCCACCCTGACCCTACAGTACTTTTCTGTATTATACTGATATATAGAAATATATTGAAAATGATACAATAAGTTCATATATATTTATAATTTCCCTCTAATATGTTTGCATTTTAAGAACAAGTCACAAAGTGCTATTCCACTGTAATATAAATATATGGAGGGTCTCTAAAAGCATTGCATATTGTAGATGTGTATGATAAATTTAATGTGCTGATAACTATACTATGATGTGACATTAAGAATGACCGGCTGAAATCATTTTTTTTTAAAAACACACAATGCATAAAAATTGCAATGATATCTTCTTAACCTGAACACTTACGCTAAATTTTACCAGGTGGCCTTTTTTATTTCAGCTGAACCTTTCAAATGTTGACCTGTAAGATTTTGAGCGTCCATTTTAAATTGTTAAAATAGTTGTGAATAAATTAAGGAGAGATATCCTACCTTCAAGCTTAATGCTTGTGATGGTGTCATGGGTGACCTGCTGTGTGCTGGATTGATTCCCACCAATGCCCAGGCCTGCATTCAGTACAAGCTCCAATAAGAAGTTGATTCCATCATCCACAATAAACTTTTGGCCACCCTTGGTGCTAACAAAAACACAGGCAACCTAGCAACCTGCACGGCCTTTAATCCCCATCCTTTTTTTCTCCTGCCTACGAAGAAAGCAAACAAAAGTCTCCACTTGATCTGTCTTGACCAGGGACTGCTGGGGTGCTGTGGACTTCATTTCCTGCTGAACCATTGCCCTAGAAGGTCGTGGTAACAAAGTCCACAGGTGGAAACCAGGCCAGTAGAATCTGCAGGTCTGGCTCTGGGAGCTGGGGGTAACTGTTAGAAAAGTGAAATAATAGTCTGGCACTGTGAGAATGGGGAATAGGCTGGTACTATGAGGCTGGTGAATAAGCTGACACTGTGAGACTGGTGAATAGGCTGGCATTGTGACAGTGCCAGCCTATTACCTATTCTCACAGTGCAACCCTATTCCCCATTCTAAACAGGTGGCCACCCTATTTCCTAATGCCACTCAGGGCCATCAAGTTCCACACCATTACTCTCTTACAGCAACCCTCCATGACTACATACTCCTAAACCTTCCTCCCTATACTGAAGCCCATAAAGACTTACAGCCCCACCATTATCCCCCAGCAGCTACCATAATCACATGCCCCTCCCCATATATTGTACAGAGACCCATAAAAACCCAACACCATTATTTATCCCCCAGAAGCAGGCCAGCAGCACCATAACCACATAACACCCACACACACAGAAATGCCACTGACTAATATTTATTAGTATAAATATTATTTACTATATAAATATTAATTTACTATAACCTCCACCCCCAACAAACCGTTTTTAAATCTATACTACATTACATGAAGTACCTGTGATCAGCCCAGCAGCAGCCCCCCCCCCCAAACAAACTACATTCAATGTATGCATCCCAGCCTGTCTACCTCCTATTGTATGCTACCTACACTCCATAGAGTTGGTCCTGCTGCTGATCAGGGTCATTCTCCTCCTCCTCATGGGTGTGTCACTACATGTGTCAGGCTATTGGACAGGACGCAGCACATAGATGGCAAGACGCAGGTCCACTCCTAAAATTACAGCCGAAGACAGGCTGCCAATCCAGTTTTTTTGGGTTTTTTTGTGACTGAGAACGGTCATTGTCACAACTTTGCTCCAGGGGCAGCATGGTGACTTGGTGGTTAGAACTGATGCTTTGCAGTGCTGAAGTCCTGGGTTTGAATCCTCCCTGGACACATCAGCCAGTAGTTGTAAGTACTCCTTAAAGGCCAAGTCCAGACCTAAAATGAAAACTTACATACAGGTAAATCTCCCCCCAAAACCCTAAATGGTAATAGTTTGAAATCTGAAATATATAAGTCTAACCTGAAATCCTGCAAAATGTCCTGTTGCCCCTGTTTCTGCTTCCTGGTTCTTCCAGTTAGCAACGGTCAGTTATGGATTTAAAAGTTGGCATGACAGCCAATGACTGTGAATGTAAATCCCCTAGCTGCCTCTTCTGAGCATGCCCAGGCTCAGTACAGATTTCTAAATTGCTCAGTTTCCATGAGGCATCCAGAAGCATAGCAGGTATACACGAAAGAATTCATAGGACCAAGTATGATATTATCAACATATTTTAAAGAGGCCATACATATAGACACATTCGACACATTATATATTTAAACTTTAGTTTTCTTTATATAAAATATACACCTATTCTTATGTTAAATTCCTTGTGCCCCCACTGTCATTAACCTGGATCACTTCATTTAAATAAAATGTTTCTCGTTATCACCTGATAATGGAACAACTACCACCTCGTTTCTGCATTTATATCAATTGTAGAATTTAGTACGTTTTAAGTTAACCACCTATATTTTAACCACCTTGGTTAAAATAGAACAGCTCTGCTATAAATACTGTATTTTATGTATGCATGTTGGGGGCGTTTGGGGGAGGGGCGCATTAAGTTAAAATTAGTTTATCTTTTCTAGATTGAAAATAAAACTGGCCGATATTGGAAAATGCAATAAAATCATCATAACATATTTTTTCATTGTTTATTTCATGTGTGTGGCTGAACCACTTGCTATTACTTGCTTTTGTGTTCCCTCGTTACTAAAATTCAGTCTGTCAAAGTTAGAAAAGGCTCAGCAGCTGCTGACTCCATTGCAGCTCCTTCTCGATACGTCATTCAGTGAGTGACTCCAGTTACCATTCAGTTCCACACACACCCCAATCAATGTATACAAACAGGGAGCTTAAGTTATGACTGAAACTTGTCTATGCTCCTCTATGACAGGCATCTTCAAAAAAGTTGAGATATAAGATAAGTGATCCACTGTTTTATTTAGCTAAACATGCACAATGTGTACAGAAAAAGGTTTGTCTTTACTACTCTTAAAGGGCATGTCCACCCCTTTTAAAAAATGTTTATATGTTGTAGGGCTAATTCCCCCAGCCCCAACCGTTATATTATATTTGTAAGAAAGTCCCCCATTCGTTACTTACCGTACATTCCCTCTCTCCTCCGCCGCAATGCCCGGCCTTCTGCTTGCACAGAACTGCAAGCAGGGGGCCGGACCAGCAGCCGCGTCTGTAATTGGCTGAGAGGCTGCCGATCACAGACGCGGCTGCCGTCAGTTCAGAATGCCGGAGGAGAGAGGGAAGGTAAGTAAAGATCGGGGGACTTTCTTATAAATATTATATTGCGGTTGGGGCTGGGGGAACTATCCCTAATATGTGGGAAAGGGGTTTTACACTAGTGGGAGGGAGAGGAAAACGGGTGGGAGAGGGAGGGGGGAGGGAGTAAAGGGCTGCTCTGAGCAAGCCAAAAAAACCTCTGAGAGGACAGCTCAGAGACGGAAACATTTTCACTGGTTGCCAAGCTCCTGGTGGTCAGTTTTTTTAACTTTGGGGGGACATTACAGGAAAACTATTTTGAGCTGGGATGTAAGGTAAGGATTTTTATACACTTCACAGTGGGGCCAGTAGTGGTTTAAATTTTAGTTTTGGGGGTGGACATGCCCTATAAAGGAGAGCTAAACTTAATTTTTTTAAAACCTAATGTTAAAGTTTTTTCTCCAAATGTACCTGGATTCTTTGCTTATTCAGTGTTGGCGCCCGGTAGGGCACCGGGTTTAAAAATACACAGTTCAGCTAAATACCCCAGACTTTTTTTTTTGTTTGTTTCTATTATCTTCCAAGAAGAAGAAAGTTTCACTGGTGGCGCACCTGGTAAGACACCAGTTTTAGAAACACACAGTTCAGAAGGTCACAAGGTCAAATCCCCAGACTTACCATTATTTTTTGTTTCCATTTTGTTCCCTAAAGATTCTACAATAACATATACTGTATCTGTGTTAGCGGTAAGAGCTCTGCTTTTAGCAAGAGAGTAAATATACGAGTTGCAGGCTCTATTCCCCAGACATTTACTTTTTTTTATTTTTGCTGAAAAATTAGTATTTCATTTCTTACATCCATGCTATCTAAGTAAAGGATTATATCATTGTTAGGACAGGAGCACTGAATGTGTTTGAAAACAAAAAATTTAAATCTCTGATCTATGTCAGGGAGAGGGAGGATCTCTGTGCTGTAATGTAATTGGCTGTGAGCTTCTAGGAAGCAAGGCTGCAACATCCTTGTTTTGATCTGTTGAGCACTAGAGCATGTGCCTGTACACAGACACTTAGCTGGGGGCTTACCCAGTTTAGGTGGATTGTGGGAGCTTACCCCTAGTATTCACAGGTTATTTTTATAAATCACCCAATGGCCACGGCAAAGGGAGAGGTGAGACAGCTTGATTTATGTTTGTGAATGTGCTCTGTCTATTGGGGCAATGTTGTCTGGAGACTTTAGTTCTCCTTTAATATGGTTCGTGTGTATACTGTATCTGTATGCATACATAAAATATACAATATAGAAAATCGTGCTCAATTAAATTCCAATTTTAGGAATAAATCTATACAGTTGCTTAAAGATGTTTAACGGAACAGTAATATATTAATGGTGTTCAACAAATGTTTATAAAAAAATATTACTGTGAGAAACGTACAGTAGATCAAATACAATCCTTCTTGGTTAACCAGTCGCATCTTAATAGCTTCACTTCTTCCTATGAGTTCCAAACAAAAAAAACAAATCCTAAATCTTTGTAAATGAAAACACATGTTTTCAAACCACTAATCTCTGCTTTTCCTCCAGTTTTACAGTTAAAATTCTTTCATGGCACTGCCTACTAGCATACTTAAAAAAGCTTTGCCAGTCCATCTATTTTCTTAAGGCATGTGCAATTTATGCATCAATATCATTACTGGTATTTATGATATACTTTGCTAATTAAGTCATAACTATGGCTCTTCACCTTAGGTGAAAAAAGACTTGTACATACCTAGACCATAATCACTGATCATACCCTTTCTCTTCTATCCATCCTCCTCTACAGTAATAACTTCTTCAGCAGCAGTTAGCAAACCATAATTAAATAAGAATGAAATCTAGTAAATGGTTCATGGTTTGTAAATACAAGAGTTTAAACTTTGCTCAGACAGCCATTAGGTGCAAATAAACTCATTAACAAATTTAGTAGCAAAATTCCACTGTCAAACCTTTTTTTGCTTCATTTTTAAAGCAGGTAATTTTAACCTCATTTAAAGGCCTCGTATGCACTTATTATCACCATCGCGAAAAGTAGCATTAAAAATTACAAATACCTAGCAAAATTCACAAACACTATGAGGATTTATTTAAAAATCCGATCAGAGGGCACACTTATGTTACTTAAAACAGCAGGGTGATTTTTAAAAGCTAAAGGGCAACTGTGGTGTCCAAATTTTCCAAGCAAGTTAGTATTATATAAAAAGCCTTCTTTAAAGTTTAAAAAATATATAGTTTAAATATATTTTGTTTTAAAAATCATGTAAGTTTGTAGAGCATGATGACAGGGATGCTGATCAATGAGTGTTCAGACAATACGCAGCAATATGCACAGTGCAATTAGGCCGGTACTGAATGTTCCATGAAGGAACAAAGTGATGTTCATATTTGTTATACACTGCTTTACCAAGATTAATTCAAAATGCATTTTTACTTTTAGTAAATGAGTCTTTAGAAAGAAACTTTAAAAAAAAAGTTACAAGAATGCCTGGAAAATAAATACAATCCACCAGGGAGCCGCTTCTGAAGTGGCCAGTTATAACAATGACGAAACAGTCCCTGCTATCAAATATCTGCAACTAAAATGTGAGGAAAGTGCAAATCATTGTTGATTTACTAATGGAAAGTGATCAACCACATCAACAGGTCCTTTCAAACCTCTCCCAAAACAACTCTCTCACTGAAAACAGGGGTGTCATAAGTTTTTACTACAGTTCCTATTTTTCCACAAGCTAATTTTCAAAAGAAAAGATATTTATCTTGTAATTCTCGCATTAAAGTGTTAGCAGCTCTTTCCATTTTACCCCACAAAACCATCATTTTGAATATTCCAATCTTGGCCAAGGTTTTAGCAGTGAAAATTTTGCTTTGGATAATTGTTGTTTTAGATTATTGTGCTTATTAATTCATTGCAAAGAGTTTAACTAGCATTAAAATTTTACTTTATCACAAAAAAATATTTTACTGTATTTTGGCCATTGCACCTGCAATGATCATTACAACAATGACAAAGCAGCCCAGAACTACACAGGGGGGGACTGTTCAATGATCTCACGGCAGCTGGGACCATGTCACCAAGAAAACAATTGGTAGCACACTACTCCGTGAAGGACTGAAATCTTGCATTCCCTGCAAGGTCCTCTCTGCCTATGAACATCTGAATGATCCAATGAAAACTGGGTAAAAGTGTTGTGGTCAGATAAAATCACGCTCTTTGGTAACTCAACTCGCTGTGTTTGGAGGGGGAGGAATTCTGCCTATGCCCCAAGAACACCATCCTCACTGTCAAACATAGAGATGGACACATTGGGGGTTATTCAATAAAAGTTCTTATTTAAAATGGTGCTAATTTTGCCCCAACCAATCAGATTATAGCTTTCAAATGTTAAATAAGATCTAATTGGTTGGGTCAAAATTAGCACCATTTTAAACGATAAGAACTTTTATTGAATCTCCCTGATTATGTTTTAGGGGTCTTTTTCTGCCAATGGGGCAGGACAAATTTACCGCATCGACAGGGTGAACACCTCCTTCCCTCAGCCAGGGCATTGAAAATGTGTCATAGATGGGTATTCCAGCAGGGCAATGACCCTAAACACACAGCCAAGGCAACAAAGAAGTGGCTCAAGAAGAAGCACGTTAAGGTCCTGAAGTGGCGTAACCAGTCTTCAGAATTTTAACCCTTAGAAATTCTGTGGAGGGAGCTGACAGATAAAGTTGGCAAACATCAGCTTTGAAACCTTACTGGCTTGGAGAGGATCTGCAAAGAGGAGTACGACAAAGTCCCTTTGAGGTCTACAGGAAACATCTGACCTCTGTGATTGCCAACAAGCGTTTAGCCACCAAATACTAAGTCATCATTTGCGAAGGGATCATACTTTTAATTTATTACAATGCACATCAATCTCTAACTTTTGTGCCTTGGGTTTTTGAGGGCTTTTTTGTTGTCTAGCATAGCTACAATATCATTACAATTTTGGACTGTTTATTTCTTTGACTGATGGCAAAAGTAAAAAATCAGCGGGATCAAATACTTCTTTCTCTCACTGTATAAGACAGTGATACCCAACCAAGTGGACACGTGTGTGGCTGTGGCAAGAAGCATGGGCATAATGGGGGTGTGTTGAGGGTGGGGCTATGCCCGTGGGCCACGCAGAGCATGGGCTGCCCAGCATGAACCAAATTAGGTACCCCTTGTATAAGCAGGCTGCTTGCTATAAAAGAGTTGCAGCCATGTGTAAAATCCTTGTCTTGTGTTAGCAATGGTTACCTTTTAGAACTCAAGCAGCCATCATCATTTTGCATCACAAAGGTCTCATATGCAAGAACACCCACATGGAATGACTTGACTTCTATTACTATAGACTTGACTTCTATTACTGAATACAGTAGGAATTATATGGTAAACTAAAAACAGAATTAAGGTACTACCGTATTTATAATTTAAATAAATAACCGGGAGGTAAGAGGGCCAGTGATCCCCTCCAGATGATCCACCATCCCCTGCAGAAGATCCGCAATCAGCTGTTTTTAAACAGCTGATCATGCGTGTGAAGTAAAAGATACACAGCTGTTTAAAGGGCATTTTCAACCCCAAGACTATAATTTAACCCACTACTGACCCCACTGTATAGTTTTAAAAATCCTTACCTTACCAAATGGTTGTCCTGCAGAAGTAACATACAGGAAGCTGTTTTTGAATCATCAGCTGTTTAAAAACAGCTAATTGTGGATCTTTGGGGAGGGGGGTTGTGTAAGGGGACCCGGCCTCCAATCTTGGGGGGGGGGGGGTATGTCCCTGTTTGTACTGCATTGAGCAGTACAAACTATGCTTCAATGGGTTCTCAATTTGATTTCTGCAGCTTTCTGATCGAGGGAGAAATGTATATAACCATATATAGGTAGTCTAAAGCTTCATACACACGGTAAATTTCCCTAGGCCCTAACACCCCGACCACCCAGGGGCGTAGCTACCAGGGGTGCAGGGGATGCGACCGCATCAGGGCCCTTGGCCAAGAAGGGGCCCCATCTTGTGCTAAGGTTCCAAAACTACCAGTCTGTGTGCCAACTGTTTTACCAGTGGTCTGTGTACAAAGCATTTTTACCATTGTCTGTGTGCCAAGCATTTAACCAGTGCCTGGCTGTGTGCAGTGCCAGTTTCCCAACCAGTATATCAGTGTCTGTATGCCAAGCATTAAACCAGTCTGTGCCAACTATTTTACCAGTGGTTATATACAAAGCATTTTACCAATGATTAATTAGTTTGCGGTGCCAATTTGTGTTTGCGGCGGTGTTGGGGGGCCCATGCCCAAATTTTGCATCAGGGCCCATAAGTCTGTAGCTACGCCACTGCAACCACCGTTCAATTCTTTCAGCCCAGATTAGCATGTGTATGGGCGCTCAGTCGTACACTTATCCTTACACGTGCGTTCTTGTATGTAAAAACTTGGAGAGGCGGAATTTACCGTGTATACAAAGCTTTAGTCAGTCACTTAATTTAGTCAAATTTTAAAGAGAGACAAAACTCACCCATTGTTCAGCACAGATCTTTTTTTACAGCATGTAAACATATTTACAGTATGTGTAGTAATTGTGTGTTATGACACAACCTTTACAGTCTCGCTTATTATGTATAACTGGTGAGATATCTAGCTGTTTCCTGGCTCCAGCGGATAAACACAAAAAGGAATTACCTTGCAGGCACCATTAGGATGAAGTAATTTGGGTCCTTGAAGTGCCTTTGCTCAGCAGCAGAAGAATACTAGCTTTCTGACTACAACAGCACAACAGTCTTGTGTGAACAAGGCCTTATTTAGAGGGAGTCGGACAAACGTCTGCAGCAAAACATACAAGGTAAGACTGCTCGAGGGGAACCATTCCATCTGATTGGGGATGTGCCAGGGGAGGCCAGCCAAAATAAAGTAGAGACGCCACTCTGCCACTAAGGGATTTTCCTGTCTCCCCTCAGCCTACGTAGTTTTTAATGATCTCTGACACAGACATGAATTGAATCATGTGGCTAAAAAGATTATTGCTCTGTCTTGTACAGTTTTCCTTTTCATTCTAAACTGTATACAAGGGGTTAGGAGTTGGCAATTTGCTTTATAATGTTATTGTCTTGACTAAAAAGCATTAGAAATACACAAAGATTTACATAAATTACTATTGGTTTTTGTTGTTGTTGTTGTTGTTGTTGTAGTAGACTAGACTATCACAGCTCCTGGAAGTGTTTCTTACTGCTTTAGAGCTAGACCACACTAACATATTTTAATGTGCGATCTGATTACACGTTTAAAAGCGCATGCTAATGTTGCCCAATCGGTCTGGTCACACTAGGTGCGCTGCAAAGTGCTTTTTGGAGTGCATGTGATCACCATTTTTTGCAGTCGGAAGGTAACATGCGGGGAAAACGTGCAAGCAAGTTATCGTCCAGCGTAGAGTGGACTCAGCCTTAGTAAGTGCCTCATGAAACTGGTACTGAGCTGTGGCAACAATTGCTTGTGGCAGTAACTATAGGTTGTCCATGAGTAGGTGGAAGCCTAGGTCTAAAAAAACAGTTACAACCCCAAAATAAACAGCTGTTACCGCAAGTTGATTTCAGATTCATAAAGAACTGAGCAAAACAGTAATAGTTGTTCCTAAGAGGCAAAGATAAGTACTTTATTTAATTAAGGGACTCTAATTTCAATGTCTTTGATGTTAAAATTTGAAAAGTGAATCCATAATTTAATGGTAACTTAAAATAAGCCTCTTGTTGTTTAGCAGAGTGCTTCAGAGATAGCTTAAGACATTTTTTAAATTTGATTTTAGTTAATGCCATATGTTTTATATACAGCTATCTGTTAAAAGAGATGTACACACTAAAACACATCTCCCCTAGTTTAGTTCACACTACAATAACGCTAGATTCCGATCTTTCCTTCAAACCCCATGTCAATTTGTTTGCCTGACGGCTCCAACTCAAAAACATCTCCTGCATTTGACCCTTCCTCTCGAATGAAGCCTAAAAAATCCTAGTCCACGCCCTAATCATATCCCTGCTAGACTACTGCAACACACTCCTGTGTGGTTTACCAAACAACTGCCTGGCACCGCTTCAATCTATCCTCAACTATGCTCATTCAGAGCACTTGTTGCCCATCACGCAAAGGATCCAGTTCAAGCTGCTTACCCTATCCTATAAAGCACTATCCAACACAGTCCTTTCATATATCTCAGAGCTGATCCACCGATATCGTTCCAGGCTCAACCTCCACTCTGCAAATGTGTCCTCCTCTCATCCACCCTTGTCACCTCTTCCCATGCCCATATTCAGCTGGGCCATATTCAGCTTTGCTCTTACTGCCCCTCTGCTCTGGAACTCCCTTCCTCCTTCTGTCCTTCACTCACCGTCCCTTAATACCTTCAAACGTAACCTTAAAAACCCACCTCTTCAGGCAAGCATATAACCTGGCCTAGACATTACCCCTCTACTACCCAATATGATCCAACCCGCCTTTCACACTCCACTGCCAATTTATTTACAGCCTAACGATTCCCGCAACCTTATGTCTCACCCCCATATCCTCTAGACTGTAAGCTCTTTGGGCAGGGTCCTCTCGCCTATTGTATCACGGTATTGCTGTAAGAAACTCATCACTCTGATTACTTATATTATGTATTACCTGTGTATTTAATATGTATGACTTTGTATAACATGTATTACCCTGTATGTAATGTGTGACTAAGTGTATGACCACGGAAGATGTTGGCGCTATATAAATCCATAATAATAACAATAATAATAATAACAACATGTGCGACATGTCCGAACGTTAAATTAGGGGAGGATTGTTAAAATAGCTACAAAAATTTGCTCTTTTGTATTATTGCAATAATATTCTACAAGTACTGAATGGTTTTGCGGACCGGAGCAACGATGGAGTCTTCAAGTAAGTATTTTAGGACCTCTGTAAAGTACCCATAGGTGAGGACTTAGTGTTTTAGGTCCTCATCCTAGGTACTGTTCAGGAATCGATTGAGGAAAAGGTGAGTATAATTGTCCTTTAAGTCCCATTCTCCAACCTCCCATACTATTTTAATTTGCAGGGCCAAACTACCTCTTGATGCTAAAGTAAAAGTAAGATAAAAAGTAATGTGTTAGTCCCAAAAAAAAAATGTTTAACCTGAAAATGCAAACAATCTTTTAGCATACAGACCTCACATTTCTAAAGAGGGAACTGTACACTTCAAATAAATCTCCTCTGACAAGAGCTCTCTCATACCTTTCAAGCCTAGGATAATGCCTCCTGTTTTCAATTCAAAGTTATAATAGGAAGGTCTCCCTTCCTACTCTGTCTCTGTGTCTCTTTGACAGACATGTGTTATATAAGCTGTGTCATAAACCCCATCCCCAAATATCAATCTTTTCTTAAGATAGATAAAGGATTGCAATCTCAATATTATATATATTCTTTTCTCTGAATATGGACATCTTAGAGAGAGAAAATATTTTTTTCAGGCTTGTGGCTAGCTTTAAAAACCAGTTAAGAAGTTTCAGGCAGGGATTATGATTCAGATGATGATGCTATATCCCAGCAGTAGTATACAAGTGGCCATGCTCAAGCCAGGGGCATGCTGGTGCTGGTAATTTTACGGCTCACTGTGTAAGTAGGAAGCACCACCCTAACTTCTTTCAGTTTGAAATAGATTGCTACTAGAAGCATGATCCAAGGTAAGAGTGTGGTTTTTTTAATAGAGGGGACTGGAGACCACAGTTTCCATTTATGGGCTACCATGGTAACATGAAAACTACCCAGAAATTTCTCTGTTCCTAAAGGGAACATTTGTTAACAGAAGTGAGGCTGGATGCATACTGTACATTATGTCTGTGCTAGGAATTTCTTAGGAACTGCAGTGATGACAGATGCTCCTTCTAACTTTCTGACTTTCTCTTCTCATGAACAAGATAAGATTATAAAGGCATATTATCCACTTGAGTTTTTTTTCAAATGCAAAGTTCTAAAAGTGACTATCATAAACATGCAGTAGGCAAAGAAATTATGAAGAAAAAGCAAACTCATCATATCTTCCCAATGGCCATGTCCGAAATCAGAAAGTAGGAAGAAAACCTTGCAAGACCAACTTTAGGTATGTATTACTTTTTAACTATTCAAACAAATGAGATGTGCCAAATGGTTTCTTTTATCACTGGTGCTCTCTAATATTGGTCCTGCTGCCCAGGTCAGATAGATCCAATAATTTTTAATCCATATTAATAGAGAGACCTAGGCATTGATTCAGCACAATATATGCATAATTATTCCTCCAATAGAGTATAACAAATGATTTAAAATGTAATAAACCTGGCTATAAAATAAAAGAATACAAAAAAATTATATAACAACATTTCTTTAAAAAAATTAGACATAAAAGACCACTTGCAAAATTTAAACCCTTCATGGCAAGGTAACAAATCCACTCCTTTACTAGCTTTTACTAACATGTTCGATTTAGGATTACCATAAAAATCAATGGCATATGAATATTTTCCAAATTTTAATAAAACATGTTTAATAAGAAAGTTCTGAATCATAAGCTACTTAAGCCATGGTAAGCAAGTTTCTTCAACAGGTGGATCAGGAACAGACTAGAGGGAAAAGTGCTTGAAACAGATGTTTCTTTTACCCTGTCTCAGCATTAGATATGCAGGGAAGTAATCAGTGCTCCATGACAAGGCTTTCCTAATCTGTACTCTTTTTGGTCCTGACCTCTTTCACCCCAGTCCATGGACAGCTCAACACATTTTGCCTGCTTCTTCTACCACTACTGCATGCTGTCAGTAATGAGTGGGCTCACATTTTTAGCACTGGTGTTATTTTTAACTTACATTAGTCAGCTAAAAAAAGTATTTGGCACTGCCTACCTATTTTTCAGGGGACCAACTCAAACTGTTGCCTCTCTGTACTGGCACAGGCCAAGCTCTGAGTCTTAGGTCAAAGTGACAGCTGAGTGGGAACCCTGCCTAAGCACCCGGCTAATAATATACAGAAAAAAATATTCTGAGCAATTTTTGGGCACGTCCACCTCCCAAAATTTCATATTTAGCGAATTACCCCCCAATATCTAGATGTCTCTAGCACTTGATCCCTCGCCAATTCTCACTGACTTCCTACTAGCAGATGTCAGTTAGAGCTGCGATGCTGATTTCAGCAGCAGAAGAGTAGCAAAGATTGGGTGCTGGTAAGTATGTTTAGGAGCGTCTAGGACAATTTTTAACCTAGCGGGGACTTTGGGGGGTAATTGACTTGATTTTAAATTTTAGTCTGGGGGGTGGGCATGCCCTTTAAAATAAAATTGAATTAAGAAAATAAATATTTATCAGACATTAAGTATCAATCCGGCACCCTGGATTGAAACCCAAATCTTAAAGTTTACTCTTTTACAGGGGAACTGTGGGGTACATACAAGTGCCACCCATGGATCCAATATGGATGGCACTTGCATTGAAACATCATGTATCATGATCATGTGTTAAGCTGCTGTCTATCCAAAGTTACAGAAGTATAAAGACTGCAGTTTCCTGCTTTCACTGAGTGTAGTGACATCATCTCCACTAATGACCCTGCCGATCCTTGCCAACGAGAGCATACCCAGTTGTATCCTACTGTTGGGATAGAGGAAAGTTGCCTACACTAGGAAGCATACCACTGCAACACCAGCCCTGTCATAAGCCCCACCTCTGAAATTCAAAACTAATGTTAGCAGACTAGTATGTAGCTCAGAACTGGGCAAAGTAAGGCCCGGGGGCCACATGCGGCCCATTTGTGCCCCTGACTGGCCCCTTAATACTAGACCTGTACCCAAAAAAATCTTCATATTAATTGATTGTCTGAGGCTGAATAATTGATTTATATTTATTAACTTTACTTTATAAAAATAATATTGAGCTGATCAATTGATAAATTGAATTTGATGGAATGGATCTAAAACACTACACACCTTATAAGAAAAAAATCCAATGAACCAGATATAATATTTAATATTAATATTTTTATAAAATCCAGTTTTGTAATCTCTATAATGAGGTTTGATTTGAACTTATTGATTCAGCCCTTCACAACAATCCAAATTTGTCATGTGGCCCCTTGTAAAATATAATTGCCTACCCCTGATCTAGCTGTTAAAAAGATTAAAATTTGGGGGAGGTATAAGTTAGGCACATAGCAGAGAGAGACAGCGTAAAATCAGGGAGTTAATCTTTTAATACCTGTAACTTTAGATCCACTGCAGGTACAGATATTACCTTTGGAAAGGTAGAAAATAACGATTTTCAATAGAAACTGATTAGTGGGTACTTGTGTGGAGACCACAGTTCCCCTTCAATGGGCATCTCCATCCTTAATAGTTACTGTTGATATATTGCAGGGCATGGCCTCTCACCCCCAACTGCTATATTGGAACTGTAAAAATAAAATTCCAAACTCTACTTACAGCCCCTCACTCCAGCATCGTTCTGATCCGGGGCCGGACCGGCAGCCAATCACAGTAGCAGCTGCCAGCAATACAGAACGCTGCGGGAGTAAGGATCTGTAAGTAGAGTTCAGATTCTATTTTTACACTTCCAGTATAGCCGTTGGGGGTGGGAGGGCATGCCCTGCAATATACATGAAGGATTTTATGCTACATGATCGGCAGCCATGGAGGGATCGGGAGGGAAAGGGCTCCCCTGCACATGCAAGAAGCAACTGAGAGGACAGATCAGAGGCAGCAACTGTGTGGACAGGAAGACAGCACCTACCCTTCATTTTCCTGGACTTTGAACAGGCACTACAGGAGAACCATAAGGAGCAGAAATGGAAGGTAAGGATTCTTTTTATATTGTACAGTGGGGCCAGTAGTGGGTTAGATTTAAGTTTGGGGAGTGAACATGCCCTTTAAGTAAGAACTAAGAAAATTTGTTGGCCCCATTTATTAGATACAGTAAGACTGTGGACACAATATCATCACATGGTTACGTGCACGAAAAGCACAATCACAATGTGGAGCATTTCACGTGAGTTACCATGAGTTTGTGCTGCGATTTAGTCAATCTGCAGACCACATACGATCCGCACCAAAAAATGGTGAAATGCATGCGTTTCAAAAACGACTATTGTAAACTACCCCACATCCCAAAGCACTCTGCTAATCTGACATATTAGTTAAAACTAGGTTGTGGCTTGCCAACATCCCTAACAGTAACGTGATTCTCATTGTATTATACAGTTTTGGAAACAGACATACCTGAGCTAAGTTTCTATTCTAAACCTCTATTAACCAAGAGTCCTTAACAGAAGTATAAAAAATGCTGCATATGTAATAAACTTGCAGATACTTGCACTTACTACTTCCCTTAACAGAAGGGTATCTATACCATGGCAGCACACAGCAAAAAGAGGAACAGCCTTCACTCAAAGGCTTATGACATACAGTTTCCTAAAAATCACTGCACCTGCACCTGATGACAGTACAGTATATGGAAGTGACTATGTTCTGAACACTTACCGGTATCTAGGAGTACTTTCAGCCCTCTTTTCGTGTTTTAAAGGGTAACTCCAGTCTCAAAATAACTTTACGTTACTTAAGTATTACTCCCCAAAACCCCACTTTCATTTTATTCTTACATTCATCCAATGCTCTCTTGCTGAGTTATTAGAACTTACAGAACCAGGATCCCTTACAGGACCCACTGCAACCTACAATAAAAGCATTGCAATTTCGCAATGCATTTCTGTGCGTTTGTGCACAGTGATCACATGCCCTGCCATTGTGGATAGGAACGCAATGCAATGCAGGCAGTGGGACGGGCTCCATTGGCATGGTATGTGCAAATCCTCATTGGACCACAAAATGTGCCTTGAATCGCGGCAGTGGGGCCTAGGCCTGAGGGCAAAATTCAGCCTCAAAATTCCAAATGATATATTTTTTGACCAATATAACAATCTATAGTCTGTTGGTCTTAATTATAGTGGTATACATCAACATTGCTGCTTGATTGATTATGCCACCCTGACCCTACAGTACTTTTCTGTATTATACTGATATATAGAAATATATTGAGAAATGATACAATAAGTTCATATATATTTATAATTTCCCTCTAATATATGTTTGCATTTTAAGAAACAAGTCACAAAAGTGCTATTCCACTGTAATAGTAAAATATATGGAGGGTCTCTAAAAGCATTGCATATTGTAGATGTGTATGATAAATTTAATGTGCTGATAAACTATACTATGATGTGACATTAAGAATGACCGGCTGAAATCATTTTTTTTTAAAAACACACAATGCTATGAAAAATTGCAATGATATCTTCTTAACCTGAAACTTACGCTAAATTTTACCAGGTGGCCTTTTTTATTTCAGCTGAACTTTCAAATGTTGACCTGTAAGATTTTGAGCTCCATTTTAAATTGTTAAAATAGTTGTGAATAAATTAAGAGGGATATCCTACCTTCAAGCTTAATGCTTGTGATGGTGTCATTGGTGACCTGCTGTGTGCTGGATTGATTCCCACCAATGCCAGAGGCCTGCATTCAGTACAAGCTCCAATAAGAAGTTGATTTCCATCATCCACAAATAAACTTTTGGCCACCCTTGGTGCTAACAAAAACACAGGCAACCTAGCAACCTGCACGGCCTTTAATCCCAGCATCCTTTTTTTCTCCTGCCTACAGAAGAAGCAAACAAAAGTCTCCACTTGATACTGTCTTGACCAGGGACTGCTGGGGTGCTGTGACTTCATTTCCTGCTGAAACCATTGCCCTAGAAGGTCGTGGTAACAAAGTCCACAGGTGGAAACCAGGCCAGTAGAATCTGCAGGTCTGGCTCTGGGAGCTGGGGGGTAAACTGTTAGAAAAGGGAAAAAGGGCTCCTTATCCCCATACCTATTGGGTGGATTAATGCTGACCTGGTACTCCAAACCTGGACCTAGCTCTACTCCACAGACATAGCAGATAGAAGTGTGGGTGGGCATGCTACTGTTACCTCCTGGTCTCCTCCTATAGGCCACTCCTGAATATTCTGGATCTGCAGAAGCAAAAACTTGGTGGTACCTGCCCAGGAAACTTTGGACTGAATTGATGAGATCCTCATTTTGGGATGCCCTATAAATTGCCCATATGTCCTCCAACACCCCATAACATTTTCTGCAGCTCTGTGCCTCTCCCTGTTGGCTCAGACCCCTTGACCTTGGTGGGCAGGGCAGTTGGCTAATAAAAGGGAAATGCATAGTAGTCTTGGCATTGCCGTTTGTTATCCTAGATGGCACCAGTTTCCCCTGACTGGCACAATCCTCTCCACACAGGTAGCACACAGCTGGCACATTGGGGTGAACTTTTTCTGTAGCATTGTCGTCTTGAAGGGGCACCACATATAGGCGCTGTATGACCGGCACGTTGGCCATGTCAAAGCTGTGCCACTGCTGCATGAGAGAGGAGAAGCAGCGCGCGCACGCTCGGGCACTGCCCCCAGGTGTGATGGCTTGTGCACCTGAGGGAGGCGTGTGCAGCCACAGGAAGGGGAAGAAGGGCGATTCGGGCGCCTGCTCTTGTTTCTGGACGTGAATAGCGCTCCCCGCACCGTCCCCACCACAGATGTAGCAAATCCCCGGGTGATGTCCGTTCTCTCTTCCAGAGCTCTGGTCAGTGTCTGTCCCTTGGCGCCTTCCTCTGTCATTAGGAGATCCCCGGCAGGGGGCGCAGTGCGGAGGCGCTAGGGGTGCCCACTGTCTACGGTTACCCAGCGAGGGTTCGGCCCCGGCTTCTCCGCTCTCCTCCGGGTCGCTAAGTGGATTATCTGACAGGTCGGACAGCTCGGAGTCGAAGTTCGGGTTCCAGTCTCTGGGGTGAGACCGCGCTCCGTCCCCGCACTGGTAGGGCCGCTTCAGCCAGTACATTCGCTTCTCCAGCGGGGTCCGACTGCGCTCGAACGTGTCCCATTGAGCGGCCAGAAAGCGCTGACAGACCGCGCAGACCCGGACGCTCCCCCCTGAGCCCAGTGGTTCAGCCCCCGGCGCTGGTTCCTGCTGTTGGAGGAACGGAAAGAAAGCGCAGCCTTCCCTGGCCGGGCACCGGACGGGCAACCTGACCTCTCGCCCCCTGGGCACTCCGCCTCCGCAGATGAAGCAATGCACCGTATCGGGCGTCGCCCCTTTCCTTTCCTCCAATGCTGCCATCAGCCGCTGCTTGCGGGACATCGGGACGGTGCCAGGATCACTCATGCCCCCAGTGCCAAGTACCCCGTTGCCAGTCTCATGTTAGCCCTTTCCAACCCCCAATCTCGCCGAGTTTGTGCAAAGTTTCTCCTGTGGGTACAGTGTGGGCGGGAGGGTGAGGTGACCCGAAAAGTTCTGTCCCGCCCACACTCGGGCTGCTGTTACTCCGTTCCCCTAAAGCTGTGAACCCACTGTGGGCTGAGCCGTGCGAGAGAACCGCCCCCCAGGACCGCCCCCTGGCAGAGCACATGGCCGGGCCCCATAAGTAACCCCTCCGGTGCCACAGCACAAGGACATTGGCTGTTAGTGTGGTCACACGGAGGGGTTGGGAAGCAGCTTTATTCCCTGTACAGTTGTTCCTGTTGTCAGAGGAGTTTGGATCCATCTACAGGGGGGTCTGGGATGGACCAACACCCTATATAATTAACCAGTCTGAATGAAGGGGTATTGGGCATCCACAAGGGTTAAGGTGGTTTGCACCGTGTGTGCATCTGATTGCTCCTTCCCAATTGGTATGTAATATGTATGACTGTATAGCCCTCATTACGCTGTATGTAATGTATGACTATGTAATTGTAAAGTGCCACAGAAGATGTTGGCGCTATATAAATCCATAATAATAATAAAAAAGTAGCTATCGATGTGCCAGCCTCGGACCAGCTTATACTTTCTTTCCAGTCGGGCTCCAATTGGATTGTCTGATCGAATTTCTCAGGGATCTGAAGTAAAATCGAATGATCATTCTGTTATGATTTCTTTTTCATTGTTGCTTGTGTGGGGTGATCACAAATGCATATTTCTATGCACCAAATGATCAGTTGGGCTGAAAACTGCTTGTTTCCATGTAATCCCAACTAACTTTCACAATCATTGTATAGATCAATCTATATTGGACTGTGTACCAGCCCTCCAGGTTACCACCTATTTGTTTTTTTTTTTACCTTGTTTCTGTCCTACTTATGTGGAATTCCAGTTGCGCAGCCATCATAGGTACAAGTGTCCCATCATTGCTCAGTATGATTTAGTGTGACACTAGGGACCCTTATATTGAAATCCCTTTCTGCCTATCTGAAAGGAAGACTAAACCCAATTTTTCATACTCCATAATCTAAAAACATCCCAGTGAAAAACACCAATGACCTGTAAAGTACCACTCCAGTAAATAGCAATAAAATAAATTTAATCCCCTGAAGAACTAAATAAGATTACTGTGTGTATTTGCACTGCAGTAAAATGTGTTTACCTGTATAATCTATATTATAAGACGATTGGCTAGACACTTCAAGTGGGTGTGATCTGCTGTAAAAAGTTTCTTCAGTAGGTTAGGTCTGGACATGTGCGTAGAATATAGCAATCCATGAATCCATGCAATATTTGGAATGCTGGGAAATAAAGCACAAATATTGTGTCAGTAAGGTAAATGGTGTATAGTTTATGGTCATTGCTTTGCCAATTATCCTAGTACAATGGTCCCAAATAATATCTTCACACACAGAAAGGCATTTCAGTGAAATTTTCAGTGAAAATGCATTGGTGTGCTGCAAATGGGTCATGGAAGAACAAATGGATAAATTATATTGGCCATTGGGGCACCAAAAATTGTAAACCCCTGCATTGGTTTCTAAATAAATCTATTACTTCAGTATTACTTCTACTTGATGTATGCAAAGACTATACAAATCGTGAACACCATCATATAACTAGAGAGAAAGTACATATTTTTGAGAGTGGCTTGAAAGGCTGTATTTTCGAAGGGCTGTTTATGTCTATGCAGCAGGTTTTAAAACTCAATCTTGCTATGACATTTAAATTTCATAATTCAGATTAAATACATTTATTTTTTTAAAATTTTTCATGAGATTTTTCATGGGGTGTGTGTTGGGGTGTAACAGAAGGTGTGTGTACCCATGTCTGTGCAGGGTTAGGGGGGATGTTTTGTGTTTATGACTGACGAAGTGGGTCTGACGAAGTGGGTATGCCCACGAAACGCATAAGGCGTTTAAAGTTTTGTATACCTACTTGTTTTTAAATGAAATATTAAATTGAGACTTTTTATACTACCTACGTGAGTGGTGCTGTCTAAACTGCAAACTTTCTTGATGGTTTAGGTATGGTTGCCATGGAAACATAAGGGTGGGGTGTTGGAGTGTATCAGTAGCTGCGTGTACCTGTGTCTGTGTAAAGTTACAGGTCTGTTTTTGTATTTATGACTAAAACACACTTTTGGTTAAAGGGCATGTCCACCCTCATTTTTAACTTTTTATATACTGTAGGGCATGTCCCCCCCACCCCCAACCGCTATATTCTGACATTGCAAATTTCTTTCCGTCTCTACTTCCCTCACCGTTCTTGTCCGGCTCCCCTGCCCGCCAGAAGTACAAGCAGGGGGCCAGACCAGCAGCTGCAGCTGTAAAAGACTGAGAGTTAGCCATTTGTGGCTGCCATCAATGCAGTACGGCACTGGAACGAGGTGCGGTAAGTAGAGATTAGAAGCAAATTTTTATGCCAGAATATTTCAGTTGGGGGTGCATGCCCTACAGTATGTAAAAAGATCACACTACAGGAGTAGCAGCCGGGGAGGGAGGGAGGAAAGGGCTCCACTGGGCATGCCAGCAGCCTCTGAGAGGACACAACAGAGGCAGAGACCTTTTGGACAGGAAGAAAGCTCCTACCCTACAGTTTCCTGGACTTTGAAGGGGAACTACAGGAGAACCATAAAGAGCAGAGATATAAGGTAGTGATATTTTTTAATTGTACAGTGGGGCCAGTAGTTGGTGAATTTTTAGTTTTAGTTTGGGGACGGACATGCCCTTTAAGTTATAGTTGCCATGGAAAAATAAGAGAAGGTTGGGTGGGAGTGTGTATCAGTAGGTGTGTGTCCCTGTATCTGTGTGGGTTGTCGGCTGTATGTTTTTGTGTATGTAACCATAAAAGAGAGATGTCTTTCTTGTGGCTCTGCAGATATTTGAAAACTACAACTCTAAACATTTACCAATAGAAAATAGCAGTCAAGAAATGCTAGTAGTTGTAGTTTGCAAACATATGGAAGACCACAGGATGGACATCCCTGCTGTAAAACTAAATTCCACACTTCATGATAAATAAATAAAACATATATTGGGGAGATTTACTCAGAGCAATCATCTGTTTAAAAATATCTGATCGCGGATGTTCTGGGGAGGGGTGTGTCAGGGGCCCGACCTCCAATCTTGCAGGGGGGCTGCAGTTACGTCCCTGGATTGGAACACATGAAAAGTTGATTCCGTATATATGGGGAGATTTAGACATGCTCAGTAGCTTTGGATTCACCATAGTGCTTAGATCCTTGAATACCATGGGAAAAAATTAAAGTATTGTATCAAAAACATGTACATTGGGGCTCTGGTCTTAGTGATTGCAAAGACATAACCAGGTGTGCTGAGAAGACAGAGCTCACCTCCCATTTAACTAGAGATACTTAAAATTTTCAGCACCTTCCCTGGAAATTATACATTTATCAGCAGACAACTCCTCTTTTAAAATCTTCTTTACTTCATTTCATGGTTCCAACAAGTACCACCGCACTTTTATAAGTAACTTTTTGATAATGAAAAGTACATGGGACAGGGAGGTAGATTATTCTTACCTCCCAATATAATTTCTGCCAGGCTAGTCCTGGACATTCCTTTTTTAATGGGCAACTATACTGAAAAATGACTTTGCCCCATATTAATCTATAATTAAATAATATAAGCAGCATTTACTGCTTGTGTGTTGCTGCATGCTCACCATGCAGTTAAGACCATGTCGACATAGAAAACAATCTTGCCCTCTCTATCACCCTGCTAATTGTTTTAACTAAGTTTTCTGTACAGCAACAGAGTTTAGATTTTAGCTGTAAATCAAGTTGTCTATAGGCATAAAGAAATGGGTGAGGAATCCTATTATAAAAAAGGTGGAGTAGTGGTTGAAAAAAAGTGTAGTTTCTATTAACGGACAATTGAAAAAATACATTTTCCCAGTATAGATGCCCTTTAAAGATGCTGAAGCCTGGCAGAAGCATGAACAATATTGAGAGGAAGGAATTATACTGTAAATCCTATCCTCCTGCCCTGGTACTTTAAATTTTAACAGGTTTTTATTAAATGGGTGGACATGCCGTTTAAATCTTTAATTCAGATTATAATCATGTAAATAGTTACCCACTTATACCAGAGGTGGTAATGAATATAGATATCCCTTATATTATATAAATACATTTATAATTTCATGGGGAATACATTGGGTTTTTCAGGAGGTACTATGTTGGTGGGAGTGGGTAAAAGTAATATACATAGGGACAGTGTTTATGTGTTTAAGCACTAAATAAATAGTTATATCAATATTAACAAATATCTAGTGATGACATTAAAGTATATAGAAATGTAAATAAGGCAAAATATATAAATAAATAAATGAATGAAAGTACTTGCATAGTCCCCACTCCTGTTTTGTAATGGAATCTTCAAAATGGAGTGTAAGCCACACCCCAGGAAGTTTTACATGGAGGCAATGGAAGCTTAGGAACAAATGAACATATTTCTCACTTCCCTTTTAGTGTTGTATCCAATGGTGTGGTTAATATTAGGTTGACAGCAGTGTTAGCGAATCAAAACATTTTCTGAGTGTTAGTTGGAAGTAGATAGTTGCAAGACTTATATATGTCACTTCCTTTGTAAAACATGTGACAGTCTTAGTAAAAACATTCTTCTCACTCTCGCCTAACTCCACCCCACCCCTCTCAATAGACAAAAAGGAGAGATGCTGTTTGCTGGACAGGAAGGGATATCTATAGAGGGGACTGAAAGGAAAATCTCTCCATTCCCATTTCTCTGAGACAATGAAGTGAGTTTGTTAATGGTTTATTACATTATTTAAGCAATAGACCCCATAGAAGCCATGAACCTGCGTCCTGAACTGATAAAATTTAATAAGACATGAAACATGACAGGATAGTCTGGGTTCTTTATAGGACCTCAGATTTACCAATAGTGATCCCTCTCTAACACATTGACCAATAGTGATCCCTGTCTAACGGGATCCCTGGTAATAGCTGTATGTTAATTGGGGGGGGGGGGGTGAGTATTGAAAGACAGATTGATAAGTTTAATTATAGAATGATCCAATGGATCTCCTATTGATCTATTATTGGTTGGAAATTTAAGGGGGAAGATTGATTCAAGCTCTGCACAACAGTTGTAATTCACTGGTGTTTCTACTGAACTATAACACTATACAATTTTACAATAAATAGATCAAGAATAGAGATGGACCAAATCGCGGATCTGAACCCAGTTCCGAGACGGATTTTGCGGGAATTCCGCTTTGCAGATTGTTTTCGAGACGCATTCGAAAATTCAAAGAAAATTTCAAGGAATTTTTGAAAATTTTGTAAAAAATTATACAGTAACTTGCTGTAAATAGTTTTGGTAGAAACAACAAAAGAAGAGAAAACCACTGCACCGTCCTCCGCTGGTGTATTCAATCTGCAACAAAATCAGGCTGATGTTTTTACTTAAAAATCATCCTTTATTCTTACAACCATTAAAAGCAAAATTGTGTCTATGAGTAAGGGTTGATACCTGAAACGCGTTTGACCTGTCCATACACCTGTTTCCTGGCTGCCAGCCTGGCTTTAAATGGTTGTAAGAATAAAGGATGATTTTTAATTAAAAACATCAGCCTGATTTTGTTGCAGATTGAATACACCAGCAGAGGACGGTGCAGCGGTTTTCTCTTCTTTTGTTGTTTCTACTTTAGGCAGAGGAGACCCTCTGGTCCGCGGACACACGCCTGGTGATGGGAATTAGCGAGGTGTGGAGAAGGAGAGCTCAGGAGCCGCCATTGCAGTAGTTATAGTTTTGGGACCCGGTAAATGGTCTGGGGAAAAGGCAATTAGGTTCTTTCTGAAAGAATCTGATTGTAACAAATTCTGATTAGAAAATAATCTGATTGGTTACTTTATCAATCAGACTATATCTAAAAGTATCTGATTGTAACTAATTCTGATTGGTTACAATTAGATTCTTCCAGAAAGCATACCAATCAAATTCTTTCTGAAAGAATCTGACTAACCAATTCTAATTGGTTACAATCAGCTTTTTTTTTTTTTTTTTTGAAAGAATCTTATTGGTATACCAATCAGATTATTTTCCAATCAGAATTGGGTACAATAAGATTCTTTCAGAAACAATCTGATTTGTTAGTATACCAATCAGATTCTTTACCAATCACAATTGGTTACAATCAGTTTCTTCCGGAAAGCATACCAATAAGATTATTTCTAAAGCTGGGTACACACAGTAACGATAAAGCCCCGATACCGTCAGATCCGGGGCTTTATCGTTATGTGCGTACCTTCTTTTCCCGAACGAGCGCGTGGCTGCCGAACGATCGGGTCGGCAGAACGCTTGTTCGGAAAAGACCGAAATTTTTCATTGGCCGCGCTAGACTCCCGATAGAGGAGTCTAGCGAGGCCGATGGAAACACACAGTCCTGAGCGTTCTCCCTATGATGTTCATAGGGAGAACGCTTGGGACTGTGTGTATGCAGATCTTTGAATGATGGCAGACAGGACCTTGCAGATCCTGTCTGTCATCTTTCAGAAATCTGTACTGTGTGTACCTAGCTTAAAAGTATCTGATTGTAACCAATTCTAATTAGATACAATCAGATTCTCTCAGGAATTATCTGATTGCTATACTAACCAATCAGATTCTTTTCCAATCAGAATTGGTTTCAATCCGCTTATTTCAGAAAGAGTCTAATTGGTTAGCATACCAATCAGATTCTTTCTAAAAGAATCTGATTGTAACGAATTCTGATTAGTTACAATCAGATTCTTCCAGAAAGCGTACCAATAGGTTCCCTTCTGCCTCTTGTTGACATCTGATATCCATATAATTTACAGTAGGGGGGTACATTATCTTTTATAATGTACCCCTTGACCCCATTCAGGAGAGCTTTAAACCTGACTGTATCTGTGTCCCAAATGTCACTATGCTGCTCTTAATCCCCCCTCTCTTTAACCCCCCTCTGGTCCTGGACTCAGTCACTTCCCCCATACACACATAGAAACTGTCCCTTCCCCAACCCCCCCCCCCAACACAAATTGTGTTACTGACCTTTTCTGCAACCAACCCCCAGGTTCACTGGTAACTCTCCCCTCCTGGCACTGCACTTCAGCTCACCTCTCGTGTGGTCACCTCCTCTTCTAATGCAGGAAATTATCAGCCAGCAGATGTCACGCCACCAGCACCAAGTCTATGTAAGTACACTGTCAAACCCCTCTATCCATACTTACACTGACTTTGCTGGTGGCGTGACATCTGCTGGCTGCTGATTTCCTGCATTAAAAGATAAGGTGATTGCATGAGAGGTGAGCTGAAGTGCAGTGCCAGCGAACTGGGGGATTGGCTGCAGAAAAAGTCAGTAACACTTCTGGAATTATATAATTGGTGTGCTACTGCATAGTAACGATTATAAGGATATTATTGTTGGGTCTCATAGAGACCCATTAAGGGGGTATATTATAGATATGATCATGTATAGTCATTAACTGAAACAAAAACAGCTGTGTAGGAGGATTAAAGCTGTGAGGAACTGCCATACTCTGCTACCAAGGTGAAGTTGTAGAAGGCAGGTCAATGTCACAGGTCATACACCATGACAAGACTGAGCACAGCAACAAGACCACATTAACATTGTCTCGCCCAGGGAAAGATTTGAATGCAGACTGTATTTTCAAAATATTCTGTTCAAGCTTTTTTGTAGACGCATAAGAAAACCAGGCAACATTGAGGACCATAGGCAGAGTGATCAGCCAAGGATGAAAGACACATCATGCTTATTTGCAGAATCCCATCAACAGAGCCTTCAGCTCACAACTGGAAACCGCTGGGACAGAAGTAAACCCATCTATTGTCCAGAGATGTATGAATAGAACAGGTCTTTGTGGAAGAATTGCAGCATAATCTTAAGCATAAAGAAGTCCTTTAAAGGAGAACTATTTTTTTTAAAAAAAAAATATCCGTACATTGTAAGATTCTTCTCTTGTAATGTGCATTTACTTACATGTAAGAAATAGAAAGGATTCTACACTGTGGATGGAAGCCTGAATGGAGTTCGCAGTTCAGTATCTTACACTGGACCACCAGTAAAGTTCTATTTGTGAATCAATCTCTTTGATCTATTCACAAATAATGTAGTAAGCTGGTATTCAGTTTAACACTGGTTTACTATAGCAGTAGAGAATTTAAATGGACACTAAACTAAATTATTTAACTTTTTGCAAACAAAAAGTACATTCCTAGGGAGATGGGAGTGATTACTCCCACAGCTACTTACAAGCCACAATCAAAACAGCTACAGAATCACACCAGGCTCCTCCTGGCAAAACCACCCCTCCTCCTCATGCAATGCTAATGTTAGAGAAGCGATGAGGAGAAAGATGGGTCTGTGGGAGAACAAGATGTGATCCTGTAGCTGTATTTATTGCAGCTTGTGGGAGTAAAGCTGGCCATACATGGGCAGATGTTCCTCTGATCAGAAGAACCAATCAAACCTCCCACCTTGTGTCTCCGATCTTTCCTCAGATTTCCACTTAAAATCTGCTGAGAGATGGGGAATGAAGATAGGGTTGGCGGAAAAATTTCCATCTGAACCTCTCTGATTTTTTGGAAGAAGTTAAAAAACACAGGAAAAGAGTGTCTGGTTACGTAATCTGTAGAAAACCTTTTGCACTAATGGCACCTTTAAGTTCAGGATGGCTTTAAAATTTTACATGACGGCTATTGATATATATGAATCTGTATTTTATCTCAAACTAATAGTTATTTGTGTTTTTTTTTTTTTTTTTTAAAATAGGTTTAATTAAGTAGTTCAATTAAACATGAAAAACCTCACTCAATAGACCTAAAGACAACAGTGCCATTATAAGGGGGTCATTAAACTAAAGTGGCATCTCAGGGGTCAGTTTAGAAAAAAACATTTCCCAAGTTTTCATTGTGGGATTGGGCTGCTGCAAAGACACCAGCATGTGTGGTTTCAGTTCACCTCAGTAGTGGTCATGTGGAGGAGAGTCGTGGTTATGTGATGATATAGCAGTGGCTTTAATATAGCTGAGTAAAATACTATGCAGTTAGTGGTGGTTATGCCAACTTTCAGCAGAGATTACATCATGTTTTTGCTGTGGCTACATTATATTGTAGCCTCTGTTGTTTTTTCTAGAAATTTCTCCAAACATTAGAAAAACAGCATAGAAAACCATAGAACTATTAATCACAAAAGGCCTGTAAATCAATCAGTCAATCTCTCTCTCTCCTTTTGTAAAAGGTTCTTGGAGAATCGTTTCCATACAATTAGGAAAAGAAAAGAGGAAACTAAACTTGTATCAGTAAATGTATTTTTTAAACAAAAGTATCTTCAAGTATTTATTAAAGAGTCTCAGCAGATGAGAGAAAGAACTGCAGCCAGGTGACATTAGCAGAATTAAAGGGTATCTCCACCCCCAAATTAACTTTTTTCTGTAGTTTAGAGACCCCCTCCCAACCCTAACCACCGTGTTTAAATGGTTAAAAAGTCCCCAGAAACTTATTTACCAAACTTTGTTCCCTCTGCCTCTAATGCTACTTCTGGGAACGCACGGAGTAGTATTAGGGGCCGGTGCAGCCAATCTGTGATTTAGCAGAGGGAACTAAGCTTGGTAAGTTTCAAACTCCAGTTCTCTTCAAAGTAGTGCTTATTATACCAAGATCTGCATAACGTGTTTCAGACCACTCAGGTCCTTAATCATAAGCAAAGTGGATATGCCCTTTAAGATGAAAGTTCTCATTAGTAGTGGCATTAAATGGAGGAGGCATACCATTAGACAGGTTGGTTTATGAATCTCCAATATGCATATACCAAAGGGACCAAGTGTGGGAGTATATGTGACACCATAGTTTTCCTGCTTGCTAGAGTAGGAGAGGCAGACACCATCCAGGAGACCACTACAGCTCTTCTAGCATAAAACCATGTTTTCCGAAGGAAAGCCAATTCTTGTCAGTTCCAGATTTATTTTTGGGGATCTCAAGTATTCATAGCTTAGGTTCCTGTGGGACAGGATTAGGTAAAATAGTTGAGAGGTAGCTTGTGGCCTTGTACCAGCTTTGGTCATGGCTACTGTAAGATTTATTTAAGAACATGAAGCTCCTTTACCTCCCATTCTTCAATTGATGCAATAAAGGTGAACTAGTCCTTTAAGCTGCATGGGTATGTAGTTTTAAATGGAAATCTGGCATTGCAATGCCAGCTAGTTCTTTGGGTCTTTGTAGGGTTTTGATCTTTACTCAGCACAGAGTTGTTTTGGAAGCAGTATAATTTTGGCTAGGTTAATTCATGCCATTAGATTTATGGGTAGTTTCCCCCATATCTTAGTTTTTTTATGTACCATTTTTAGAAGGGAGGCTAAGTTAAGAGTATAGAAGCTGTCGAGGGATCAGGATTACAATATATGAAAATTCTCAACCATGGGGATCAGATCTCTCACAAATGGTGAGATTGTGGGAAGCAGGTCAACAGAACAAAGTACAGATTTGCTCCAGTTAATATAGAGCCCAAAAGGGGACATAATTAGGTATTACTATATTGTATTGTTTATTATCCCCTACCTGTCCTTGGGTACTTGTATTTTTTATACTTATATACTTATACTTATTTTTATCACTTCTCTTTCTAGGTCACCAGTTCCATATCATATTTTGCATCATGTAGGTTTTGATTTAATATGTTTAAAACGTTTCTTTTTCTATTCATTTCCAATCTGTTTTCCTAATTGATTTCTGCTTTCTTTATTCCACCAATTTCACTGATCCGATATTCCTATCAGACACACTACTGATTGTGATACTGGTCAGTACCACCAATATTTCAAAAAGACCAGATGTGTGTCCCACAAGATTGGTCAAATATAACAACACATCTGCTCTGGTCCCTCCTTGCAAGCCAGAAATTTGCTATTTTATAGAACCAATCTCTGTGAGCATGCACGATCAGCTGTTTGTAACAACTGATCGGTGGGTTGGACACTCCCGGGGGTTGTGGGGGCAGTAGTTAGCACAAATATGAATATACATGCAGCTCTTTTCAGTGGTGCTTTGTCTCATCCCTTTCCAAAAAGAAAAGCCCCACTGTCCTTAAAATGTTAGCAATTTGATCAGGAAAATTGCACCAATATCACATTACTAAAGAGACCCTTTAGATAAGGTAGAAAACCTAAATGCCACTAATGATTTAAAAATAGTAGTCCACACACTTACTGCTCTGCATATAAGCAGTTAAAGGGGATAGTAAAGCACATTTTAATACATTTTTGGTTCACATGCCAACTTTAAATGAGAGCTTTTGAGTTCTCTTTTCAAGTAAATAACAGAGGAATGGTACTCGGTTCAATTTTTTTTTTTACTGAGGAAAAATTTAGCCATCCTAAAGGTGCCCTTAATCTCTCATTAGACAAATATCCAATCTATGTACCGCCTAGTCCATTCAATTACACAAAATGGTCAAATTGGATTATCTCAAGATAAAAAGCGCTGCTTGTAAAATTCTGTCTTTAGACATTAGATAGATATCTCAAATCTATCTAATGTCTGCCTAATGTATGGCCAGCTTAAGGAATCATGCCTGCATTTATTAAGATTTGTTTTAGTGAGTTATATAAATACTTTTGATTGAGTTGCCACATTTATTGAAACCCATTAAAATACCATAGAATCAAAGGTATGCTTGAACACTAATTTATCTAGTTGTAACACTTAGGCTGGGTACACATGGCTGGACTATTTGTCCTCTGCCGGGACAAATGTCTTTCAGTCGCGGCAAATTCGGCCACGGGTGAATTTGCGAATGATCGTGCGTTCTCATAGGGAACCGCATGATCGATCAGAATTTTCCAGCGTATCCGTACGAGCGGACAAACGGTGTCGGTCATGGCTGGCCGCCCCACACCAGCCGATATTTTCGGCCGACCGTCCGAAAGTGCCATGAATCAGTTAATCGGACGAAAATATCGGCTGGTGTGTACCCAGCCTTAACCAACACCTTTGTCTACAGGTAGTCCTTTTAACATATGTAGGATTTTGTATTGTCCCCTTTCCAGGTTCACCATTAATAGGTAAAAAGATCATTATTTTGAGTATTCTTTTGTTCCATTGTTCCAGAGCTGTCTATTTCTGTCTGTATTTATTTGTCTTGTAGTATTACATTTAATAAATTTGTTGCATCTTCCTTGCATACGTTTGTTTAGGAATGCCAAACAGTGGGTCATTTGCTCTATACATTTTTACTGCAATTGTATCTATTTATTTTTACAGCATGTGTGCAAGTGTGTCTATAACTGTTTTATTTCCAGATGAGTTCTTTTTATTCCTCTGTGTTCATTTATACATACAACACTAAGTTGTTATTCATCTAGTGCAAGTGTCCAGGAAACTGAAAAAATATTATTAGCCTTAATTAGGGGTTCCTGGTTTCAGGATAAAAAAAATACAGTATATAAGGATAAGAAAAATACTATATATATATATCAACTTTTAATTTGTCAAAAACTTTCAATCCACTGCTATTTGTTGTTAATCAGTGCATCAATGTATACTACATTTCTTTTGAGAACAAAAGTCATCATAAAGAACTCAACTGATAGTGCTTCTCTGCATCATTACTACAATATAGTACTTACATTAACACAGTTTGTAATTTCATAAAAACAGTTACTTACTCTGTACGATGTTGGCCTATTCTTCTGGTGATATAATCCAGTATTTATAAAAAAAAAAGAAAGAAAGAAAAAAACAAGAACATGTATCTCCCTGAAACGTCTAACCAGGTCTAATCTGGGTTTTTAATGTGGACATCTATGAACTTTCCATGAGGGCTTCTTAACAACCCCCTTCAATCCAACAATCTGTGCGCAGACTATGGCATCTGTTTAAATGAAGCACTACCTTTAGATATATTAGGTGATCATCATCCTGGCAGGTTTAAGGTAACATACTCGGAGATCTCAGATAAGTGCTGGAGGCTGGTTTCTTCTTCTTGCTGAAAGTCTATCGTTTACTATCAGTTTCATTTGAAAGATCAGTAGAATATTATATGGGTTGTAACATAGGGGAGATTGATTTAGGAACTTTAAGTGTGATCAAAAAGAGAGGGGGAAACTGTAGAGTCCTTAAATGACCAAAACAGCATTAAAAGAAAAACAATGTATTGTTTCTTGGATAAATTATCTACATTTGAAATTTTCCATTTAATTATATTTGACCTGTAAAGTGGGTACATAAAATTAAATATATTACTTAATGTAAATAAATATAATATAATGATATTATAAGTCAGTGAGTAGTAACTGATTATAAATAATTTTACATGAACATGGAACTGATTGATATACTGAACAATAGTGGCAACACTGTTCTTTGTAAATCACAATATTTGCTACAGAGTTAAATACTTTTATATGACATATTTCAGATTCAAATGCAGTATATAAATTAGGTTGCACATCAAGTAATTGCTGTATACACACTATGTGTAAAGCAGGTATGAGTAACACATCATATCCTTCCTACTTTTGCCAGAATCCGGTAGTACAGAATACTGGGAATTTTAGGTTTACAATTTATAGGGACACACTTTATACAATATTTCCGTAGATGTACACAATCAAGTTTTTATTATTTAATGTGGGTATGTCTTAAATGCACAAGGAGTTAAATTAAGTTAATATGCAAATGCTGATTTCTTTTCTATAATATAATTTTGAATGACTTGTACTATATTTGTCATATAAACCAGTGGGAATGACTACCAGTGGAAATGGATACCCCAGAGTTCCAGAAAATCAATGATATGGCATATTTGCAATGTGTAAGAATTCTGCAGCTGTTCAGAGATAACTAGATTTGGGCTGAATTGCGCGTTCTCTTGATAGTAATCTTGGAAGTGCCCATCAAAGACATCTTTCATTACTGCCACCAGTTACCTGGAGTTCAGTTGTTAATATTAATAGAGAGTGAAAGCTGAACTTGTTTGGGGCGAGGTGTGAAATGAGTGCGGAAGGCACTGTCACAGGCTGGCAGGGACACAGGAGGAGAGAAGGTTACATATGTCCTGCCAAAAGAAAACAAGTGAGAAAGGCTATAGCCCTGCATGAAATAAACATACACAGAGGCCATGTTCTGTAACCGGATATCGGATTTAGCCCTTTGCTGCCTGCCATGGCAGTTAAATAGACCCGCCAAGGTCCACATATTATCATTGAAGTTGATTGATGTAAATCAATGCATATGCGGAAAGCTGGCACAGAGTGGGTATCAGCACGCTGCTGGACACCACATGGTTAAAAAGGCAGAACCCTAACCTCAACTGTGGTATATTTACACTGTTGATTAAAACAGCAAAGTTCTTTTTACTGATGTCTTAAAATCCTGCCAGATATTATAACCCACACTATGAGTAATATGCTATGCCATTAAAGTTTAACTAAATTGTGGCCTTTAATATTACAGTACCTTGAGTTAAAGTCTTTAATCGTTTTGGCTTTCCTGTCCTAAGGCTCTTGTTATGTAATTGCCCTGTTAACATCAGAAATTAATTTGGACTGAAATGTAGTGCAGGAATTGGGTTCTTCAGGATTTTTTCCCCTTGACCTTAGCTATGAGCTTGATTCACAGCATTAAAGCACTGGGGACAAAATGTAATTGTTTTAATAGTTGTTACTGAAACCTAGCAGTGCCAAGAAAACGCAGCTTTCAGTAAGGTTTGCTACTAGATTAGGCTAGGTACACGCAAGGCAATATTTCAAGCGTACTTTTATTTTTGATAGGACATGTTGGTAAATTACGGGCAATCGTGCAGAATTCTTTAGAATGCAGGATCGACTACGGCTATTTTTGGCATGGTCAAACTGTTGTGGTGTAAAACTATCTCCGCTTAAGCAGCTAGGTTTTACTGAGAGAAAATGCTTAAGTCTTGTACATAAATAAGATTATATTCTGACCACTGGTTTGGCTTAACGTGTGGTGGCTCCCGTTTAGGTTGTTTAGTGATCTGGCAGGCATGCAGTTGGGAGCTGCAAATTCCAATTGATCGCCTAAATTCTCGCATTCAAAAAATTCTACACATCCTACAAAATAGCAGGGTTTTGTATAATAAAAAAAGAAAGGAATGCAAGTAAAAACATATCAGAAACAGTTTAGTAAATATATAATGCATACCACATTCTAGTTACATTAGTGTCACTTCCCATAAACTAATACTTTGTTGAAGCACTTGTTGATTTTATTACAGCGCCCGTAGTTTTGGATAGAAGTCTATCAGTTTGTTTTTGTTGGACAATCTGGATTTTTGCCTTCTATTCATAAAAGAGCAAACTAAAGTCTCCAGACAACATTGTTTAAATAGACCGAGCTCATTCACAAACATACAACAAGCTGTTTCTCACCTCTCCCTTTTGCTGTGGCTGTTGGGTGTTTTATGAAATTAACCTGTGGGTACTAGGGATCAACTCCCATAATCCACAGCTTAGCTAGGTAAACCTGTCCTAACAAAGATGTAATCCTTTACTTTTCATACAAAAAAAGAAAACTAATCTTTGCAGTATATTTCGAAGTTAGCTTGGATGTAAGAAACAGAATATTAACATTTCAGCAAAGATTTTCAATAAGTCTGGTCTGGTTGAACTTGCAACCTTGTGTACTCTGTCTTGCTGAAAGCAAAGCTTTAGCCCCCTATCCCAAACAGATACTATATGAAACAAAAAACTGGGGATTTAAACCTGTGACCTTTGGACTGTTTCTGTTACATGAGCGTTACCAGTTGAGCCACCACTGCAGATGCAAATAACATAGGTGCATTTGCAAGCTTTAACATTTGCTAGGAACAGAATAATAAAAAAAAAAACTGTAACTAGTAAAATTAACTGAATATTTTGTATTGCCCCAGGAAGGCTGTATGTAATTCACACTGGCTGGTAAATAAATTGCAGGGTAACAAGCAGCTTTCAAAGTCTTTTTTTCCATATTGGTATGGAAAAATCTGTATAGAAAATACTTTGTGCATATTTGTGCATAGAGACAGTGAATACTGGGGTCAAGGGACGTGGTTTTTTCATGACTACGTGGGCTGTGGTGGCAACAACATGGAAGCCTTTTTAGTTACAGAATCTATTATTTACATGTACTAAATGCAACTTACTAGAGAAGAATCTTACAATAGATAGGTGTTCTGGGGAGAATAGCTTTTACATCAGGATTTTAAAATATTAGTTTAGTTCTCCTTTAAACTTGTGTTTTACAGAATTTGTATCCTGTTATTTTTGTAAAACATTTTTATTATACTTATGTACCCTATGTAATATATGGGACCCTTTACCATTACTAAAGATATTTAGGTTTGGGCAGAGAAATTTGGGCTTGCGTAATGGGACAATGTTTATTAATATGTAATATATATATAATTATGTGTGTGTGACTTGGCTAGATTTAATATGGAAGCACTTGCCTGTACTGCTGGTTGAAACCCTGGAGCTAGTTATTTAAACTTGTGTTTGTATTACTGAACTGGTATCCTGTTATAGTTGTACAACACCAAACGCTTTTGTGTATTATGTATGAGACTTTATAGGATACCAGTAGCAAAGAAATGTAAATATGGGCAGAGACATTTGAAATTGTGTGAGGACATGTTTACAGTCTTTACAAATGTATTATATTACTGGAGATAATTATTTATATTGCTAAACTGAACTGAGCAATTTATTACAGTAACAGAACACCAAATATGCGTATTTAACTTTTATGATAATAGTGCCAAAGATATTTACATATGGGCAGAGCATTTGTACTTGTGTGTATGTGTATAATGGGAGGTATTTATGTGGGTATGTGTACACAGTGCCGCCACATCTATAAATTAGGGTTAAAATTCTGCTCACGGTTCTGCAAGCCAGTACAATACAATACAATGGTGGCAGGCTCTCGATAGTGGGTGTGTGACATCATTCATTGTAAGGAGAGCTGCACCAGAGGCAATCTGCTACCAGTGCCACTCCCTCTAGTGGCGCTATGTGTTTACAGACATAATTGCCAGAGGTATTTACATATGGGTAGTGAACTTTAGATTCATGTGTGAAAAGGTTATGTGGATATGTGTCACCCACCTTTCCATTTCTTTAACACTATGCACAGTGGGCATTTGAGGTCCCACCAGGTTTCTGCTGACCACATCTTTATGTACACCATTACACATTTTGGGGAATTCACTGAGAGCTGCTATTGCTAAATCCTGTCTTAAAGACATGCTAACCTGTTTGTGACAATTTATCATATGTTAATGTGACTTTTAGAATGGATTTAAAAAAAAAAAATGTAACCCACTACTGGCCCCACTGTGTAGTGCTAAAAAATCTTTACTTTACATCACTGCTCCTTATGGTTCTCCTGCAGTGCCTGTTCAAAGTTGAAAAATCTGAAGAGTAGGAACTGTCTTTGAGTCATCCAGGCCCTGCTGCTTTCTCAACCCCAGTAAGGACTGTGACATGCACAGAGGAGCCCTTTTACCCCCTCCCTCTGGATCCCTTTTTTGCTGCCTGGTGCCCTTTATCTAAAGACTTTAAATATATTGTAGGGCACCCTAGCCCACCCCGAACCACCAGGTTCATTCGTTAAAAAAAGGAGCAGAACTCTTCTTACATTACTTTGTTACCCCAGCTCTGCATTGCCGGCAGCTGCGTCTGTGATTGGCTGCCTCTCAGTCAATCACAGATGTTGCTGCTGGTCCGGCCCTTGCTTGCAACTTCCGGCAAGCAGAGGGCCGGGAACAGTGCGCTGGGGGAACAAATTAATGTAAGTAGAGTTCTGCTTGTTTTAATAACAAACGAACCTGACGGTTGGGGGTGGGCGAGGGTGCGCAGTCATTGCAAGTAATTTTATTATTATTATTGTGGATTTATATAGCGCCAACATCTTCCGTGGCACTTTACAGCTCTTTACAGTTGCATTAATATACATGAGGAAAACACACGTTACATACAAAGGTAGTACAAGTAATACAAAGTGCAAATAATTTAAGTGCGGGTCCAGCAGCATTTAGTGTGGTAAGTTACAGCATTACTGTGGTACAATAGGAAGGAGGGCGCGGTTTCAAAAAAAAAGCTGAATGAGTTTCTGCAAACAAGGAATATTGCAAGTTACTGATACATAAAGTAGAGTTGATCCAGGGAAATTTCCGATTGCCACTTGGAGTCAGGAAGGAATTTTTTCCCCCTTCATAAATTTGGTTGGGTTTTGTGCCTTCCTCTGGATCAACAGTTAGGCAGAAAATGTGGGTATTGCTAGATGGGTTGGACTAGATGGATGTATGTCTTTATTCACCTCAAATACTATAATGTATACTATACTTTTTATAATAATAGCATATAGCTGATAAAAAAAAAAGTATGCAATATCTATCTGTCTGTCTGTCTGTCTGTCTATCTATCTATCTATCTATCTATCTATCTATCTATCTATCTACCTATCTATCTTCATCATGGTAATTACTGATAAAACATTAGGTAATGAATTTTATAGCTATGAATATTGAAAATGTTGCTTCCTTAGAAAGGGTTAAGCATGTCCACCCCAAAAACTATAATTTAACCCACTACTGACCCCACTCTGCAGTTTAAAATAAACCTTACCTTACATCTCTGCACCTTATGGTTCCAAAGATATTCCTCTTTAAAGTCCAGGAAACTGAAGACTCCAAGCTGTCTGTGAGGCTTCTGATCCACGCTGTTTCTTTGTCCTCATTAATGTCTGGAGCATGCGCAGTAAAACCCCCACCACCACCATCCAGATCCCTCCTCAGCTATTATTGATCCTTGTCTTCAAATCCTTTGGGGTAAGTTAGGTAACCCCTGCCCGCCCCAACCGCCCCATCCGCCCCGAATTCTACTTACACAGCCTTATCTCCCGCGGCATTTCACATGACGTCAGCCGCATCTGTGATTGGCTGCCGCTCAACCAATCACAGACCCGGCTGAGGTTCGGTCCCTGCTTGCAAGCAGAAGACCGGATCGGATCACCGTGGGAGAGAAGTCTGAGTAAGTAGAATTCGGGGGAATTTTTTAAAGGAATATGCCAGCGGTTGGGGGGTGGGTAGGGGTTACCTACCTTACCCCCAAAGTTGGTTTTGTGGGGTGGACATGCCCTTTAAGTATTACAAAAACAACAAGGAATTTATGATTTAAAAGTGCTACTGTTTGGTCATTGATAATGGTTTGTGCTCTACATGACTATTTTTATATACAATGCAGGTTTAATCATTTGCCTACCAGAGGAGCCTGCAGTACATTGTTCCTGAATGTGTTGTGTTGTCCTCAGAAAGCAGAAGGTTTAAAAACCAAAGAATGACCCACTGCCCCGTGCTTTAAGGAAATCTGGATTTAAGCCAGAGGGATTCCATGAGAAAGACGTAAAGAACAGGCTGAAGTGTGACTTTAGCAGCCAGGCTTTACAAGAAAGTCTCCTCACTGCACTAAAAGTCCTTGTTTAATATATCTCAGGAGACCATTTTCAGTAACAAGCATTCTGGCTCAAAGCTTCAGCCTACAAATCACTTCTCAGCCTCTTTTCCAGCCCCTGCTGGAGTCTGCTGTTTATGTTGGCAAAGAGCCGTCATCAGGAAGAAATCAGGAGGGGGAAAAAAATCATGTCTCTTCTAGAAAAAATCTAGCAGCTCTTCCATGTCCCTCCACTTCCAACAATAACCTCCCCGCACACACACACACACACACACATATATTGGTGTCAGTGTAGCATCTAAAAACTCTATTAGCTACATGACTAGCCTTGCCTTGTTTTACCGTGTGTGTGTGTGTGTGACACCAGGTCTTGCTTGCTTTGGATTTTTCTGTGTAAACTCACTATTTTGATACTGATCTGATGAAAAAGAGACCTCAGAGGTTTACTAACAGCTGCATACAAGATTAGCTTGTGGTACACAAGAATGTTCTAGGAACCAGTACGTGGTTGTTTCATAAACGTTTTCTCTGCTGACTGAATAAATTGCATTGTCTCTTGTATGACATAATTTTATTTAATGACATCAAGACTGTTTTTCTGCTTGGTCGTGCTCAGTCCTGCTCTCTGTTTATGCAAAATGCTGGGGAGGATTAGACTGTTATCACTTTGATGAGTAATTTAGCCAGACTGACACCCTTTGTAGCCAATCGGTTTGTGGCGTACTTTTATAAAAACTGCCCTTACCTATCAAATGTGTAATTATTTAGCAATCACCTTTTGGCAATTCTAAACTGAGTTAAATGAGGTAAAGTCTCATTTTGTTAGACTGCTATAGCATGATGAGATGCAAGCTTGTTTTATATAAAGGTAAAGACATCTATCTATCTCCAGACGTGGCCAGGATCAACATATAATTTGTCATAATATCCCTAGCCCTTTACACTATATCACTACATGACTTGAAACTGATGTTTGTCTATTTTAAATCAGCAAAGATATTGGGTAACTGGCTAAGCTTGTAATGAAGGGGTATAAATAAAGACCATGGATAGATTTTCAATTTTATTTTTGTGCTATTTCCATTTTTAGAAGGTATGTGGAGTTCAGGGGGAAACACACACCACCAGTCAGTGTAATACTGCTAAAAATATTTTAAGCAGTGATATGCTAAGGGAAATTTCCATCATGTTAAGCAGATGTCTTTCTGCAGACTGTATGCCAAGTAAAGCTGGCCATACACATGTGACTTCATCACATATTACACGGCAGATTCTATTATGGTAATTTGTGACAGTTCTCAATACACATACCTGTTTGATCTCCTATACTCTAACCAATTGTTGGGTTGACTACAAATAGCACAATCAATGTCATCTCCCTAAAGTGGGATCCCAATAACAACCTGTTTTTCAGCAGAATCAAAATGGTTAGTTGCGTTGGCATTGAGAAACAAATAATTACAGGACTGACAATCATTAAATCTCATTGGATATGGTTGCATTAGCCTATTATCAGAAATGTGTATGCCTAGCATAAGCATTAATTAGAAAAATGCTAGGGTGTTTCTACCTAAATATCAAAGGTCTCCCTATCAGTCATCCATGACATCTGTTCATTACACAATGTTTTGAATATTACCCTTATAGGCTTCTGATGCACAGTTTGCAACATAATAACTATATCTTCTGTTAAATTCCACATTGGCCTGAAGTATTCTGGTCATCAAGTGACAACACTATGAAATAAGAGAACATGATCTAGGCTGGACTTCAACAGTAATAGTAAATAAATTAAAAGTAATTATGTTCAAATGCTAAATAATAAAATATCTGCATAAATAGCAAACATGGAAATATCAATAATAAAGCTACAAAACAAAATTTTAAAATACATTTTAACAACTATTAAACTACATTTAATAGTCAATCAAGATGCAGGTAAGTTATTTTAAGAGGGTACTTATACTTAAAATATTTAACTGAGATTTCCCTCTGGACCGTTCTCTTATGTTTTTAAGATCACAATGCTAACGGATAGAGATGTTCGAAACTGTTGAGTTTCGTTACGTTTTCAAATTTCGAACATTCGAAAATTCGAAAGCTAACCCATAGAAGTCTATAAGAGAATTTTTTTGAAAGTTTCTGTCCATTTTAAGGGGCAAATAGTAATAGTAGGTTACTGAAAATGACACAGAGACCTGGGGAATGGTCTGGGGAACCAAGTTACCAAAATCAAGCGCAACTTTCGAGGGTTACCGATATTACGAATTCGAGGGTTTCTTTCATTTCACGGTTTCGATTTCCGATTTTGATAATCTATTTTCGATGATTATTGAAATTTCGTTAAAAACCGAAAATTTGGAAAATTTGGGTTCCATAAAATCCGGTAGTTCCGAAAGTTTCGTTGAAACCCTCAGATTCGATTAGAAACCGGGTTCTTTTCTTACCCACATTACATCTCTACTAACAGATAGGCTGGTTGCCATCTGTAATAAATGGAATACAAATATTTTCCCCCCAAAAATTAAAAACCTGTGGCTTTGTGCTTTTATATTGTATGGGGACCCCTTGGTGATGTATTAAATTGAATGTCCACCCCCAAAACTAAAATTTAACACACTACTCGTCCCACTTACCTTACATCTCTACTCCTTATGGTTCTTGTGCAGTGCCTGTTCAAATTACCAGAAAGTGAAGAGAAGAAGCTGTCTGTGTGCCATCTGGTCCCTGCTGCTTCCTTGTCCTCTAAGAGATTTCCCCTCCTCCTGGTCCCTATATGGCTGCTTGGGGCCCTTCCATTAAAAGCTATTTACTGTGTGTAGGGCACCCCAGCCCACCCCCAAACTGCGATTTAGATTTCTAACAAAAGCCTCAGAAACATACTTCTACAGACCTTTTTTTCCTTTGGCTGTGTGCATAAACACAGATGAGGCTGTCGGCTAGCCAATCACAGATATGGCTGCCAGTCCTGCCTCTATCTGCTGCTTCCGGCTAGCAGAGAGTCAGGGGGAAGAATGCGCATATCGTACAGAGTCCATCTAGACCTTTCAGAGGATGTGGCGGAGGAGCAAGGGATCGATTAAATGCCAAATCTTCTCTCCTGCCTCCTGCAGGTTTTATTAAAGAACGGGAGGTAAGACACAGCTCATTTACCTCCTGTTCTTCAATAAAACTGAATACCAAAAAATGATTTTCCCAGTGGAGATACCCTTTAAGTTCATGTACGTGTGGGGAGATAGGGACAGATAGACATAGAAATATAGATATAGGGAGAGACAGATGTTTACCTTGATCTGTAGACAGTTCTCTTGCTCCAGGTTCTTTCCCTCCTATTTTCTTTTCACACACACACATAAACAATTGTTGGCCCTGCCCCACCAGGATGTCTTCCTTTTGGGGGGAGAGAGGAAAAGTGAGTGGGGTTTATTTATAGAAACTGTATCATAATTATTGTTAGATTTGTCGTTATTGTATTATACCATATTACACATTATGCACTTTAAATTTGGTATAAATATACGGTATGCAACGTCACTTTAGATAACCTTTTAGCACTGGATATTTGGAATTTGTTAATACAGTTTTTATATAGAAACTTTTATATATGTACCTACATTTTTTATATATGTATCTGTATTTATATGTTAAGTGTAACATTTAACTATAATATTTAAAATGTTGTACACCTTTTAATTTATACAGGTCTTAATATGGTTTGCACTTACCCATGTTAGCACTTTATTCTACATAGCACTGGGAGGGTAATGATGCTTGAGGGTTGAGCACAGGGGAGGAGCTGGGTTACCTGAAATGGTAAATATCACCTTGTTTGCCGTGATGTCACGACGAAACGCGTTGTAATAAACGTTTGGTTTGCTGAAAAAGTCCCACGAGAGTGCTCCACCTTCTGTTACACACACACACACACACACACACACACACACACATATATATATATATATATACACACACATATATATATATATATATATATATATATATATATATATAGTTAGTACAAAATCCACCTTAGTTATGTTGAAGAAGCAGCAATTATACACATGCAGTGACTAACAGTTTCTAAGCCGTTTACAAGCTCCAACCCTCTCCTTCATAAGGCTAGGCCCCGCTACCCAGTGCGCAGAGGCACGCACTAATCACGTAATTCAGCGCAATCACAATGTCTCACGATTCTTGCATGTTTCTGTGCGATTTCTTTGATGTTGCCCCATCGCAGTGCATGCAACAAAAATAGTGATTGCATGCGCTGTGAAAATGGGTCGAAGCGCAGCGCAAGGTAGTGGGCATTCCTACATTGATTTACATTGATGTGCGCTAGTGCAATGCAAAACATGGCCAAAAAAAAGTCTAGTGGGGCCTAGCCCTTAAAATATGTTTTCCAATAATAGATATGGAAGAATCATCAGTAATAATGACTGTGAGAGGAACCAGAAAGAAGTTGATTACTGCATAAGTATCATTCTCCTTTAAACCCTTTTTAGGTTTTATGGTACTTCTTCCTCCTCATGTGACCACCAACATGTGCGGTGAGCTGTCAAGCTTCTGCTTGTGCAGCAAATGACTGCTCACGACTTGCACAGAACATAACTGTTGGAATGCCAAGCCCATGAGGCAGGTTGAAAAACCTGCCCAGGACCCCACAACCTCTCCTCAATGTAATCCAATGGAGACATTTGTCCCAGGGCACTGGTCTAGGGGGCGTAACAACCAGGGGAGCAGAGGGAAAAATTGCAGGGGGGCCCGGGAGCCAAGGGGGCCCTATCTTCTTATTTTTCCTATGAAAGATATAGCCTCCTCCCAGAAAACCACTGTGGATGAAGCACAGATAGGGGCCCCATCATAGTTTTGCTGGGGTGCCCAGTGATTCCCAGTTACGCCACTGCAGTGGTTTGTCTTGCAGCACCACAATCCCCTATCTCTTACATTAGATAATCCTGCCTGAGCACTCAATCGAGCAGTGAGCTGTCAGTTGCTTCTCAATAGGAACTTTGACGGCTAATCGCTCATGATAGTGGTAGGAGTTCTTATCTCACTGGGAAATAGACAGCTGGAAAAAATGAGTAGGAAAAAAATGTAGCCACTTCTTATAATGTGTGTCCTTATTGTTTTTTTTCTTTTTTTTGATGATTTACTTTTTATGTATTGTACTGCATTTTGGGCATCACTCCATGAGCTGGATTTTTTACTGCTCTGTGATAATTTTACAGGGCACTGAGGAAAGTAGAAAAGAACTCGTTTTTTGGCTGGCAAATTTTAAAATATATTAGTTTGGTTTTCCTTTAAGATAAATAAAGTATATAAGGTTCTTTTAAGAGTCATGCTTTTGCTAAAATAAAATCAATAGTACGATCCTGCATTGGGAGCCAACATTCATTTCAAAACATAATATTCCAGGGATTACTGAATGCTACCAAAGAAAAAATATGATTTTGAATGTTAATAATTACTAAAGGGGAAAAAAAAACTGTACACGAATGAAAACATTTTTAATCTAGTAATTATTGTTTTAGTTAATGTGATTTGTACACATTTTGCCTTTTAAAGGGAAAGTTCACTCCAAAAAACATTTGCTCCAGAATGTATATTAACCCCCCCCCCCCAAACCTCACTTTCTCGCGATATTCCCAGTTTCCAAAAACTCTCCTAAACTTTCTTACCTAACCTGGACCCTCGCAGTCTAGGTGCCCCCTGCTCCTGTTTCAAGCTTGTTTCGAGCAAAAACAGGAGCAGGGGGCTTCTGCGCCGACAGTCGCTTTACTTCCTGGTCACTGCTGTCAGGCGATTGAGCGTGACATCACGTTGCCAGGAAGTGCCAGGAAGTGGAGCAGCTGTCAGCAGCAGAGGTAGCGTAGGAGCGTTGAGGGACCGGGTCAGTTAAGCAAGTTTAATAGCGTTTTTGGTTGGTTTGGTTGGAGTCACCCAACACACTGAATTAACTGCTCACTACAGATCTCAATTTAAGAACTAGTGGTCACACATTCAACCACCGAATCCACGGGCTGTGGGTGTGGCCCGGGGTGGGCGAGCGATGTGGAACAGGCGCCCGTCTTCCAGAAGACAACCACGAACAGGTAAACAAACACTTCTCTGACTAAATTTCTTCTAAATGTAAATAGTTATTTTTATATGTTATTATAGACCTATGAAAGATTTAACCACCCAAGATATTTTGAAATGGAACTCGTATATATATATACATGTATGTTTATATCAATCCCAAACTACCAATATCTTGTATGTATTGTACCACAGGCTGGTTTCACTAATAAAACGTGTTTAAAAAAAAGACATACCCCCCTCAACCAGACCCGTGTATGTCACGGGACGGCGGGATTCTCACCCTATTGCGGGAGAATCCTGTGAGATCTGGGACGGTTGGGAGGCATTCAAACACAATAGGTCATCATAAAAACAAAGAATTTCCTTTGAAAGAGATGTGATCCAAACATTGCATGAGGCAGCCCTACAAATGCAATTACGACTACATATGTGCCGGCAGTAACCGCATATGCAGCCCCAATAATCCACTTTTCGAGGTACACAGTCCCAATCTATTGTCTTCCTTTACTTGAAGTAAAGACTGCAGACACCTTGCTGGTATTTTGCAAATCTAGTTGGATCCTGCATCCTGAATATTGGCTATGTAATTGGCTGCCTATAAATACCACTTATGTAGGGTTGTTTCCCAGCTAGTATGTCACTATGGTGCACCTTAAAGGGACACTATACTGAAAAAATGACTTTGTCTTATCTTAATCTATAATTGAATACATGTAAGTAGCACTTACTCTGATTTGCGTGTGTTGCTGCATGCCTTCAATCCAACACTCATTTTGTTTAGGAGCAGTATCCCCCCTTCCTTTTTAACCACTCCCACTTCCATCCGACCTGACTTTTTCCCAGAAAACACACACAACATACAGCATTCCAACTGTCACAACTCTGTCACCATTCCAGCTACAGTAAAACTACTCACAGAAGAATAGTTTTTGAGAGCAAGGAACTTGATTGACAGCTTAAATATAAGAAGTTTTAGATTGGATATCTAAAAAAATAGGGGGCAGATCAACAAAAAAAATGATACAGTGGAAGAATTATAATTTCCAGTTATGGTCAATTAAAAAAATAACCTATTTTTCGTTATAGATGCCCTTTAAAGGGGAAGTTTGGTGCAAATACATATACTTTTTAAGAAAAAAAAGCAATATTTTTCCAATTTTCCATGTAAATGGATCGCAAAACGCAGAAAAAACACGCTAGTGTGGCCTAGCCCTTAATATCTTCAAAACTACGCAAAATAAACATGGAAATAGATTGCAAAAACTCTCAGGGAGCAATTCCTATCAATTTACCTAAAGTAATTTTTGGACCACAGTTCCTCTTTAAGAACATTCCAAGGTAGTGTGCATTCTGGGAAAAAGAAGACCCTTGCAGAACCTGAAATGTCAGCTTACTAATGTCAACATCAGGGAATAGCAAGTGATAAAAATTCAACAGATTTTTCAAAATTGAAAATAATATATTCAATAACTAGGTATGCATAATATAAACTAATAATTTTAAAATAATGATATTTTTCACTGAACTTTACCTTTAACTCAACAATTGTCCCCAGCCTTGCCTTTCCCGTGCATACAAAAGCCCATATTTTAGATGAATGTTTTAGACATATTAGCTCTGGTATTTATTTGTGATTTTTCTATTCTTGAACTATTGGTTGTTCTGACTTTGGCCAGCTTAAAGACAAAAGACAACAGGTTATTTTGCATTATTTATTTGCATTTTGTATCATCCATTTTTTAAAATCATACATCTACAAAATCTCTATTGATAGAAAGCAGCTTGACACTACATTAGCAAGCTAATGTTTCAGGCATGGGAAAAGTTACATCTGAGCCGCAGGTATCTCTCTAAACTCTAGCCAAAAAGCTTTATCTTAAAATCTTCTGACAACAAACTTTTCTCACATTGCAAAAGGGTCATGCTTTTTTGTTTTAAGAAAAGCAAGTGCAATCAAAGTGTTTTTAAAATATACCTTCTTTTTTGGTAAAACAGGACTGTGTTATTATTGCATAGTTAGGGTTACCAGATCATCTGCTGGTTGTAGGGCGCTGTTAATTAATGTAACTTGCAGGACTGCACTGATTCTGGTTGCATTTAAAGTGCATTTGCACCCCAAACAAGAACAATTATATGTTGGTAAATCACCCCCAAAACCTCAATAGTTGTGGGAGAAACCTGTTATAAAGTTAAATGTTCTTCTTTCCTCTGCATCTCAAAAGGTTTCTGCCTCCTCTCCAGGCTATTCAAGCTCTTTTACAAGCTCATACATGCTCAGAGAAGGCAGCTAGGGGAATATCATTCAGTGATTGGCTGACAGCTGCCAAAAGAAAACCGGGCTGCATTTTAGTTTTGTCTTTTATTTTTTTCATTTCAGGGGTGTTTAAACTGCATTACTGCTTACTCAGTCTTATTGCATGTGTCCTTTTTTACTGATCTGGAAATCCTATACATAGTTATATGTAAGTTTAAATGTTGAAAAAAACTTAACCAAGTTCAGCCATCTGCTCTACCCTTGATGACTAGCTGTATAAAGCTGGGTACCCAATGTAACAATTTTTGGAACATGGCAAACAAAATCTGTAAGTTTTTCCAGCATAAGCATATAATTTTTAACTCAAACTAGCCAGGCCAGCTCTATATTTTTAGAGCAGCCTACAAAAAGAGCCATAATCTGGTCTGTCTCACAAGAGCACAGTTGCTGCATTCCAGCTCAGACACCACCAGTTAGGACAAAATATTGTTCTATTCATTTTCTGTAAGCCTTCTCACAAATATCAACTGTTAACCCATCAACACATTATATAATAACTGAACCTTAAAACAGCCAGGTCCTCACCACTGGGTTTGCCTTTTAGCTTCTGCAATACTTACTTCGCGGCTCTGACTCCACTTCTGCCTTCGTGATCCCAGGCAATGAGAAGAAACGCTTTTACAGTTGCTGACTGAATGAAGGACAAAGCCACAGAGCAAACTTTAATTAAGTATTGCAGAAGATATAAGACGAACCAGGCGGTTTAGGTCCTCACCCTGGGTACCAACCATTGGTGGACAGTGGATAAGGTTAGTATAGTTGTCCTTTAACCTGCACCATGTTATTTATGTAAGTGTAGCCATGATTCAGTTTAGCTACTAAACCGAAAGTGGAATCTAGAAAAGTTAGCTAGCAAATGTTGAATATAAATGTGCTCTCTTAAAATGTTTTAGATATAGTCTGTAAGCTCTTTGGACAGGGTCCTCTTTCCTATTGTATCACGGTATTGCTGTAAGAAACTCCACACTCTGTTTACTTATATTATGTATTACCTGTGTATGCAATAAGTATGACTTTGTATAACATGTATTATGCCGTTTTTCTGTCAAAATCGCACTTAATTCAAGTGCATATAAAAGTGGACACAAGCGTATACAAATGGACATAAATAGGCCATGCGATTTTTTAAGGTGCATTTTTACCCATAAACACATGGCAAAAGTGCACAGAAACACAATTTTTTTTGCGTTGTAGTGTGACCTCAGTTTTTTTAACCTACAAAAGTTTCTAATTATATGCCCAGGGACATCTAGACGGGGGTAAAAAATTACCATCATTCTGCCAAAACATGGAATAAAATTGAAATTCTTCTGGAAAATGCACACATTGAGCTTCATGCAGATCTCTTATTGGCTTTAAGTGACAATGATGCCTGTTTAATACAAACTATAATTTATTATTCCTAACATTACCCAGCCCTTATCTGTACCTTTAGCCTGATTGTTTCCATATGTTTTATTTACCTAATTAGATTGTAATTGCTTAGATACAAGAGCCTGTCTCCAGCTAACGGTCCCTATTGCACAACATTCCTGCAATAATTTTTCCTGTATTCTCTGATGTGCACAAATTGAGAAAGAATACCGTATGTAAACAACACACATAAATGTATAGTATCTGTTACCCAGCAAGTTTTGCATGCTTGCAAACCTCATGACTTTGCAAGCATGCAAGGCATAATTATTGTTAACCGAAATCATGGGCATATTAACACATGGGAGTAACTTGAGTCATTGGGGTCACCAGCAATTAAATAAATAAATACATTTGGTGTCCTTCATTTTCCAGCCCTAAAGCCACACTAAGTACTGACTACATCCCTATGGTCATACCTGTGGAATGCTGGAAATGAAAAGTTTTAAGGACCCCCGGTGAGGCCTAGAAATGCTATTGCACACTTTCTGTCATTTGTATACTGTTTAGATAAATTATAAAGATTACAAAGTGCAGTTAAACTGCAATATACAGAAAGCCCTGAATATTTGATTTTATTTATACAGCGATAACAGAAAAGTAATGTTAGGTGCTGTTGAGCAGTAGCTACTGGAGGGCTTAAAGTGGCTTTGGTGTTTGTATTTCATAGTGGGAACCAGTCAAAGGTATTTATAAATTGTTACCCTTTGCCAGACTTGCAATAAAACACATGAATATTTCTGGACATGACACAGGGTTTTGAGTGTATTATCGTTATTTTGCATATTAGTGTACTTTATTATCCAAATACACAGCAACAAAAAATTTGATATCTGCATATAAAAGCTGACAGTCTAATAGTTCATTAAGGCTGCGGACACACTACAGCGCATGTTAATGTGTGTGAGATGCGTTTGTGTTCTCATTATTTAAAATAATCAGTAATTGGAGCTCATGCGTTACACAAAAAAATGGTGATCGAGAAAGGATCGAAGCGCACACAGTATGGCCAGCCACATTGTGGTACGCTGACATGTGATTCATACACATGGATCACAAAACACAATCTTTATCGTGTGAGAAACACGTCACTGGGGCCTAGTGGGGGTCTTGTAAATTATACCTTGGACAAACCAGTAATATAGGGCAGTAGTTACCCTTGTGAATTGCCATCATTTTATACACATGCATATTAACAAACCCTTTCAAAGTTCCACAGGGGAGACAGGGTGTGCGACCGGGATGTTTGGGAGCATGACTGGGCAGGGTTATTTACGTCATCGGTGGGCTCTGCCACCTTTCCTCTTCTTCACACTAAAACATTGGGAGGTATGCAAGTTGTAATATCCCATACTCTGGTTTTATAAACATTCCCATGGCACAAAACAGAGTCCTGAAAATCATAACCTAATATACACATTAAACAGATGCAGAGGATTCCAGAGGTGTGAGTAAAGCCTCGTACATATGTACGATTTCACACCCCACGAACGACTCCAGAGTGCAAAGCATATGGGCGACGGTCGGGCGTTTCGGACGATAATAATCGCATGTGTGTATGTGTTCAGTCAGGCGTTGTTCGTTGATCCTCCATGGCGGATCAACAAACAATGCTTGAACAAATGCATACTTTTGTCTCCTTGGGGCCACATTGTAAATGTAATTAAAGGACAACTATACTGTAAAAATGTACTTTTTAAAAATGAAAAATTTGTTGAGGAGCTACAGTGCATACAGTTTTCATCTGCCAGGTTATGGCCCTGAGCCATTCTATATTAAAGATAGTTTTGAAGCATACAGGAAAACTGGCAGAAGCAGTTTTCTTCATCCTGCTGCTTCTCATAGAAATGATATTGGGAGGTAAAAAGCACCAATCCTACCTCCCTGCCTACCTGTATAAAGTTTAAAAAAACTTTATACGCACTATAGTTTCCCTTTAAGTAGCCAGTGATTTGGAAGTCCGTTTTTGTACCATAGCTATTCATCTCAGCATGTTTCCTATGAAACCCTGATCTAGGAACCTGCTAAGAACAATAGGTAAGATTTTTAATTAATTAGGTTTCCAGTAAGTATTATGCTTTTTCCCCTGTTAATTGCCTTTTTGCATAAATAATAATTTGTACAATCTGGGTGACCACTGGAGGCCACTGTTCACAAGAGTTTATTTAGCAATACAACAAAATGGCAACTGACAACTTAAATTAAAAAATAATGCATAGAAAAAAAAACAACAATACGTTTGAAAGAACATGTATGTTAAGTTAATGTAAGACCTAATAATTATATAATCATTTTAATTGCCAGACAGGCAGGTATTGGCACTGCAAAGTTCATCCAGGTCATGGTATATCTGTTGTTTTCAATTAGATCAACTGGACTTGAACTAGAACTAAACTTCAAGTCCAGTTGATCTAATTGAAAACAACAGATATAACTGCAACAAAATAATGTCAAACTGGAAGTGCAGTGCAAATACATATATTGTTAAGAAAAATTTTTTTTTCCATCCTAAGGACTTTAACCTGTCAATTCAGCATTTTGTCTGTGTATAAATAAATGCTTCTGAATTACTGACTTCCTGTTTGCAGGACCCCTTATAAAGACCATTATGGTTTTGCCCTTGACCCAGCGCCTGGGTTGATTCAGTTGCTCAGAAGAGATCTGAGCATGTTTGACCCATCCAACAGCCAATCAGTAGAAATTACTGTTAGGTAGTGTGAATTCTGGGAAGAAGAAGGACTTTCACAGAACTTAGTGCCAACAGCAGGGAATAGCAAGGGGTATAAATCCAACAGATTTTTTAAACTGGAAGAGAATATGTAGAATAACTATGTAAGCATAATATAAACTAATAATTTAAAAAATTATTTACCACTGAACTTTCCCTTTAAACCATGCTCATTTATTCACGCCCAACTAAGCCACATCTATTTGATAATTATTTGAAGCTAGACCAATAACTATAGAGAGATAGATGGAGATAAATAGATAGATAGACTAGCAGTGTGACTTTGACGTCTGTTAGCTATGTACTTGGGCGTCGGATGTGCATCTGTGCGTCTCTACCAAGCTTAAGAAGGAGGAGTGTCTAAGCATTGGAATGTTCTGACACGTGATGCTCTGGGACTAGGTGACAAGCTCTTGCCATTTTAAAAAATACTACATGTTTTTTTTTATACAACTTGGGTGTTTTTTTCTGTAGAATATGGTTGGGAATGTTCAGGCTTCCCTAGCCTTATGTAAAATCTGCCTAAGTGTGCAATGTACATAAATGAATAATAGTGATAATTAAACCCCATTAAATGTCTGCACAGTAAACTACTACATATTAGTTATGCCCTTTCTATTATCTGGGTTCTTCTATGTAACTATGGTTCCACTACAGAATCATTGTGTCTCCTCGTGGTAGTAAAATATACAGGCAGGAGATTTAAGGCTCCAAATTGTGCTGACACGAATTGGGTTGAACAAGCATGGAACAATTTCCTTAAATAAAAACCATATGGCAATAAAGCAGAGCCGGCTTACTGCCTATGAAATGAGTAAGTGTGGGAAGACAAGTCCCTGCAGGGGCCAAACTCTAACCCTCTCCGGCCTTTGAAACAGCAAGAGCTCTATTCTTTTCTCACACCGCATTCTGTCTCCTGTCTGTAGGCTGGATACTCTGCACCAGATGGGATATGTGATCCACAGATTCTTTCCCTAATGGGAAATCATATGATAGATCATTTTTTTGGACTATTTTTGCGCTTTAATCTTACATTAATAATTTCCCAGTTCATTATTTACTACCAATCCCAGCATCCTCCATCAGCAAGCATTTGGGAGGCCTTGAAATTGGCAGTTTTCTTTAGATCATGCTCAAATGCATCTTCGTGTCTTATATATTGGATTTCATTACATTTCACCAGTGAATATTTGACTAAATATGCTAAATTGTTGCAATTCGAAACATGGTGCTTTTACTAACTATAAGCCCTGTTTTTAATATAAGGGCTCAAACACCATTACAGGACACAGGGGTGTGTAAGCTACTGTGTAGTTTTCTATGGTTTCAATAAAGTACTTATTATTTTTGTGCTACTTGTCACCCACCTGAATGAATTTATAAGATAAATTAGGGCAGAGTTATAGGAAAGCAAAACTATTCGTAACCTCCCTCCCATTTAAAGTACCCAGGATAGGGCCTTAAGCTAGGTACACACAGTACCGATAAAGACATTATTGGGGCTTTACCAGCACTGTGTGTAGCGGCTTTCCCGAACGAGTGCATGGCCGCTGAATGTTTGGGTCGGACGAGCGGTCATTCAGGAAAGATTGAAAAGTTTCCCTTGGCCGCGGTAGACCATAGAGGGACTATAGAGGGAGTCGGCCGCAGTCAAGGGAAACACACAGCCCCGAACACTCTGGACCGTGTGTATCCTGATCAGGATTGTGTGTATCCTGATCTTTGAAAAATGACGGACAGGATCTTGCAGATCCTGTTATTTTTCTAAAATTTGTGATGTGTGTACCTAGCTTTAATCATTATATAGGGTTTAGCAGTTTAGGTCCTCAGTCTGGTTACTTGTAACTTGTAAAGGAGATGGTTGCAAATGGTTTTGTTGTTCTTTCAATCTGACCTATGGGGCAAGACACCTCCCAAGCAACAGTTCAAGATCTTATTAAGCAATTCAAGATCTTATTGAATATGTCTGGAATTGTCACTCTGGATTTGAAAAAATCTGATGCAATTCCAATATTAAAAAAAGGTAGTTGTTCACAGCCGGGTAATTACTGACCTGTAAGTTTAACTTTAGTGGTGGGGAAGATAATTAGATTGTAAGCTCTATGGGGCAGAAACCTCTTTCCTCATGTTACATGTTTCAAGCACTTGTATATTTCATGATGCTGCTGCACATACTTATTTATATATTACTGTGTTTATTTATTGTCCCCCTTGTACGGCTTTTTGTATTCTAATATTGTACAGTCAGTGTAGAACTGGATTGTTGTGGCCCACCAAGACATCAGAGACCAGGGGCCCAACAGGACGAGTTGAGGGGCCCACCTAACATTTCATATCTTGATTATCACACATTTACATATCTATCTTGCTCTTACTGACTTCTTTTGTTTAATAGAATGTATTTATTTCTGTTCCTTTGGCCCTGTATTTAAATTCAGGCAGATTTCTCTATTTTCTTTAATGAATGGGCTGTAGGCCCACCGGGGGATTCCCCTGTAAACCTGTGGGTCAGTCCAACACTGTGTACAGTGCTGCATCCCCAAGTGGCACTGTATAAATAAACATATACATACATACATACAAGATGCTGGAAAGTTTGATAAGGGAACATATTCTAGAGTATTTTTCAAGATCTGACCTTATAAGTAGTAATCAGCATGGATTTTATTAGGAACAGACCTTGTCAAACAAACTTGCTTGACTTTTATGAGAAAGTGAGTAGGAATGTGGACGCCAGCATAGACGTAGATGTGGTATATCTGGATTTAGTAAGCTTTCTTGGGCAGGGCCTTCCTTCATATTGTACCATGGTAATTCTGTAACTTACCACACTGAATACTGCTGGACCAGCACTTATTTGCACTTTGTACTACCCTTGTATGTAACATGTATGTTTTCCTTATATATATATATATATAAAAGCTAAGGCTTTTGATACAGTCCCTCATAGGTGACTTATGCATAAACTAAGATCTGTTGGGCTGGAGTGATACATTTGTACATGGATAGAAAATTGGTTGATGGATTGGATGCAGAGAGTAGTCGTTAACGGGGCACATTAGCGATACCGTGTGTTATTGTTAAATTATGACGCCGGCTGTAACTGGACTTTTTGTAACTGGATATTTATGCTGAAGGTTTGTTAATTTACGGACGTTTGATTGTAGAATAACATGCTGTAGTATACTACTGCAATGGTACTGTGTTTTATGGGGATTGTACGATCGCAGTCATAGATTTACGTTATCGTAAATTAATGATCGTTTTAACGATCATTAAAACTGTTGTAAATTATATTAAATGATAATTAAATGATCGTTAAACTGATCGGTAAAGGCTAAAAGGTATAAAGGTATAGCTATAAAGTGGTACCTTTATAAATATGGCCCTAATTGGGATGCCACAGAGTGCTGTGTTGGGGCCACTTCTTTTTAATCTCTTTATTAATGATTTAGAAGTAGGTATTGTCAGCAATGTCTCTGATGATATGCAATCATTGCAGGCAGATCTAGATTGTCACATTGGGCTGCTAAAGGCGGCAAATCATGATGTGTATGAACGAATGTTTCGGGCGATAATCGGCCCATGTGTAGGCGCTTTATCGGCTTCGGAGATCGTTGAACCTAGCATTACAGATTTCTAAAGAATGTCAAAACATATGTCAGCCTTTTCCACACATCAGAGCAAATTTAATGGCATGTTTTTTTGGTTAGAGTTAAGCATTTATTAGTGCGGTGCTAATAAAAGACATGCCCATGGTTGGCAACAGATAGGGGAGACTGTTGTACACAAAATTGGCTTTGGAAGGACTTTTTGTCCAAGGGCTTTGAAGATTGTCTTTTTTGGCAGATTTTCTGTCTGGAGACTTTCCAATCTACATTTGTACTGGATTTTCTTTCTCCCCAAAGGCTTTCTGGGGGTGCTGTCATTTAGGAACAGTTGGAAAGATCTGCCACTATAAGTAACTTCAACATTTTTAGTGCATTCTGGGTGGGGAAAACCCAGTGAAACTGCTTTTGTAACATCCAGAAGGAAACTTGTAAACAGATCTAAGCATATTGGAGATTTTTAATGTTATTCTCTGTTCTGTGACAATTTGCTGGTCTCTGGCAAGAACAGAGTTAAAACATGTGAGACCATCTTGTTCTGCCTTTCTCAAGCCAGTAACTGCAACATTTAACATCAGTCCAGTCTGCCTCTAGGCACAGGGGAGCCCGATCAGGCTTCTGAATGGAAACACGCATCACCTAGGCTGCTGTGAATTTCCTAGATTCACAAGGGGCAGCAAGATGGGAGAATTATGAGGCTCCAGCACCAATTAAAGGATGTTTATATTGACGTAGTGTCTGGGAGGGCTGTCCCCCCCTCCCTGCAATGAACATGTTTTTGAAATCTGTGGCACCAAGAGGGCCTGAACTTACCTCCCTCAACTATCCTTTAACACTACTGGTCAAAAATTCCTTCCCACAGTTTCTTGGAAGAAAAGGCTCAGAAGATTTTCATTATCAAACAAGGTTTAAAGCATGTGTTTAAACGTATCATATATATAAAAGAAAGGCTGTATCCTAGCATTGCAGTGACTGATAAGTCAATTAGGGCTAAGCCACACTGCTGCACTTTTTTTGTGTTTGCGCTTGCGTTTGCAATTGTGTTTCTTTCATATCATTGAAAATGATTTGCGTTCCGCATTTTAAATCGCATGCGTTTTTCAATACTTAATGAAAAAACGCATGCACAAACGCAACCAAATCGCACATGAAATTGCATGCGATTGCATTTGCGTTTGCATTGCAGTGTGGCCGTGCCCTTAAGCGCTGATTTTTTTAGAAAAAAGTGCCTTTCATTATGACATTGATAAATTTGCAATAAATGGATTTATTTATTAATACGTGCAATAAATATTGTTCTTTCCTCAAAATCTGCAAAAAGAATTTCCAAACTGTAGCTCTCTATCAGTTCCAACCATGACCCCAGCATACAGCATAGCACTTAAAGTGGAAGTTCAGTGCAAAAAAAAATAATCAATATTATTTAATTATTTTTATGTATTACAATGTACATTTGTGTCTTTTATCTTTTAAAATCAATTGATTTTATACACTTTGCTATGGTGTGGTCAGTAGTGACTATTCGGGGACCTGCAAACAGGAAGTCAGTTCTTTGGATGCATTTATTTATGCAGAGACAAATCACTGGATGGACAGATTATGGTAACTGAAAGGAGAAAATACTCCCCTTTTTCTTATCAGCATGTATATTTAAATCCAAATCAATAAAGGGCATATATACACTGTAAAAACAACTTTATCTAACTGGATAGCTGTGGCTTTAAATATAAAGGTTTTTTTTACTCTCCCATACCCTACGTTTAGTGCTTGAATGATGCTGGCTTCTTCCTCCACTGTAATTCCCGGCTATAGGATTGCCCCCACGAGAATCTCCAAATCTGCAACATGCCGTTTGCCATATAATAGCGTGGCCGTTTGAAGAGCGCGCGCATCGCGGCTTCCTTGCCGTAATCGTGCGCCCCTGTGATGTTGTCGCACCAAGCTGTTTTGGGGCGCATGCTTGCGGCAACATCACGCGTGTGCTTTTCAAAAGTCCACACTATTATCTGGCAAAGGGTATGTTGGAGATTTGCAGAATATCGTGGGGGCAGTCCTAAAAAATGGGATGAGAGTGGTGGAGGAAGCCAGCAACATTCAAGCACTAAAGGTAGGGAATGGGAGGGTAAGGGCTAGGCCACACTGCTGTGATTTTTTCTGCGTTTGTGCTTGTGTTTTTTTCATATCATTGAAAACACGTCAAATGCGTTTTTCAATACTTAATGGAAAAATCGCATGCGATTCCGTGTGCGATTGCGTTTGCGTTGCAGTGTGGCCGTGCCCTCATAGGACAAAAAAAACAACATCTTTATATTTAAAGCCACAGCTATCCACTAAGACAAAGTTGTTTTTACAGTGTACATACCCTTTAAACAGTGCAATGAACTGGTAATATAAGGGCTGGCTGCTGGCTGCTGAACCCTCCAGCTTTCCAGTTCAGCAGACACTGTTAGTTCAGCCCTTCAGTTCAGCAGACACACAGCTACATAATCCAGAAACAAATGACTTTTGTGGCACTTCCCGACCACAGTGTCTGCGTGTCTCGCAATCACAGCTTTTGCCCTTTTTTTCCTTCTTTTTTACTGCTGCCAACTGCCTCTCTTCTGAGTGCAGGAATGCCGCCTGAGCCAAAAGGCTCACTCTGGCTCATACGAGATGTGGCCCTGACAAATCTCTATTAGGACTAGGCCACACTACTGCGTTTTAATGCAAGATCCAATCACACGTTAAAAAGCGCACGGAAATTGGCTGCCTGCCTGTGCTGTGAGTTGATTAGGTCTGGTCACAGCTGATGCAATCAAGAGGCAAGTGTTGATTGTGCCTGTGACACATTTCTAAGTCTGTGTGCAAAAATGTCAGTAAATTTATATCACAAATTCCTTAGCTAGGTAACATCTCCAATGTGTCCTGCATTTTATGTTTCTACCTCAAAAATGTGGGAGGAGATATGATACAAAGTAGTAAGAATTCTAATTGTGTGGTAAATGGCCACTGTGATGCCCGGAGTCCCCGAGTATACCTTCAGCGCCTATACCCCAATCTACAGCCGCTGTCTTCACCTATAGACAAACCCCCGATCTTCAGGATACTTGTTGCAGCTCGCTGTACACGGTTACCCCTAGTTCTCAGAGCGCAATGTATAGACGCTGAGGCCGGGTATACTCAGGAAAACTGGAACACCAATAGAGCAACACAGGAACTGGAAGACAAGAAAAAGACAAGAATACAAGGATAACAATGAACAATGAGAAGAACAATGAAAAGAACTATGAACAAGACCAGGTTGCTAACAAAATAGCAGGGACCATTAGTTTGGCTAACCAAAACTGTAACAGGCATGGAATGGGAAACTGAAACAGGCTTAAGTAGAGCAGAGGAACCAATGGGGAATGGGGGACAAGAGTCAAATGCAGGGATTGGCTTATTTAAACTAATTGATTCTCCTCCGCCCAATCTAAGCCCTGGAGGAGTGGAGGAGATAAAAAGAGGTGCCCGCCAGCGTCCGCGTAGCACCAGGATAGGACCTGGCTGGTGCGCGAACAGAAGAGGAGACGCTCATGCACGCCAAAGCTGGACGCAACCAAATAACGTCAGCCGCGATGGACCCAGAAGGAGTTTCCCGAGGACGAAGGACAGACTCGGGAGCGTGAAGCAGGTAAGCGATGCTGCCTAACAGCCGTATTGTATTAATGTGGTAAGATGTGAATATTAATGTGGATGCATAATTAAGCAATTTTTTCTTCCTGTAATATTCCTAGTAATTCCTGATGGTGGTGTAAGATGCCAGTCCTTGTAACACCTACTGTATTTCCCACCTTTTAAGGCAGCCTTGTCTTGTCTATGACAAAAAAAAATGACTGTGGAAAGAGACTTGGTGTATTGTTACCAATTTCTCCTGTTGATTAGATTTTAGAATTTTCAGTATTTATATAAAACCAAGCAGTATCTACTTGGCTTTAGCTCTGTTAGGGAGGAGAAAAACCTTGCTTTTCGAGCGATACTTTCATCCTCAGACTACAATGGTTTTTTTTTCCAAATGCCATTTTCAGCTGCATGTGGCTTTGTTTTTCTATTTGTTTTTATTTGAAAGGTAAGGGGAGACCCGGGGCACCAGGAATTCCACCCGGGACATGTAGATATAACTGCCTGCTATTAGCTACTTAATATAAGCTCAGATGACATACTGTACAGTATTTGTTTACACTAGGGCCAGGCTTTGAGATGCAATGGTCCTTCTGAGGATTGCAAGGGGTGATAATAAGCAATAAGCAAATTGGTAATGACTTTTAGGCACAGATTATCTCTGCTTTATTAAAGGGGAACTGTGGTCCAAAAATGACTTTAGGTAAATTGATAGGAATTGCTCTCCTGAGAATTTTTGCAATTTATTTTCATTGTTTATTTTTCATAGTTTTGAAGATATTTACATTTTTGTGTGTGATATGGCAGCAGCATCACCAGGTCCCCTGCACTTCCTGCTTCCTGCTCTGAAACCATGTCAGTCAATCTGCCCTGTGTCTCCTCCTCCCCTTTGCAGCCCTCCTGGTCCCTCCCACTCATGGACCCCACTCATGGACCCTCTTACAGCTCTATGTGGCCCCGCCCACCCATGGGTGCCTAAGCCCCACCCACTCACGGGTGTCGCGGGTCACTCAGACCCCCTCTACAGAAAACTCTCTGTAAACAGCCTTTTCAGGCAAAGTGAGAACAGAGTGAGAACTCTGCCTGAAAAGGCTATTTTCACAAAGTGGGAGAGAAGGGCTGTAGATTCCCTTACCTACTCTGTCAGGACACACAACAGAGAGGAGGAGGGACTTCCTGTCTCTCTCACACACTGAGGGAGTCTGAGGCTGTGCTCGCCGGCAGCACTGTGCAGGAGAAACCTTAGGAATGTCACATGTCAGCCTCCCACCCATTAACTTTCTGGTCAGTCATTTCTTTGTATCTTGGGCTGTGGAGCACGTAGAGAGGTGGTTGATGGCTCGTTAGTAGGAAACTGGCCTTTCATTTAAACTCAACTTGTTTGGAGTTCCCCTTTAATTGTGGTATGTCCTAATTTGGCGAAAAGTTAACAAAGCTTTATAAATATGCCCCCCATTTATTAAACCTAAACAACAGAGAGTTCTGTGTTTCCTGATCAAAAAAACAACAACTTCATTGACTCCTTGATCTCACTTTTGTATGGAGCTGGTTCATCTGTGCAGATTCGATACAAATGCTGAGAATGGAAACTGTAATTGCAAGAGAAAAAAAACAAATACAGCCTATTTGTGCATGAGAAAGTCATTATGGTAAACAGAGACAGCTAGGTGATATAATATATACACATACATATATTGCCAGATTACATCTCAAAGCCTGGTACCCTTAACCCAACCCCTTATCACAGGCCACACCCCAGACCACACCCACCATTAATGGGAGAAAAATCTGTCTATATTATGCTGTACATTTGTAAATGAAAAAAAACACGAAAATATTAACTGTGATGCATGCAATGTCATTTGGTTTTCAAAAACCTGATGTGCTAAAAAATAAATTTCCAACAGTGAGAGATTAAATTGGAAGATATTGACAGCCACTCCTGCGGCCACAGGAGTCCCTAGGCATGTGCCTACTGTGCCTAATGCCACTACCGAGGCCAGTGCTGTTGTAAATCATTATTGTAAATGGCCTAACAAATGACCAAGATGTGGTGGTTACTTGATCTGCCTTTACTGTAAATAATTTTATCCATCGTTACAAGACATTTGTTATATAATATTGCTACAGTGATTTCCCATTACATCAATGGGTGGCACACAAAATATACCTCAGAATTATCCCAAAGACGTAAACAGTTGTAAATTAAAGGTGTAATATTGAAAAAAGAAACTAGGCTGGGCTAAAAAAAAATGGGAAATAAGGGACTTTTGTTGCACTGTACTTGACTAGTGTCTTTCCTAGGGAATGTGATAATCGGTTAGAATACAATGACAGGTTTGACAGCTTAACAAAAAAGCTTTTCTATTCATCATCAATGAACAATTTCAGTCAAGATAGGTTTAAGGTGTTGCTCTTGGCAGACAAGCAGAAACCTATGATTCTTTTTCTTCCAACCACAAGCAGTAACCATAAGGGAAAATGGTTTTTAGCTTCAGCTTCGCTGCATCCGCTCCATACAGATTTTGTCTCAGACACTTCATCAATCCTAAACTATACGATGCAGATCTACATCTAAATATTCACCATTGGCAACATTCAGCCTACTGGTTCTCTAGTTCTAAACTCTCTATTAAAAGGATGCAACTGTAAGAAGCTCTTTGCTTTACAAATGGAATTGAAAGATTCAAGGGTAGTCAAATACAAATATTAATCTTTTAATTCCTAGGAAGGTAGGTGACATTCATCTTATCTCTTGTTATTACTATTAACATTAGGAGATGCTCCTCTCTGCTTTTTTCTCTCTGAAATATTTTTATGCAACACAGGTACATATAGGTTCACATTTAGCTTTAGTTAGAGAAGGGGCAGGACAAAAAGAAAGTGAACAAAAAGAGAGCTTCTATAGCAAGTACTTTTAAAAGGGTAGGTGTAATACCTCTAGTCTTACTAGAGTTAAAAGAAATAAAGGACAACTTTTCTGTAAAAATTTACTTTTTACAAATGGAAACAACCTGGTGTGGGGAGAGGTAGGATTGATTATTCCTACTTCCCAATATTGTTTTATTAGAAGAATACGCATGTAGTTTTCATCTGCTGGGTTAGTCCTGGACTTTCCTGTGGTAAAGATAGTGCTGAAGCCAGGAGGAAGACTGGCAGAAGCAGTTTTTAAAAAAAAATGTTTTAATACCCCCATGTTACATTATCTCTAAGAGCCCACTAATAGCTAAATAATTTGCAAAGCACATTTACTGTTATCATGTTGAATCAAACATCTACAAACATTGGCAATATTATCACTGGACACTATTGTGATGTTCCCCGTACCAGCTCATTGATTTTCTTATTGCATATCGATCATTCCAGTGGTATTCAGACAAATGCCTGGCTCAGTTGTTTTGTTGTCTATATTCAATAAAAAAATGAATAGGCCAGAACTGGACAGTCTGAAAGTTAAACTTTTTTTATATATATATTAAATTGATTCACACTTTCCCTTTAAAGGGTATTTTCACCCCTAAATCTATAAATTAACAAAATATGGGGGACCCTCCCCTTACCCCAAACTCTATATTTAAACCTTTAAAATCAGCCCCGAAATTTACTTACCCACCTTCTTTCCCTCCGTCTCTGCCTCTTGTTACTTCTAAAAAGGGGCCAGACCAGCATCCATGTCTGTGATTGGCTGAGAGTCAGCCAATCATGAATGCGGCTGCCGGTCAGGAGAGGGAACCGAGGGAACAAGGTAAGTACATTTTGGTGTTGGTTTTAAAGGTTTCATTTTAGCGTTTCCAGAGGGGGGGAGCTCCATTGCGCATGCCAGAGTCCTCTTAGAGGAGCAGGAAGTAGCAGGCACCAGATTACTCAGAGAGGCTCCTACTCTTCACATTTCTGGAGTTTTATAAGGCCGTGCAGGACAACCAAAAGGAGAAGGATAAGGATCTTTTAACACAGTGGGGCAAATTTTAGGGGTTGCACATGCCCGTTAAGTACTGCACTAAAACTAGCTGGAAAATAACACATTATCTGTAAGCACTGCATTGATCCTTATTGGATTTGTAGTGTTCTGGCAGGTCTGAAATGACAGCTTCGCTACTAGCTTTGGAAGCCTCTATAGATGTTTAGGGACAGTGATATAGGGGATGTATGGGCAAATCTCATCTTTTTAGTTTAATAATTAAAAATCTGGAGGCACTCTTATAGGCCAGTCCTGTCCACCATTGTTTCACTGCCACACACTTTGCTTAAACTATTTGTAGCAAAATGCAAATGAGGAATCGGCCAAACAGTGATAAATAGTGTTTTGTATGATGCCAGGTCCATCCCAATGTCTATTTTTAGTGTATCTATTATATAAATTAGATTTCTATACCAAACAACACATGTGATAAAGTAGGCAATGTGTATGTAACATAAAGATAAGGAACATACAGGGAGATTCAATAAACGTTCTTATCCTTGTGAAGGTTCTCATTTATCCAGGTCATGGATGAATTGAGACTGGCAAAGAAAATCTGTGGCAAAGAAAAGAACACGTATACCAACAGTGAAGGGGAAAAGCAAGACAGGAAAAAGAACATGGTCATCCCATATGTAGCAGGGGTCTCCGAGAAATTAAGAAGAATTTTCAAAAAACACCGTATCCCTGTCTGCTTTAAACCAAACAACACACTGAGGCAGCAATTGGTACATCCGAAAGACCCAATACCGAAACACAAGATAAGCGACATCATATACGCAGTGCAGTGCAGTGAAGAATGCTCTGATTTGTATGTGGGGGAGACCAAACAGCAACTGCATCAATGTATGGCCCAGCACAGAAGAGCCCATTCTTCTGGTCAGGAGTCCATGTACCTGCATCTTACGGATAAAGAACATACCTTTGAAGATTGTAATGTTAACATATTGGCAAATGAACGTGACTGGTTCAAGAGAGGTGTCAAGGAGGCCATTTATGTGAAAATAAAGAAACCAAGCCTAAATAGAGGTGTGGGGGGGGTTCGACACCAACTGTCTGCCATGTACAATGCTGTTTTGACACCTTACTCTGGACTTTCCTATAACACCTCTTAGCCACTACGCAATCACGCCCTTAACACCTGGCTGTAATATGCTAATTGGGATTTTCCAGGGTACATAATTGCCACAGATTCTTGTACAAGTCATTCTGAATTGAGAAAGCCAGTCGGATGACTAGCAAAACATCTTCAAGAACTAAACTTCCAGTTGATCTTATTGAATACAACAGATAAAAGTTCTTATCATTTAAAATGGTGCTAATTTTGCCCCAACCAATCAGATCTTATTTAACATTTGAAAGCTAACAACTGATTGGTTATTAAAATTAGCACCATTTTTAACAATAAGAACTTTTATTGAATAACCCTGATACTGTCTTAAAGGAAAAGGTTAAACCCTCCCTCCCCCAGTTAGCTGTACCAAGGCAGGCAAACTAACCCACATTACTTTTGCTTCTATATCTACCTCTAAATCCTATATACGTAGACAGATCCCTCACTTGGTTAGCGATCTAGGTTGTGTTTATGCAGGACTCTGCAGCTGATATCTTACTTTTCTAAAAGTAAAACTGCACAACACTGGCTATTATGTTGTAAAAGCTACCTGTTGACTATGGGAATGTTATGACTTAATCACATTTGTAGTGTAAATTATATTTTTTTCCCTCCATATATCCGACAATTGGTTGCTGTCATTGCTTAAATTGTAAAAGTTCACCTCTCAAATGAAAACTGATATATATATATAAATCACCCCCCAAATCCCCCAATACTGCAATTGTTAGAAAGCTGAGAGCTGTAAATCTAACCTGGAATGCTTCCTAGTGTTTCTTTACCTCTGTTTCTTCTTCATGATTCTTTCAGTTATCAGCTGTCAGTCATTGATGTAACAGGTGACATCAAAGCCAATAAATGAATGCTATTTCCCTAGTTGCCTCCTCTGAGAATGTAAAAGCTTGTAAGAAAGCTTGGAGAGCTTGAAAAGGAGGCAGAGTCCTTTGAGAGGTAGAGGGAAGAGGAAAGCATCATAACAGATTAGCACTACTGTGTATATCTTTCTAACTATTGTATCTGTTGGGGTTTACCAATATACAATTTTTCATTTGAGGGGTGAACATGCCCTTTAATCATTTAACCAAAAAAGCAACCTGTATAAGAGACCTTATGATAAATCCACTAAAAAAATTAATATAATAAATTTATTACAACATAAAGCATAATATAATAATAAATCACCTCCATATAACTAAATAGCTGGCCAGCCATTTAGTTATAGGGAGGCGATTTATAATATTAATTTTTTAAGTGGATTTTTTTTTTTTTTTGGTTTTATTTTGCGGTTAAGGTATCTGTGGATACTTTTTCTGCTCTTTTCCCAGGGTAGGGGGCACAGGGGGTACCTGTCAGGGATTTCTAGCAATATAGATTGTTACTATTCCCTTTAATCATTTTTGGATGCACCAAAGTCATCTTCCACGTGGGTTATAGAGAGTGCCACTCTTTTGGGTATATATACCCGGTTCGGCCACTAAGGCTACTTCGTTCACAGAATAGCATCAAAGTAGAGGCCGCGGGAACGAAACTTGGTAAGTACGTTTCTTGGAACTTTTTAAACATTTTAACATGGTAGTTAGGGTTGGTAAAGGGGGTCTCTAGACTACAGAAAAACATACATCTTGGGCTGGAGATACCCTTTAAAGAACATGAGCAATATGCCTGAGCAAAATGGGCAATATGCCTGAGAATGTGACTCAGGCATAAAATAAGCTAATAGATAATTTGTTTAAGACAATGAAAAAAATGGTCTGTTTCATATTCTTTGTAACACTAGCCCAGAGGTCCTCTTAATGAGAGGTCAATTTTGGGAGCCCTGTTAGTTATGCTGATGTCTGATCTACTTTTTTCCATGGAATGTATTTAGTTTCCTGGGGCCAGCGCCCTGCAGTTTCACTGCCCAAGTATTTCTAAGAGGCTAATTCCTCAAAGAAAGCATGCCTTGCAGGAAGTCTCCCAAACACTGGCTCCCTCCCAAGACTTCTATTCCCAACATGCGATTATCACTTGTACTCAAGGCCAATAGGCAAAACAGATGTCAGAACAGATGGAGAAATCATCCTCTTGTTCAGTGCGCTTACTGCACAGACACAGCAGAGAAATGAAAGGCCAACACATTCCTGGGATTCCCATTGGCCAAAGAAAATGAGAGTGAGTAACTTGCCATGCATCTCTGTGTGACAGTGAAATGACCTAGTAATGTGTACTGTTGCAATAAGGCACAGTGACACATCTCAGTTTTGCTGCTTTTCTTGATCAATTAATTTACTTGCCTTCCAACTTCTGTTCAGAGTTCTAAAAAACAGAGTTGGTTTATGCTCCAACCAAGTACCTTCCCAGAACGGGCTCCAAATTCTGAAACAAAAAGTGGGTAGCTAAACGCTACTAAGTATGAAGTATAGATAAAAAATGTATAAACGTTTTATATATTTAGACTTCAGAGTTCAACTCATAAAGCTTATAATTTATTTTTGCAGTGATATGTTTTTATTAGACTACTAATCATAGCTAAAAAGCTAACTCAAAGGCCTGGCGCACTAGTGCAATATTTTGGATGTTAATGTTTAAATTAAAAAAACAGTGAAAAATTAGATCAGACATGTTGGTAAATATTCCTCTTTAAAAGTCTGCATGGCCTGACCATCAAAAATCCTGATCTGGGTGCAGCGATCCCAATAGAACTCAATGGTGGAGTGTTCCGGATTTTGGCGCTACTGAACAGATTACTAATCAGTTTATTTAGGGTTAATATATGTAACAGAAAATATATATATATATATATATATAAATACCTCCACATCATGATTGCACTCCATCCATCATAATACTTGCCCGGGTGCTGTCCCAATTGTACATAAAATATTGAAAGAAGCACGACGCACTCACAGGTCTTGGTCACAAACGTTCAAAAAACAATTTATTCGGTCAACATGTTTCAACCTCTATCAGGCCGTCATCAGGACTTATATATATATATATATTATATATATATATATATATATATATATAAGGGATACCTAACTTCAAGAAAGCTAATTTACTTTGTAAACAAACCCATGAGTCTCAAGAAAATAAATATAAAATAATAAAAAGGAAATGATATCTTTAAGTCAGAAGGAAAAAGAGTCCTTTAAATTTTATTGAGCGTAATAAAATGATAACTGCAGACTAAAGCTGGGTACACACTAAAGATTTTTGAAAAATGACAGACAGGATCTGCAAGATCCTGTCTGTGATTTTTCAAAGATTGGGCTACACACAGTCCCGAGCCGTCTCCCTATGCACAACTGTGTTTTTCCCTCGGCCACGGTAGACTCCCCTATTAGTAGTCTACCGCGGCCGAGGGAGATTTTACCACTTTCCTGAACGAGTGCTTGGCCAACCCAAAAATTCGGTGGCTGTGCGCTCATTCAGGAAAGCTAGCTACACACAGTATCGATAAAGCCCCAATACCGTTGGATCCGATGGTATCGGAGCTTTATCAGTACTGTGTGTACCCAGTACCATCACAGTGTAAATCCAAGCTCTCTTACGTTACTTCACTCCCATGCTTTTTTTGTTCTTGCGCAGCCTGCATAGGAGCTCCATAGTAGTGACGTTTCAAACCCCCTTCCCACCATCTGGATCCATCCTTGCTTGTCGTTTCACCTAGCATTAAATCCTTTTAGTATAAGGTAGATACCCCCTGCCCACCCCCAACAGCTGAGATATTTATTTTAAAAAAACAATTAGAACTGTACTTACAGCCCTTCGTTCCCATTGTGCTTTCCATTGCCATCAGCTGCGTCTGTGATTGGCTGTGGACACAAAACTGTTAGTTGCTTTGCCAAGGTACATATTCAGACCAACTGTTACTCCTATTTGTCACATCCTCTTGCCTCCCCCTGGCCTTTAAATCTGTATTGTATAATTTATAACAATGTATCACTGTTTGCTTTATAAACTGTTTTCCTTTTCTGTAATTTGAATACAGTGTACACTAACATATGCAACACTAACGTTCTACCTCTCTATACTGTGTGGCCATAAACATGGCAGCCCCCTCTACTTTAGTAAAGATAGCCAATAGAAACATGACAGCAATTTTCCATCTGTAACAATAGCTCCTAATACTGATTGTGAGAATTTGTTGCTACCAGGATTGGTTGATGTCATGCCATACATTTGACCACTAATCTTTAAATCTCTTGGGATCTGGCACGATTTGTTGATTATTGGCCAGTTTAAGAGAAGGTAGGGAAAAGACTGTATAAAGCTTACCAGGAAGGCTCTTGTTTCTTTTATAAGTTCTATGTTGCCCTCTAGTGCTCTTGTTTGCAAATTTCATCCTTTATGAATATGTTGAAGTGATCTTAGGCTGAGGCCACACTGCAACGCACAGGAATCGCTCACAAAATCGGGAGCGTTATTACACGCGATTGTGTGCGCTATTCTTGTGCATTTTGCGTTTGCGCGTGATTTTCCGTTTAGCGTTATGGAAACACGTGTTAACTCACCAAAAATGGCGAAAGCATGCGTTGCCAAAACACAAATGGACGCGCAATCGCATGCACATCGGAAATCATGAGAATTTTTGCATTCCCGCGATTTCCAAAATGCGCTAGTATGGCCTAGCCCTTAGAGAATGCAGGAAAGCCTAGAAAAACATTTACCTGCCTTGCATTACAGCTGTACAGTAAACAGTCCTGAAAAGTGTTAACTCGCCAAAAATGGTGAACGCATGCGTTACCAAAACACGAACGGACGTGCAATGGTGTGCACATCGGAAATCGTGAGAATTTTTGCATTCCTACGATTTCCAAAATGCACTAGTATGGCCTAGCCCTTAGAGAATGCAGGAAAGCCTAGAAAAACATTTACCTGCCTTGCATTACAGCTGTACAGTAAACAGTCCTGAAAAGAAAAAAAAGAAAGAAAATCTAGGATATTTTATACATATTTAGGATAAATTTCAGTAATTTTGGAAGTGTTTATTTTTCCACAAGAATATGAAGGGTAACTTCAGCTGTAAATACATTTCCCTTGATTTGAACATAATTCAACTCTAATGGACATTACTTAACTACACCAGTTATTTACACCGCACAGTGAAATAATAATAATGGACATTATATAACATCCTCATAAAAAATGCCTCGTAAAATAATCATAACCGTTTTTTTTTTAAATTTAATTATGAAATAACAAAAAAACTTGTTAATATTAACAGTATCTTTATTTCACAATACCATGCTTTTATAACCATAAAACATCTCAGTACAAAAACTCCTGCAGTTTCTGCCTCATCAGTTCAGACTGATAAGACCTAGTGATATGCCTGATATCTTCTAAAGGTTTCCTAACTGCAAGCTTTCAGAGGTGTTAACCTTCTTCAGGCAAATTTACAAAAATATCTGGAATGACTGGAACCAAGCAGCCCTTTCACGGTAGGTCACAAACTATTTGCCCACGCCCACTTTGCTTAAGTTATGCCCTTTTTTAAGACTACTATTTTTATTTACATGGTTGCCTGCAACATTTTCAAGTGAATGATGTGGTTAAGATAACTAACAGACTAAAGCTTCGTACATGGCCGTTTCAGACGATAATCACATGTGTGTATGCGTTCGGTCTGGCAAATCAACGAACAATGCCAATCGAATGCATACACATGTGCCATTATTGACCAAAATGGGCGTTTGTTGTGATCCAGGGTCATTCGTTGGCTGTAAAACTGTAAGTGTGTACAAGACTTAATAAACTGGAGGGCTAACTTAACACTGGCTAATGATCTGGAGAGCTGATAAAACTGGTTAATTATCTGGAGGGCTGACAATGTTGGCTGAGGATTTGGAGGTCTGATAACACTGGCTAATGATCTGGAGGGCTGATAACACAGGCTAATCATCTGGAGGGCTTACAACATTGGGTAATGATCTAGAGGGCTGACAACACTGGCTAAGGATCTGGAGGGCTGACATAACATTGGCTAATGAACTAACATCACATCACAACAAGGGGTTGCATTGGAGGACAGCCAGGAGGAAAGACACAGCAACAACATGCATATAAATGCTGACTTGCTGTTTGCGGGACCCATAATAGTGTTTATTATGGTCTCAGTCTTGGGTTGATTACTTTTCTCAATAGAGTTCTGAGCATGTTTGACTCTTCCAACAACCAATCAGGCCAATCAATACACATTACTGTTTTCCAGCAAGTGAGAGACGAACGAGAGCTGTTATAGAACCTAAAAAATGGCAGCTCACTACTGATCACAGCAAAGCATAGCAGAGGGTTTGAAATCAGCTGATTTTTAATATATGACTTTAATGCATGTAGAATTCCTATGAATAGTTAAGATATAAAGATATAATAAATCATTTACATTACAAAGAATTTACTCTTTAAAAAGAAAAGGTGGCAACACTAATAGACCTGCAAACGTGTCTTCATAGATCTAGTTACTAGACAACCAGAGAGTTACAGGCTCTCCTGCAATTGTATTTTTAAAGTAAAATAATTGAATGCACTTGATTGTAGCTGGGATATCCTACATAAATGAAGGCAAGACTGCCACAAAAGTAAAAAGAACACATATAATAGAAGTGTCTATGGAAATCAATTTAAATTAGACTTAACTATACAATACAACAAACTTACCTGAGGCAGAATCATTATTTTCTGTGATCATTACATATACTGGGTCAGGAACATTTACTGTATTCTTTTACCTTCTATGCAATTTAGAAATGCCAATAGACATCTGATATTACACAGCAGATATGGGCAGAATTTGTCTGTAATTTGCTAGGGACAGGGGATCATTTATTGAAATATTGCAAAGAATTTTCACTGTACTCATGCAAAAGCTCGTTACAAGCTTCTAAAGTGGGGGTGGCAACCATTATAGATGAGGATGGACTATGTTGTTGTAATGCGTGTTAATGCAGATAATTTGGGCTGTAAAGGCCCCATTCACAGGTAAGTAACACTGCATATATGCATTGCATTGGAAGCTGTCGGTAATATGCTGTGGTCGGGGCCACCATCAGGTGGGTACAGGAGATACTCCTGTATGGAGCCTGAACTTTTCTGGAGCCTGGAGGACAAGAGCAGGTGCCAAGAGCGGAGTTGAACTAATCAAAAAGGGTGAGAGAGGTCATGGGAAAGAGAAAGAGGTGGCTGCTTAGGATCTTTGTCTGGAGGAAGTATTTAAAGCCTGCGCAGCAAGGCATGGTGAGGAGGTAAGGAGTGCCACATATCACCTGCTTTTTTCTGGCCTGCTTAAAATGCAGGGGGATCTCCTAGCCAGTTTGCATTAAAGGCAAGCTAGGAGAGATGAGGTTTATTGCCTCAGTTAGTAAAAAACAGATTCCAACAACTTACCGTAATTTACTTTTCCTGGTCCATAGCACGGCAGTGGTTATCGTGGGTAACCCCCTGCTATGACTCTTGACTGACAGGTTCTTGGTAGCCAATAAATTTGTTCCTGCTCCACCCCCTCTATGTCTTGTGATTGACTGTCCGGAATTCTGGAATATATAAAAAAAAACATACAAGACTGGGGGTGCCAGACCACTGCCATGCTACAGACCAGGAAAAGAAAATTAGGAAAATTACGGTAAGTTGTTCGAATTTTCTGTTTTCCTAGGTCCTAGACTGCAGTGGTTATCATGGGAAGCAAGATGATGCTTAAGACACTTTAATTAGATGCTGCTGACAGGATATTTTCCCCAAAATCGGCTTGAGAAGCAAGATGGATATCTAGACTATAGTATTTGATAGAGGAGTATATGGACACACAGGTAGCAGTTCTGCAGAATGCCCAGGAAGACACAATTGATCTTGTGGAATGCGTTGTGATTCTCCCTGGAAGGGTAGCTGTCTTACTTTCATGCCTGTCTGATGCAAGATTTTAGCCAAGCTGATAGGGTTGGCTTAGCTGGTTTACATCCTTTTTTGTTGCCATAGTAGATGATAAGGAGATAATATGTATTCCTAAATGACAATGTCTTGTCAATGTAGGATTTGAGGATTCTGCCCACGTTTGAAGAACCAGGTATAGAGTTTTGGTCTTGTGAGAGAGATGTAGGCAATATAATCTTGTTTGATGTGGAATTGAGATATCACTTTTAGACAGTGGCAGCGCTACACTGTGCCCCAGTTCACAGGTGCAGTGTGAACCTTACAGGAAGATGCACAGCTGGAAGCAGCTATCTATTGGCTCATTCTGGAATCTGGCTGCTGGGTGGTCTGGGACCGGCCGTACGCTACCTGCTGGAACACACGTCAATCTGCACTATGAGGACAGCCTATGAGGTCCCACCCATGTAAACACAGTCAAGGTGACCTGGGTGTGTGCCATTACAATAATGACTGCGCAGCGTCTGGACTCTACAATGTTGCTTGAGGTAAATTAGTAGGGTTGGGACTCAGGAGCTGTAATGTCTTGGCCCTTGGGTTCATCATCTTTCACTTGGATTGGCACTGGCAGCTTCTAGATAGCCCAATTTATAGTAAGGCCTTGCTCTAAGTAATATATTAGCCTTGATTGGGCTCAGCTAGGCCAGGCACTCAGCAGCAGGTGGCAGCAAACACCCTTAAGCACCATCCATATCCATCCAAGGGGGGGCAGTCACTGGTTGGGCAGCAAACCCCCCTAAGGACAATCCATCCAAGAGGGGGGTGGAGTTGGGGGCAATGTTGGACAGCAAACCCCCCCAGCCTGCATTATGGAGGGTTTGCTTCTCAACACTGCCCCTTCCTGGTGTGGATGGAGCTTAGAGGGGTTTGCTGCCACGCAGGGGCCTGGCCCAAGCAAGGCTTGTACATTAATAAGGGCAAGGCCTTATTATAAACTGCCAACTTGATCACTCCAACTTGGGATTTGGGTTGGGACCTCACTGAATAAGGCTGCCTTAGACTATTTTAAAGGGAAAGTGCGGTACAAATACATATACTTTTAAGAAAAAGGAGCAGTGTTTTTCCATCCTAATGACCGTAACCTGCCCATTCAGCTTTTTGTCTGTCTAAAAATAAATGCTTCAGAATTTTTGACTTCCTGTTTACAGGCCCCCTAATAGAGACTTTTGGACCCACCCAACAGCCAATCAGTAGAAATTACTGTTAGGAACTAGAGATGGTTGAAACTGCTAAAATCCGTTCCACCTGCGGATTAGCAGATTTTTGAAAAAATTAGAAAATTCTAAAATCCGCGGAAAAACCCATTAAAGTTAATGGGAGAAAAAAATCTGCACATATCCGCCTAAATATAAGGTAAAATAGCAATGGTAACTTACTGTACATGGCTCTGGGAACACATTCCGGAAAATCCACGAGATCCACGATTCTCAGATCACGGAAATTCGCTGTGAATCCGGGTTCGGATCTGCAAACCCGCCATCTCTATTAGGAACATTCCACCTTAGTGTGCATTCTGGGAAGAAGAAGGACCTATACAGAACATTAAAGGGCATGTCCACCCCCCAAACTAAAATGTAACCCACTACTGGCCCCATCCTTACATCTCTGCTCCTTATGGTTCTCTTGTAGTGCTTGTCCAAAGTCCAGGGAAGTGAAAAGGAGGAGCTGTCTTCCTGTCCAAAAGGTTTATGCCTCCTTCTTGTCCTCTGAGAGGACAGTGGCAAGTACAGGGGAGCCCTTTCCCACTCTCTACCACCATCTGGATCCATCTGTTGCAGTCCTTCCACCTGCATAAATTCCTTTGGATATAATGTAGGTTACCCCTGCCCACCCCAACCGCTGTATTAGTTAAAAAAAAAGATAAAAAAAGATTTAGAACTGTACTTACAGACCTTCGTTCCAGCGGTGTTCTCCATTGATGACTGATTCTCAGCCAGTCACAGACACGGCTGCTTGATCAGACCACCGGGGGAATGAAGACCTGTAAGTACAGTTCTAAATATTTTTTTTAACAAACTAATATAGCAGTTGGGGGTGGGCAGGGGTAACCTACATACAAGTTTATATTTAGACTGCACATGCCCTTTAAATGGCAGGGAATATCAAGGGGTATAAACTGATTTTTCAAAATGGAGGTGAATATGTAGAATAACTAGATATGCATAATATAAACTTAGGGGCATATTTATAAACAATTGCTATTTTCGCCATCGCTATCGCAGGACATCGCAATGACAAATAGCGATATTTTCGCCTTATTTATAAAACCATTCGCTTTCGCCTTTGCGGAAAAGAATCGCTGAGGCGATGTGTGGCGATAGTTTTCGCCTTATTCATTGCGTTGTGTGGTATTACTGCGAAAAGAGAGATTGCTCTGTAATGTAATTTCATAGCTATTTTTGTCATTTTCTTATTTAAAGCCATTTATAAATAGGTGAATTTTCACCTTATTGCCCCTTTTCTCCCTTTTGTTGCATTTTTTACCAGACTTTTCGTCAAACATCATTACTTACTGGAATGTTCCATTAACATGACTATTTCTTACATAGCACTATGGTACGTTCCCATATTAATGTAACTGGTTTGATAATTAACTGTAGTTTGCTGAAAATAATACTAAAAAAATTGCCTTTTGAGTTTTACAAAAGGCAAATTTAAAATTCGCCTTTTGAGTTTTATACTTTTTATACATTTTATATGTATCTTTGGCTGAAAAAAACACCAAATGTGTTAGGCTATTTTTAAATAACAAAGATAGGTGTTCAGTGTGTATTAACCAATTTAATACTACTTTGAAAATCCACCAGGGAGTATTACCTATTTACCATCATATGTGCTGAGCTTTTTCCGCATTATTAGTGCTACTTTTACTACATAATTTTCGCTTTGATGAAAATTCGCCTTTTTAATAACTGATGAAGGAAAAGTTGAAAGTTTAAGAAATTATGGTAAAGGCTGGTGGGGAAAAAAAGCAAAAATAATACCCCTTTATAAACATGTCCCTCAGACTCCCATTGTATTGGTAAATAAAAAAAATCAGAACCATAAAAAAAGATCTTTAAAAAGCGAAAAATTAACCTTAAAAAGCAAAATCTCAGATTGTATTACAGTAAATGATGGAAAATAGTCTAACACCCCCCTGAGTACTTATTAGTATTGAGAAACACTTCACAATGTACTGACACCTCCATGGACCCATTGGCAGGCTAAATAAATGGCCACTTATGTGTTTTCGCCACCTCAGACTTGGCGAATTGGAGTGGCAGAACTTAAAGAAAAAATACACTTTTCGCCATTTTATAAATATGCTTGGGTGGTTACCGCAGCGATGTATGGCGAAAAGCAAAAAGCGAAATGTAGCGGTAATGACCTTTCGCCACTGGTTATCACTTATAAATAATAATAATAAATTATAAATAGCGAAAAGTCCAAATTAGGTGAAAAGGTTGTGTTAAAGAAGGCAAAAAGTTTAACGAACCTTTATTAATTTGCCCCTAAGACTTTTAAAAACAATGATATTTTCCACTTTAAGGCCTCGATCTGGTTAGTTAGCACCAGCAAGGCCAGCCTTAGCCACAAGAACCATCCAGAAGGCGGAGGAAGTGTTGGGACCCAAGTCACTAAGCCCAATCTATGTAAGGCAATTGGCTGTGTAAGGACTCAAGCACGCACCATCTATAGAATTCCCAGTATTGGGATCTCACTAGGCATAAACCCAATTTATAAGTCCTCAGGCAAAGCACGGACATTTACAGCAGATCCTCTGTGTTTTTCTAGACCCCATTTTAAAGCAAAAACTCAACCAATAATTAAAAGTCCAGTATCAGCCAAAGCCCATCATCCTGCACCAAACCAATTCTTTTGTATCATGTCCCTGTGTTCTCTAAAGCAAAGTCCATCAGTATCCAGGTAAGACTTCTTTGTAATTTAGCCAAAGTCCATCAGCCAATATCTTTCAGATGAAGCAGAGGAGGAGCGAGCAATCTGTAAGATCTTTCCCTTCGTTCCTGGGTCCTGAAGGTTTTATTGAGGAATGGGAGGTAAGACACAGCTCCTTTACCTCCCGTTTTTCAATAAAACTGAATAGAAAAATTGGAGATACTCTTTAAGGAATATTGTGAATGGTTCTGAAGCCCTGAGGGATTGAATCTCTGCTAATCATCTGGCTGATGTGATGGTGACTAGAAATAAAGTTTCATAGTTAGGTTGGAAATGGAACAGGTTTCAGGGGTTCAAAACTTCAAAAGGTGGCTCTTGTGGAAATTAGAGTACCAAGATTAAGTCCCAAGGAGGAACTTTACATCTCATTTGAGGTTTGATATGTTTCACCCCTTGAAAGAAGCATATGATGAGTGGATCAAAGGCCTATTTAAAGTTTGTAAGAGCAGAAATGGCAGAGATTTGAACGTTGAGTGTGGCTGGACTCAGTTGCTTCTTCATTCCTTCTTATAAAAAGTATATTATGTTCTCTGTGGAAGGATTTAGATCATCCAGAAGCTTGTATTTACACCAAGTAGAGAAGATTTCCCATATTCGGTAGAAGTGTTTTGATATTGAAGTTTTCCTGGATGCCATTAGTGTGGAGATAACATCTTCGGATAAACCTCTGGCCCTCATGTATGAGGTTTCAAGAACCAATCCGTTAATCTCAGGTCCCCTGGTTCCGGGTGAGTTATTGATCACTGGGTTAGTAAGTTCTTGATTACTGGTAGTCTGAATGGTGGGAAAATTGACATGCTGAGGACCCAGCTTAACCAGGGCCTCCAGGGCCACCAGGTAGGAATTGCTATTATAGTAGCTTTGTCCTTGATTTTCCTGAGGAATCTGGGAATTATTGAGAATGGAGAAAATATGTATAGGAGTTGGTGGGACCATTTCATGGAGAAGGCATCTGTTCCCAAGGCCTTGATCTCCTAATATCTGGATACATACTTCTGAAGCTTTCAGTTTCTGGGTGTTTCTGGGATTGAGATTCCATTCCTCTGGATGGATGCTTTGTCTGCTGAGGTAGTCTGCTTTGAAGTTCCCCATGCCTGGTATATGGATAGAGTATGAGTCCATTAGATGAGTTTCTGCATAGTTTCTGTTAGAATCTTCTTGGTAGTATTCCACAGTTGTGAGCTCCGAGTACCCCCTATCTTGCTGATGTATGCAAGGACTGTAGCATTGTCTGAGTGAATTTGTACAGCTTTCCTTGGATGATAATTTGGAAGGGGAGGAGGGCTTCCAAGCTGAAAGTTCCCTCAAGTTCTGAGGAGCTGGTTGTAACTTCATTGGCCACTGCCCCTGTGAAAAAAGAAGGTTCAAGGTGGCTCCCCATCCATGTTTGTATCATGTGGTGATCGTTATCACATTTGGAGTGGCTAGGGATACAGGATTGTAGTTTAATAGAACGGTCCACCATGACAGATCACACTGAATTGGGCGTGGGATAGAGATTATTTGGTTTGGTCCTTTCTGAGGTGAGTTTTGTTTTCTGAATGTTATTTAAGACCATTTGACAGTATCAAGGGTTGATATAAGTTTCTCTATGACGTATTGACAGATCCAGGCTGTCGTGGTCAGAAGATGAATACATTTCTGAAATTGTCATCTTTTATTTGTTGCAGGAGAGACATACAGAGATTTGATGAGTCCAGGAGGGCTTCTAAGAATTGTACTGACTGAGTTGGTGTTAGTAAGAATTTATTTTTGTTTATTACCCATCTATGGTTTTGAAAACACTGAAGGGTTATCTGAATGTGGTTCTGTAGAATTGAATAATTGTCTGCTTTTATCAGGATATTTGTATACATTGAATCCTGAGATGAGCTATTAAAGGGAAAGTTCAGTGGAAAATATCAATATTTAAAGAAATCTTGGTTTGTATTATGCATACCTAGCTATTCTTCATATTCTCTCCCATTTTGAAAAATCAGTTGATTTCATACCCTTTGCTGTTCCCTGCTGTTGACATTAGTGAGCTGTCATTTCAGGTTCCAATGGTCCTTCTTTTTCCCAGGATGCACCACTTCCTTGGAATGTTCTTAACAGTAATTTCTACTGATTGGCTGTTGGATGGGTCAAACATGCTCAGATCTCTTCTGAGCAACTGAATTAACCCAGGCACTGGGTCAAGGGCAAAACCATAACATAACATAACTATTAGGGGTCCAGCAACCAGGAAGTCGGTTTTTACACAGACAAAATGTTGAATGGGCAGGTTAAGCTCATTGGGATTATGAAAATTACTGCTCTTTTTTCTTAAAAGCATAGGTATTTGCACTGATTTTCGCCTTTAAGGGATGCTGTTGCCAAACCGAATAGAAGGGTTTAATATTGGTAGTGATTTCCAAGTATATGGAACCGAAGGAATTTCCTGTGTTTTGGTGAATGGGCATATGTAGGTAGGCACTGTGTATGTCTGTCCTTGCCATCCAGTCATTCTGAGATATTTGTAATGCTACTGATTTCAGGCTTTCCATTTTAAAGCGTTTGATGTGAAGGTAGCTGTTTAGGTATTTGAGGCTCTCATGTCCCCGGATTTCTTCCTTTTGAGGAAAAGATGTGAATACACTCCCTCTTTGTGTTGCTCTATAATGTGTTGCTCTATAATGTGTTTTTCCAACAGGGATGAAAGAAATGGTCTGAGTGCTTCCTTTGCCTGTTTGGGATGAGATTAATTGGCTCTCTTTCCTCCTAATCAGACTTAACTGTTTTCCGTGGTTCTAGGGTTTGTAGTTCATTGGATCTTTCTGCATTCAATGGAGGGGTGGAAAAATTGAAACTGGAAATCATGGTTTTCACCTGAGACATCATGGACTCCGAAAAAGTGTTGAGAGAGAAATTGAGTTCTTTGACTGATGATAGTAGCTTTTCTGAAGATGTTGCTGGGTTGGTTTTCATGGAGATACATTCAGAACATAATTTCTTGCCCCTGATAGTGGGTTGGTCAAATACAGCACATTCTGAAGCTCTGTGTTGTGATAGTGGTGATCAGCTCATCATATCTGGGCCATGATCCGAGAAACAGACATAATTGTGAAGTACTGAATTGGAAATGTTGATGTGAGTTTCTGCTCTTTAATTAATCTCACCCCCTGGACCTTGAGCTCCTCATTCTGTGAGTCAAGATATGGCCAAACTGCATAAAGTTCGTTCCGTTTTTGAACTTTCGAACTTTTAAAAAAGTTCGAAAGTCCAAAAATGGACCCATTAAAGTCAATGGGGGTAAATAGTCCTTGTAAGGACCCAGGAGGGGGTTCCGGTTTCGGGACCCCCGACCCAAACGTCTGGCGGGATTGGCGGGCATTTGGCAATCTGCGAGTGGCTGTTTTTGGGAATCTCTGGCCGTTCAGGAGTTTTCGAAAGTGGCTGTTCGAGGCTTGCCGAACGTTCGGAAATCTTAGTACTTTCGAGAATTCTTGTATGTTTGAGGATTTTCAAAAATAGTCCAGCAAATCCGGAAAATCGAACTAGTTTGAACCTGAAACTAGTTTTAATAGTTTGAGTTTTTCTGAACTCATAATGTTCGGCTTGAACTTGTGTTCGAGTTCTAGTCCATCCCTAATCAAGACACAGAGGGGGCAGAGCAGGAAAAAATTGTTGGCTACCTAGAACCTGTCAGGCACAAGTATAAGGGGTCATTACCCATGATAACCACTGCCCTGTAGGACCTGGGAAATCATTTTGTATTGTGCTGCTGCCAGTTGTGTTGAAGGGATTTAATTGGTCACTTTTTTGGATTTAAAACTTCTTTGTGGTAATGTAGGGATAATTGATCACTGTTTTGGATCTCAAACTCCTGTGTGGTAATGCAGGGATTAAATGATCACTGCTTTAAGCTGGGTACACACAGTAACGATAAAGCCCCGATACCGTCGGATCGCCGGGTATCGGGGCTTATTAGTTACTGTGTGTACGTTCGTTTCCCGAACGAGCGAACGATCGGGTCGGCCGTACGCTCGTTCGGGAAAGGCCGAAAATTTCATCGGCCGCGCTAGACTCCTATAGGGAGTCTAGCGCGGCCGATGGAAACACACAGTCCCGAGCGTTCTACATATAGGGAGAACGCTCGGGACTGTGTGTATGCAGATCTTTGAAAGATGGCAGACAGGATCTTGCAGATCCTGTCTGTCATCTTTCAGAAATCATTACTGTGTGTACCTAGCTTTAGATCTCTGACTCCTATGTTGTAATTAATTAGTTACTGCCTATCTATATCTATCTCCCACTATCTATCTGTTTATCAATCTCTGTGAAGCCTAAAATGGTGTGAGCTTTGTCTTAAAAGTGTGAAACTTGGTATGGCTTAAATATGATCACAGACCTGTGCATTTTATTTGACCTTTAATAATTGTTTGGCTATGCTAATTACTGTACCAGTGCAATTAAAAATTCAGTTACTGTACCTGTGCCATTCAGACCAATCTCTCTCAATCTCTCTCCATCGTGGTCCATCATTTTCATCCCCCACACCTTGCTGATATTATGTAAATCCTGTTGGATGTAGTGGGATTTATCTATTATTTGCAAGGTCTATGTAAACCTCAAGAGTAGAGTGGTTAGAGCTTAAAGGAAACTGGGAAAGTGTTGGTAGATTTGTAAATTTTAAGTGAACTTGCCCTTTAACTGGTCTTTTCAGTTCATTTTGACACACGGTAGCACACTTAGCAGGTTGTGGATTACCAAAATATATAATGCACTTATACAGTGACACAATGTTTAGGGGGTGCACATCAACACTCACTCTCACTCTAAGAGCTGCATGATTTTGTATTACATGCACTTTCTTTGTATGTAACGTATCTTTTCCATGAATGAATCAAAAATAATTGTAAATAATAATAAAAGTAATAAAATATGAGATATGCCCTACAAAGTAGTGCCATTTATTGAGTCATTTTGACACAGATTGATTGACAAATGAATGTGATCAAATGTAACAGCTCAGATATCACAGGGAAACATGGGTTTGTACCAAGTTGTGACCCCATGACTGCCAAATGGGAGAAGCACTGTTTATGTCAAAAGTTCTGTGAATACAAATGTAGACTTTTTTTTTCTTGAAAAGATCTGTACGTGTTTAGATATCCAAATGAGCCACAAAGGGAATAATAAAGCATTTTCTCAGCAGAGCCTGTGATGAAGATGATAAAAGGAAGCTAGGCACATAAATGCTATGACTTTATTGAGCGGATACACAGAGCTGAAAACAGATGGATGTTGCAACAGAGGGAGGGATAAAAGAAATGTTTAGAAGCGATTTTCATTCTTCCAAAATGGGAAACTTTTGCAGAGTCTTTGGGGAATATAACAGTCCAGCGCTAATTACACAGAAAGTAAATAAATAGCTAATTACTCCTTGACTGTACATGTTTAACATGGAAAATGAAATGGAAACAAAAAAACTGAAGTGGATAATACGCTTATTTATAAACTGGCAGAGACAATGAAGAGATGGATTTGGATGGATTCCCAGAGAAGTTTTACAGGATGCAAAATAAGCTGTAAATATAATTATATCTGGATACAAATGCCTCTCGTTCTTTGTCCACTGTTCTTTTCCCTTGATAATTATAGTTTGGATCTGAGAATCCTCTATTCTTATCTTATGTGATTCTAAATACCAGTTCCACACAGGATGTAATGCTACATACAGTAGAAGGGATAGCAACTGAGGATTATATTGTTACTTTCGGCTTTAATTTTAGGTGCACTTATGTTTACATTTCCATATAATATGGATCATATTCAAAATGGCAGCTCTCCAGAGGAGAAGTGGATAATATATTATTGTGTGATCTGCAGTTATTTAGAATAGTCATGTCATTGACTGATGCTTCAAAGTCAATAAACTGTAAGGAAAGCTCAAAATGCTAAGTACAGGTCGGGGACATTACCAATAACACAGGGTTTATAATCAGTTCTAACGATGCGTCTGAGATGTAATGCTTGTTAGCAGTACTTTACAGCTGTGTCATTATTTTACAAATGTGGTCACAAATTTACAAACACCACCGGAAAATCAAACAATGATTGTTAGAAACGTTGCAGTATTTTATGGCAGATACTATGCAGGAACTAAATACCAACTCCATCTAGTTCTGCATAGGTTCTGTCCTACTCACCCATTTTACAGAAGAAGCCTACAAATTAGTGGACCCATATAACCAGGGTTGTGCCAAAGCATTTTGTTAACCTGAAATTTTTTTTGAAATCCATCCCTAAATATTCCTGTGGTACAAAAAAGTGGGCGTGGCTTGTGGAGGTGGTTGTTGTGGGCTGGCGAACACTGTCTAGTGAACTGAAGGGCCTATTTATGGCTGCTGGTCTAGAAGTCTGACTTAACACTGGCTGCTGAAATGGAGGCCTGACTTAACAATGGCTGCTGAACTGGGGGAGGGGGGCAACTTTACAGTGGCTGCTGAACTGTAGGGCTGACCTAAAGGGGCTGCTGAACTGGAGGGCTGACCTAACACTGGCTGTTAGACTGGAGGGCTGACTTAAAACTGCTGAAATTGAGGGCTGGCTTAACACTGGTTGTTGCTGAACTGGAGGACTAGTTTAAAAGTGGCTGTGGAACTGGAGGGATGACCAAACCATGGCAGCTGAACTGGAGGGCAAACCTAATACTGGCTGCTGAACTGGAGATCTGACCCAAGAGTAGCTGCTGAACTGGAGGGCTAACCTTAAAGTGGCTGCTGAACTGGAGGGCTGACTTAACACTGGCTGTTGAACTGGAGGGCTGACTTAACAAACAGAGACTTGGAAATATAAATATCCACACAGACTGGTAAATATAAGATGCCAAAAGTGACTGGTAAATACAAGATGCCCACAGTGACTGGTAAATACAAGATGCCTACAGTGACTGGTAAATTCAAAATGCCACACAGACTGGTATATATAAGATACCCACAATGAGTAATATAAAATGCCCACAATGATGCTAGCAGTGACTGGTAAATACTAGATGTCCACAGAGATTGGTAAATACAAGATGCCCACAGTGACTGGTGTATATATAAGATGCCACACAAATTGGTATATATATAATGTCCACAGTGACTGGTGTATATATAAGATGCCACACAAATTGGTATATATATAATGTCCACAGTGACTGGTAAATTCAAAACGACACACAGACTGGTATATACAAGATGCCCATGAGACACAGTACAGAGAGGCATATAATTATGCACAGTGACATACCTTTAGTAGAAAAACTACTATGTATAATATTTAAAAAAATTACAACATAACAGATGACTACATTTGTGACACAAACTAAAGCTTAGAGCTAGTTAGCAACAATGGCAGATGTAACATTACATATATTTTTATATCATTACAGGGATAAAAGGACTGGGACCTTTTGGACTAGGGGCAGGAGCATAGCTAGAACTCACTGGGCCCCATAGCAAAATGTCAGATGCCCTCCCCGCCAAGTGACAGTAGACCCCCAAATAAAAAAGCATAGCAACAAATTCCCCCCCCCCCCGCCAAAAAAAACAACCCAATGGTGTCAGTCTTCCCAACCCTACCCTCCCCCTAGATACAAATGACTAATTGTATTCATTGGTGCAAGTGTGCACGACAAACCCCGATCGCTATATCACTATGCCAAAATAAATGAAAAATGTTGTGACTCACACACTGGCATGCCATAGAGTCGATTCACACTGTCCTGACCCCTTTCTTCTGCTGCTGTTGCTCCCTGCTAGTGGTAGCATGCGGTACAGCAGGCAAATTCAAACACGCTGAAGCAGCAGAGCCCGTGCCAGGCCAGGAAGCAGAAATAATCCATACAGCACAGAAGCAGGTTACGTTTTGTGGGTGGGTCTGGCAGGGCAACCTTCACTCCGGGCCCAATAGCAAGGTTGTTATGGCTATCCCTATGCCACTGAATAGGGGTAAAAACATTGAAGTGGCCCTTTTATTGTACATGCAGGCTTTTATTGCATGCAAATATGCCAATGCTATCAGCAATAGGACCATCCAATGAACACTATACACATTACTGAAAGCCGAGGAGCAAAGGAGCAGCCAAAAAGCTTTGGTAAGCTTGGTAAGATAGGTTGCCCATTCTCTGGATGCATTCTATGAGCTTTCTCTAGCCAGATATGCATATAGAATCATCACCTTATGGCCCCTATAACAGTCCTCATTCGTCAACAGTAATAGTATAAAAAAAAATCCTGAAAAGTCATATTGTTAGGGCCATTGTAATTTTGGTATTTTCAGTGGTATTTCTGACAGATTTGTACATTTGCTATCAAGTATTTTCAATGTGTTAACCTATCTACATTTATCTACCTCGGTAAGAAGCGGCTATACTGTGTAAATGTTTTAGGCATTTGTGAAAAAATGCTTTCACAAATAGAACTGTTAATAGTTTATTTTTTTTAATTAATAATGCAAAGAAAGCAGAAGAGAAATTGAAATCCAATTATTATTCAACCTACCCTTGCTAATTTTTCTAGGCACATTTGCATGCAGTTTTGCACAAAAGGAACTCGGCAGGTAGGTTGTTCCAAACACCTTAAAATGAGCCTATATATGCTGCACAGCCCAAGATATGAATAAATCACTGATCAGAAAGTGGGGGTGGGAGGTTCTGAATCTGCGTTCACAATACTAGTTCCTCTAATCTGCGGTTGGCACATGCTCAGTGCAGGGGAAAGCAGAAGAAACCAGAAAGAAATTTAGTTACAGTGACTAAAGGAAGAGTGGGAGGGGCCACGGGGGTTTCAAGAGGACTGGAAGGGGACATGGGTGCCCAGAAGGAGTAGGTTACACAGGGAAGTGACTGTCACATGGTTTCAGAGCAGGAAGTGCAGGGGATAAGGTGATACTGCTACCATATCACACATAAAAATTTAAATATCTTCAAAACTATGTAAATAAAAATAATGAAATGCAAAAATACTATTCCAATCAATTCATTTTTGGACCACAGTTTCCCTTTAAAGAATTAAACACAGATTGTGTTTGTGTATGTAGTCTGTCGCAATCCTTCTGTCTTTTCATGTAATCCCAGACGCTCTTGATCATGTTGATACCAGGGTTCTGTGAAGGCCATATGATCTCTTTCAGGACTCCATGTTCTTTTTTATGATGAAAATGACATTGGCTGTATGTTTGGGGTCATTGGTGTGCTGCAAATTAAATTTGTGGCAAATCAGACGCCATGATTGTGTTGCAAAGTGATAAGTATCTGCTTGTATTTTTCAGCATTGAGGACAAAACACCAACTCAAACTTGCAAGGAACCTCCACTATGTTTCACTGTTGCCTACAGAGACTCATTTTTGTACCACTCTCAAATCCATCCGTGAACAAACTTTTGCTACTGATAAATATTATAGAATTTAATCTCTTGTAACTGCTCCGATTTTTCTGCACCCCAGTTCTTATACTTTCCTGCATAGAGTTGCCACATCAGTATTATGGTTTTTGGTGGCAATTCTTCCACGAAGACCTCATCTGGACAGACTTCTCCAGGCAGTTAAGGTTCCCAGATTGTAGGATGTTCTTAATAAATGTAGTTAGCAGGGCTGCATTGATTACAATCTGTGTTTTTAATAGGCGTCCTCTGAACAGCACATCTTGAAATCCCAGTCTGCTTTGAAACCTTTTGAGACCTTGCTGAAGTAGAACTTTGTGTTTTATGTTTGTGTGTATAGTGTATGTTTGTATGCTAGGTACATGACACCTCAGCTTGGGAGCAAAGTATGGCTGTTCCTTACCCAGTTTTAATCCTCCTACACATAAAAATAATTATTATTAGCGCCTGCTTGAGATTAATTGTTAATTATACACCAGTTATGACTTGCTTGTTTAAAATACTCTTTATATAGACAGTGGTATAGATTGTTAATTTGCTGCTTTTGAGCAAATGACCAGACCTACATTGCATTTACAGTATGTTGATACCACTAAATCACAACTTGGTCTGTCAATATACCCTGTTAATGTGTTCTGGTATAGTTATTGGATTGACTATATTTATCTGTTGATCAATGCAAATTGACTAATTTAAGTCTGATTTACTTATTTAGCCTTATGAGCCAAAGAATAATAATAAAATACACAGGCAATGTTTTTCCAGATCTGCTACATTCTACATCTCTACAGCTGAGACCATAAATGAAGGCCACTGAGATACCTTAGATTAAGAATGGGGGCATATCCAAGATGGTGGCAGCATAAGACGTGCCTAAGAAGAGCTCCGCTGCTTCAACAATCCTGCACCAATTTAATCAGTGTTCGTGGCCACCGAGAGGCATCCTAGACCTTCCCCACACTTACCAGAACCCCCTGCAATGACAAAACTGAAGGACAAAGAGAAATGGCCAGCTGCCGCAACTGAAAGACTGTGACAGTTTGCGTGAGACCAGGCCCAAGATGTCGCTCAAGCACCCGGGCTCATGGGGTCCTCGGCTAATAAACCAGTCTCAACCTGAGACACTCCTGCTGCTCCAGCAGACCCACAAGAAGCACAAAGTCACAAATATGGCTCTCTCGCACACCTATACATGTTTGAAAATTCGCTGGGTGCTACTCAGATGCAATAGCCAATGGTTATAATGCACATGAAATACAAAAGCACAAACCAGCCTTAAACAAAAAATGCTGTGTTTAATAACACGTGACATTTTGGAGTCTACACAACTCCTTCCTCAGACATAAAACAAATGGCAAAAAAGTGCAAAGTGCTAACTTATATAGGAAAGGAGCATCACAGGCAAATGATCAAAAATTTAGAGGGGGACCTCTAGTGTTACATACATGAACAACATTGTAAAACAAAGTGCATATATAGTTGAAACATTGTATAGCAAGTGTATATATATTATACCATTGTATCATAAAGTGCAAATGCAATCAAAGTGCTATAGCTGTAAATTAAAAAGATACTCTACACAATACCCATGTAATATTAGAATAAATCTAAAATGCAAGTATATTGAATAATAACAGAGTATTAAAATGTAAATCAACTGTGTCATAATAGTATACAAACTCTAAAAGTGATAATAAAAAACAGCATCTATATTCTGTATTACTAGCAGAAACGTCCCTGTATGGGATAGATCGTAAAAACATTTAATTGGTGTTAAGTCCTTTCGGCTGTAATGTGCCCAATTTATGAATGCTAAATGATTTCCTCCTTAATAGTGCATTTTCTCTGTTGCCCCCTCTCTTCAAAGCAGGGACATGGTCAATGACCATCCCTTTAAGATCACATATTAGATGTTTAGACTCAAGAAAGTGCGCTGCTACAGGTGGAATTTCAGATTTTGTTGATGTTAGTTAATTGGCTCTTTCATACTCTAACTTTATATCACTTCTGCATGGAGACACCTACAACTCCAAGACCAGTACTCAGCTATGCATCAATCGCATTCTAGAATTGACCTGGCACTAGTACACAGATCAATAGCCCCAGAAATTACTCAAATCCAACACTGGCATCTCAGATCACTTCCCATTATTATATCTGTTGTATTCAGTTCAGTTCAGAGGCAGTACAACTATATTGCTCAAATCCCCTAAAAGATAATAAGAACAATTGGTTAATATTAAAAAGACAATACTTTACTTCGAGAAAAGGACAATCGGAAACAATGTTTTCAAAAAAAAATTTTTTGAAAATGGCAAACAGTCAGACAAATTACTGACAGCCCTGACATGACAAGCTAACCAAATTCAGACAGTAGCGGATATAAATGTTCCTGATAAAAAAACTGATCACAGATACCATTTATATCCTGGAAAGCTTTAGATAATTTTTCGCCAAATTATATGAATCTAAAACCCATTCAAAGAAAATGACACGTATGACTACTTAGCTAAAGCTAGGTACACACTGTACAGATTTTCTGAAGATGACAGAAGACGGCTCGCAAGATCCTGTCTGCCATCTTTCAAAGATCTGCATCCACACAGTCCCGAGCGTTCTCCTATGTGAGAACGCTCGGACTGTGTGTTTCCATCGGCCGCGCTAGACTCCTCTATAGGGAGTCTAGCGCGGCCGATGGAATTTCGGCCTTTCCCGAACGAGCGTTCGGCGACCTGATCGTTTGGCGGCCGCCGCTTTTTCGGGAAACGAACGTACACCACGTAACGATTAAGCCCCGATAACGTCGGATCCGACGGTATCGGGGCTTATCGTTAATGGTGTACCCAGCTTTAAGCTAGGTACAACACGTACAGATTTCTGAAAGATGACAGACAGGATCTGCAAGATCCTGTCTGCCATCTTTCAAAGATCTGCTACACACAGTCCCGAGCGTCTCCCTATAGGGAGAACGCTTGGGACTGTTGTTTCCATCGGCCACGCTAGACTCCTATAGGGAGTCTGCGCGGCCGATGGAAATTTTCGGCCTTTCCCGAACAGCGTACGGCCGACCCGATCGTTCGGCGGCGCCGCGCGCTCGTTCGGGAAACAACGTACACACAGTAACGATAAAGCCCCGATACCTTCGGATCCGACGGTATCTGGGCTTTACGTTACTGTGTGTACCCAGCTTTACACTGAGTTTCCTATGCTAAAGAATATCCAACAATTAGCCCTAGATAAAGAATGACACGAGAGGAAATTCTCACACTATAGCTACCTAAAGCTAGGTACACACAGTACAGATTTCTGAAAGATGACAGACAATCTGCAAGATCCTGTCTGCCATCTTTCAAAGATCTGCATACACACAGTCCCGAGCGTTCTCCCTATAGGGAGAACGCTCGGGACTGTGTGTTTCCATCGGCCCGCTAGACTCCAATAGGGAGTCTAGCGCGGCCGATGGAAATTTTCGGCCTTTCCCGAACAAGCGTACGGCCGACCTGATCGTTCGGCGGCCACCCTCGTTCGGGAAACACGTACACCCATAACGATAAAGCCCCGATACCGTCGTCCGACGGTATCGGGGCTTTATCATTACTGTATGTACCCAGCTTACACTGATGCCTCCCTATGAAGTATATAAACTACCAATATGAAATGACAGGTCATCTACAATCTTTCATTGAACTTGCTGGGCAAAATTAATTAGATTAAAATTTTGCTGCTTCCTAAATACTATTATTTCACACTCCATGCTATATATTCCCAAAACCTTTTTTAAGTGTCTCAACAGCATGTTGTACTATTTATCTAGGCAGATCAAAATTAATGCTTTCCGCTTTAGAATGTCCTAAAGACCAAGCTGGGTTAGCCCTATCCAACCTCAGGTTTACTATCTGGCAAGTCAACCAAGACTCAATGAAACATTGGCAGAGAGACCTTCGAACCCCCAGTTACAGCATTAATGTTAACACAATATTTAAAAACGGACTACATCACTTTTTTCTGCAACCCTGAAGACCATACTGCATACATCAACAGGCAATACAAATATGGGCAAAGACTAACACACTTCTTAATTACAACAATTCTCCCTATGGAACAATAATGTGTTCTCCCAGCTTAGGAAGATTATATCCGCAACTGAATGGCAGGCAAAGGGAATCATTCGACTAAAGGTTCGTACACACATGCGATCACGGGTGGCGACCGGCGACACACGATGTGTACGAACGGTCATTTCGGGCGTCAATTCTGCCGTGTGTGGGCACTTTATTGGGCGTATTAATGCTATGGATAGGAAACAGACACAATTTCAGCACAGTAATATACTTCATCAAAAAGGAGTCAATTGAGAAAAGGGCAGCAGGCACTGCACATTAGTGTCACAGGATGAGAGTGATAATGATTTTCTGAACAGCTGTGGATATTACATTTTCTATTTTCATTTCACAGTCCTATAATTCCATACTTGCATGTCAGTTTCACTCTCATCATGTACAGGCTATGCACTTGATCAATCTTTGATCAATCATTGTTCATCTTCTGGCAAAATTCTTTGGTGCTGTGTTGGCCATCAGCCATTCATCTAACCTGACTAATTTGGAGTCTCAATTGCACTAAAAATACATATTTCTTACCTTATGTTTGTGATGATGCTACATGATGTCACCATATATGAAAGCTAATAAACGCTTTTAAAAGATGATACAGCATTTTTACTAGGCTGATATTGGGGGGTCAGTTCTAATTAATGATGATCATACCCTTGTTAGTATGGAGGCAATTGATATGATAGTTTAAAGAACAATAAACACAATCATCAAACAGCAAAGTAAGAGATGCCGTATGAGAAAGGATTTTTTTTTTTAGAATCAATGAAAGTAAAGATATTGAATCGAAAGTGCAGATGCCTCAGTCAAACTAAATGGGTTTGCATGAATTTAAGAAGAAAATATGCACTTGCGGCTCAGGGTAAATGAGGCCCATATCATAGTATCTTCTGCTACAAACTCATGTTTAGCTTTTCATTCAACTGAACCGTCTGCCATTCTGTCATCTGCTGAATTTGTCCTTCACATCCTTTCATTATTACAAAAAGGCTGCTTCTGTCTGTTGCTCTAGTAAGACATAATAAAAATTAAGGGGCTTAATCATTTGCCATACAGGATTGTGTGATTAAGAGTAATCATTTAGAAAACAGACAATTATCCTCTCAAAAAAAAATTGAATAAATAATAGAGGCTTGGGGGCTTATCAGGCTGTTTGCTATTCACAATAGTATAATTAAGAACCCCTTGAGTAAAAAGCAGAGCATTTCAGCGAGCGTGTTCAGGGTCAATGTATGGCCTGCATTTATTAGACATGATGATTGAATTGAAACTAACTGATATCTAAAGCTGGGTACACACACTACATAAAGGCCCCGATACCGTCGGATCCGACGTATCGGGCTTTATCGTTATGTGTGTACGCTCGTTTCCCGAACGAGCGCGCGGCCGCCAAACGATTGGGTCGGCCAACCTCGGGAAAGGCCGAAAATTTTCCATCAGCCGCGCTAGACTCCCTATAGAGAGTCTAGCGCGTTCCGATGGAAACACACAGTCCCGAGCGTTCTCCTTATGAAGTTCATAGGGAGAACGCTCGGGACTGTGTGTATGCAGATCTTTGAAAGATGGCAGACAGGATCTTGCAGATCCTGTCTGTCATCTTTCAGAAATCTGTGCTGTGTGTACCTAGCTTTTAAGCTGGGTACACACAGTAACGATAAAGCCCTGGTACCGGAAGTTTTGCGGCCGCGCGCTCGTTCGGGAAACGAGCGTACACACATAACGATAAAGCCCCGATACCGTCGGACTTTATCGTTACTGTGTGTACCCAGCTGAGAACAAATTTTAGCGATGTGCACTGATGACCCCACAAGGCCTTTGTAGGAATTACACTCTCAAAAACATAAAAGCAGAATATTCGCAGTGAAGACTCTCCAGCAGCCAGTGATATGCTTAATGATCAGGAGCGGCATCTGTTTCATCCAGCCCTGCCTGGAGACCACAATGCGCCCCGCCCCCGACTCTGCTGTTTGTTACTGTAGTTGCCTTGGAAACGATAGGACCGAGGCCTGGTGAACAGCAAAGGATTCTGCTACCTGAAACTTCCTTCCTGAGTGGTGGATCTATACAGCCTTAAAGCTGTGAGTGCAATTAGAACTCGGAACTGGTTCTTCTGAGTTATTGGATCAAAAGACCCACATCATGAATATAGTAATGTCCAGGTAAGACTGACATACTGCAAGTGGTAAAGTGGTAGAAGCACTTTATGGAGAACTGCACTGAAACTACATATAGGATGGGAGACCAGCAAAGCCATAAAAATCAGACAGGAGAAATCATTATAACTGGTCACTTGTGATTGTAGACTGTGGCAGTCAGGATATGCTCAGTAGATGCACAGGGAGAACAGGGGGTGTCTGGATGGTTTATTTACTATTGCAGTTAAGTACTTTGTCAGTAAAAATGTAAATCATATTATAGTCACTACCATAAGATTTGATCATTTGGAATATAAAAATTCAACGTTAGTGCTTTTTTTATGTGTCATATTAAAAATGAAAATGTGCTGGTGAATAGGAAACTTTGATTGGGTTACTGTGGTTTATTGTGCAAACATTGACAGCTAATAAATAGAACTGTCTACACTCAGCCTCTAAATATGTGTTTATGATCTGTATCATTTTATAATTTTATTTATAAATCGCCACTTAGGTACGCAGCACTGTACATTATAAAATACAGAATATACAAACAAGGGATAAGTGCAAGCCATTATACAAATTAATAAAATGTATAGTTTCATACATAGGTTAAGAATACATATATTTAAATGATAAATACATTGATTTGGTGTGCCATGAGACATTAGCAATAAGATTTCTGCCCCGAAGAGCTTACAATCTAAGTGGGTGGGACAACATACAGATACATGTGGGGGGATGGTTACAAAGTGATCGGCTTACAATCATTTATTGTGTTGGTGCCCAGAAAGGTAGGATAAAAGTTTAGATTTGTAAATATTAATGGATGTCACCTGGCGAAATGAGAGAGAGTTCCAAAAGTAGGGAGCAACAAGAGAGAATGCTTTAAGGCAGGAGGAGGCATTGTTCATGGGGGGTTTGTGGAGAAGATTGCCTTGTGAGGAACAGAGGTATAAAACCAAAGCATATTATACACAGTAGGACTTTTTGTCTTGACCAAGCGTTCAGTGAGAGCGAGCATTCTGCTGGGACAAATGACTGTCAGTCGCGGCAATAGTGGCCGTAGCCGACAATTCGCAGAATCGATTGTGCTGTCCCACAGTTCCAATCGTCCATTTGTCCAATACGGACAAACTCGCGATTGAGCATGGTTGTGGCCAGCCTCCCCATAACATCAGATATTTCCGGCCGACCAACTGATACACTATTGGTTGGTCAGCGGGAAATATCTGCTGGTGTGTACCAAGCCTAAGCAGAGGAGTAACACTTTAAAGGTTCGTACACACATGCGATCGCGGGTCTCGACCCGCGACGCAGGATGTGTACGAACATTCGTTTCGGCCGATAATCGGCCTGTGTATGGGCTCTTTATCAGCCGAAGCGGCCGGACGCTCGGAGATCAGCCCGGTCGGGAAACGATCCTCGACCGAACGGCCATTTCGGTTGATAAAGGGCCCATACATTGGCCGATTATCGGCCGAAACGAATGTTTGTACTCATCGTGTGTCGCGGGTCGGGACCCGCTATCGCACGTGTGTACGAACCTTAACACTACACAGTGGGGCCAGTAGTGGGTTATATTTTTGGGGATGGACATGTCCTTTAAAGATAAAACTGGATTTCAAAGGCTGGTTTGTAAACATTTTCCATATACTGTATTTATAAAAGAGGATATATTTTATGGTGCAATTAAGAGAAAATGCTAAAATTTTATTGAATAAAGCAACTCCATCTTACAGTCATATAGACTGCATGCTGTACATAAATATGTGTATTTATGATGTGATGGCTAGGTAAAGGAATGCATTGTTTTTCAAACAATACAATTGATCTCAATGAGATCAGTCTTATCTGAAACATCTAGAAAACACATATTTGCCTAACAATATTTGGTATGCGTGGCCAGGACTTGTCTTGTGCATACAAGCATCTAAGCATCATTAGTTACCAGCAGCAATTTACTCTGATTGGTCTCTTTCCTGATTGGAACTAGAATATTTCCTCTATCCTATTGACAAATCTGTTTAATTGGGATTATGACGGTATCACAAGCATAGCCCTACAGTATAAAAAGGCTGTTGAATTGTTCTTATGCAGTAACATTACACACACAGCCAGTGCAGGTAAACACTTCTCCAGTAAATAATAACTTACTAAATCTAAATGTCTTGAGGGCTAGCGCCACTAACCAGTGCACGAAGGAGCACATGAATAATGCATTAAAGCGCAATTGCAATGTAACATGAACCTAGCACTCTTCTGTTCGCTTGTACTGATTTTGCCCTATCGTTGCGCATACAATGTGCAACAAAAATGGTGATTACATGCGCTGCAAAATTGGGCCGAACCAAAGTGCAAGGCAGTGCGCATAGTGGGGCCTCATACATTAACATTACATTGCCATGTGCTAGTGTAAGCTCTAGCTTGACGCAGTAAGCGAGCAAAATAACATCAAATGGTAACTGTGGTCTCCAGTTCTTCCAAACTAGTAAGGATTATATAAAAAGCATTCCACTGTACCTTCAAATATGATTTTGAAAGGAACCTGGCAGAGTTCTATATGGACTCTGCAAGGCTCCTGGTGGGCAGTTTTTGGGACTTTGGAGGGGCATTACAGGGCAGCCATTTGGAGCAGGGATGTAAGGTAAGGATTTTATTACACTACACAGTGGGGCCAGTAGTGGGTTAAATTATAGTTTTGGGGGTGGACATGCCCTTTAAGCCCAGACTAGGTACACACAGAGAGATATTTCAGATTACACTCACATCTGTGAGCTTTGCAGTTTAAGGCTGAGCCTGATGACAATGCGCACAAAAAGCGTACGTGCATTAGTGTGTTTTCCATGCGATAGTGTGTTTGTGCTGCGATTGGTGCAATAGCCTGTTATCAGAAAAGATGTAATTTTTTTTCCTTCGCAAAAAAATGGTGATCGCGTGGGCCCTGATAACAACGCAGCGCAGTGCTTGCAATATGGCCACTTACATGTGCACTGTACTGTGATTCTCACACGCTAACGGGTCGCAAGCATAGCGTGTGAGAAATCGCATTACTGAGAAACGTATAACAGCACAGAAGAATCCTAGCCCTAACCTTGGACTATTTTTTTTTTTTTCATTTTGTTCCTCGTGTTTTTGGGTTTATACCCCAATAAAGTCCATCTTTCAGCCATGGCGCAAATATGCAACATTTGCTATTTATAAAATGTTTTGCATCACTGACAAAAATAAATATCTCTTAAATGCCAATGTCAAGAATATATGGATTTAAAGATATTTTGGGTATTTCACAAATACCGTACATGTTACTAATATTTGCCATTTCAGGGACACTCAGGTCAAAATTATGGAAAGCACAGTGTCCAACGCTGAAAAGTATTTTGGACAGTTCTGTGCTGTGTTGGCATCATATACACGGAAAACAGCAAAATTGAGGGATAAAGCAGATGAATTGGTCAAGACCTAATTGACTTTGCTAACAACTGAAAAACAGAATTGAGAACATCACTAATAAACATGGCAGAGGAGCTGGCCAAGGTTCAGGATTATCGGCATGCACAGGTAAGTAAGAACCTAACCAATCTTCTCTTATAATGTACATTAGTAGATACCAAGTGACAGCTTGTACATGCAAGTCTTCCCAACCATCTTCTCTTATTCTTTATAGTAGTGTTTGTCAATGGGGTATGTAATCTGTAATATGCCTTAATAAGGTTTATAACATGAACCTTAATGGTAGCCATACATGTAGCAATATGAACAGATAATCTTCCGATTGGTAATAATATTGTTCTGGCACAACAGATAATGAAACCATTAGATAATTAGTAACAAAGTGAAAAAGGTGCTCTAACCCCACATAAAAGCCATATCCTTTCATGAAACAGTGAGTGGAATGAACTCACTTATATTATATGATGGTTCGGGTGCTCATGCCCCAAACCCTCCACTTAAAAGGGCATGTCCACCCCCAAAACTATAATTCCCCCCACTACTGGCCCCACTGTGTAGTGTAATAAAATCCTTACCTTACCTTACATTCCAGCTCCAAATAGTTCTCCAGTAATCCCCCCTCAAAGTCCAAAAAACTTGCCACCAGGATAGCAGAATCCATATAGGACTCTGCCTCCTGTCTCCCCTCCGGGAGAAGTTTGGCATGCGCACTGCCGGCCTCCCCCTCCCTCTGCCACCCGATTTGGTCTCCCTCACCCTAGTGTTAAACCCTTTCCATAAACGTGTGTGTTACCATTTGTTATTCTCTTGCTTATGATTAAGGGCCGTGCGTGGCCCAAAATGCATCAAGCTATAATTAAGAACCTTTGAAATTTTATGAGAGAGTTCTCGTGTGGTCCGGCAGCTGCACCTCTTCTGTATATTTACAGATAATGAAACCAGACCAAATCTGTTGGTCACCACACATGAAGGATTTATAGAAAGAGACCACTTATCGGTCAATAATATAGCTACATGTGCCTCTCACAGTGTTTTTAATAATATGTTAAATAGCCTCTTGAATGATTGAGAAGCAGCTAAGATGTACAGGGCAGAACCCTTTAGTTCTTGTTTGAGAAAATTAGATTTGTCCTTATGCTATTAAAGGATAACTGCATTCTACATACAGTTGTCCTCATTTATTTTAATTCTTTATTGATGCATACCGGTATTTATAAAATCCAAGGTAGACATTAAACACAGAGTATTCCATGTATGACACATCCTGGGCTAAAAAGGACAACCGTATTGGATAACAGACACCACTTGCTATACAGGGGTTCAGTCAGAGTTCTGTAGAGTTAATATCCATAGACTTTAGTGAGGATATAGCCACCAGTCAGAAGAATTTCACCTATTGTGTTGTGGGTTTTTATTTTTTCATTTCCAGTTTTGCAACCAAATTAAAATATGGGACATTATTTCACCTGGATGTGCTTGAGAAGCATGTCTAGGTGACATTAGTAACAAGACCTTAAAAGGAACTACTTTTATGTGTGTTTTATTAATCCTTATCTTTTTTCATCAGAATAAATTGTTCCTTATGCCCCTAGGGCTCTGGTGCTCTAAGAACTCCATTTATGTGGAGATCACAGCATGTTTCTAATTGGAGAAGCATATTGCTAAATGTATTAACTCTGTGGCACCTGTATGCCAGCTCTAAATGGACAATAAAAAATCCCTAATCGCTAAGCATGTGATTAATTTAATTTATTTAATTCAATTAATTACTACAGTCATGAGAAGAAAGTATGTGATCTTCCAACCCTATAGTTTTATGGATCAGGGCATAATAAAAAAAATAATAAGTTCCTTACCAGGTTTTAAAATTGTTGAAATGTAAGTGTAAAACAATGCACAATATCCTTGTGAAGGTTCTCATTCATCCAGGTCATGGTATATCTGTTGTATTCAATTAGATCAACTGGACTTGAAGTTTAGTTCTTGAAGACGTTTCGCTAGTCATCCGACTGGCTTTCTCAATTTAGAATGACTTGTTCAAGAATCTGTGGCAATTATGTACCCTGGAAAATCCCAATTAGCATATCACAGCCACGTGTTAAGGGTGTGATTGGATAGTGGCTAAGAGGTGTTATAGGAACGCCCAGAGTAAGCCGTGTACCTGCATCTTAAGGATAAAGGACATACCTTTGAATATTGTAATGTTAACATATTGGCGAAGGAACGTGACTGGTTCAAGAGAGGTGTTAAGGAGGCCATTTATGTGAAAATAAAGAAACCAAGCCTAAATAGAGGTGGGGGGGTTCGACACCAACTGTCTGCCATGTACAATGCTGTTTTAACACCTTACTCTGGGCGTTCCTATAACATCTCTTAGCCACTATCCAATCACACCCTTAACACCTGGCTGTGATATGCTAATTGGGATTTTCCAGGGTACATAATTGCCACAGATTCTTGAACAAGTCATTCTGAATTGAGAAAGCCAGTCGGATGACTAGCAAAACGTCTTTAAGAACTAAACTTCAAGTCCAGTTGATCTAATTGAATACAACAGATAATGCACAATATCATTATTTAACAAAAATGTAGCAAAAATGCAGAAGCAGTGTGTAAAAAAACTACATACGCTTCCCAGCAAACTTACGGTAACAAAGGCAGTTTTTGGCAAAATGTTATTTTTGTATGATTTACAAAGTTGCTTTAGGTATGAAGTCTTGCAATTTCTCTAAGCATTGCATGGTCTGACATCGGGTTGAATTTGATTTGATGCCCACTGGGAAAGATTAGCAACTTTCTAGAATGGTTTCCGCTTGTCAATAATATTTCTCACTGTAGAAAAATGGATTTAAATTGTTTGGAATTGGTTTTATAATCCTCCCCAGATTTATAGACAGCAACAATAGTTGCTGCTCAAAGATCATTGCTGAAGTCTTCCCTCCTTGGCATTGTATTAACCTACATTCATGTCTCCCTGAGATGGAAAATCAAAGACAAAACGCTAGGCCACACTCTTGTGTTTTAACATGCGTTCCGATCAGATGGCGTGTTTAAAAGTGCATGCTAGTGTTGGCCAGTTGATGTGGCCACACGGTTTGTGATCATTTTGGCAGCTTTTTACTAACGTTTCCAGATGTTTTTATGCTAGGAAAATGTTGCATGCAGCATTTTCCTAGTGGCGAAAAAAGCCGGTAAAAACTTGACCAAACTGACGAACAGCTGTTTGTCTGAACATAGCCTAATGGTGGCCATACATATGTTCGATTTTACTTACCCGACCGAGCACTCCCGCGACATTTGATCGATCCTGCTGGAACCGCCTCTTCCGTTCTTCTATGCGACCGACATGCGAATGCAAAATCCCATTCATTTTGCGATTGCATGTCAAACGCATAGAAGAACGGGAGAGGCGGTTCCAGCAGGATAGATCGAATGTCACGGGAGCGCTTGGTCGGGTAAGTAAAATCGAACATATGTATGGCCACCTTAAGAAACCTTGTTCTGTCAATATGGAAAATTATTTACAGCTGCAAGATGTACAGTTCATTCTGTAAAGGTTCATTTATCATGTGGCAGCTGCTGCCTTCACACATAAGAGCACGACTTATGGAAAAAGAGAACTAGCAAGTGAGTCTTCAAAGGTAATTCCACTATCAGAGAAAGGCCTGAGAAACAGCAATGTATCAAAAAGTCAATTACTCTGGGATTCACATCTCTCAGCCTTGTTCCTGGCTGCTTCATTTCCATATTCATAGCTACTTAATCCTCAAAGCAATGATCTCCATGTAACGATTTTCATCTTCTACCCATGGAAATCTGACCTTTGCTGGGTAATTTGAAGCAAAGAGCAGTGTTAATGAATCAGGCGGTGCTGGCAGTTAAATGATCTCTGCATAGGAGGGGGAGAAAGTGGAGGTGAAGATTGCCTTGTAATCTTTCTAATTAGGCTATTTTTCTGGAGGCAAGGCTGCTGAGGAAATTATCCAGACATTAATTGCTGGTTGCTTATCACTGGGGTTTTTCTAATAATTTACAAGCTCTAATTATGCCATGCTGAAACCTTTTATATGCTAGACTCTTACAGGTAGCTTCTAATCCTACCTCTTTTGTTGAACTACAACTCCCAGAAATCAGTATTAGTTGGGGTAGGCTGAAGTGCTGTCTGAGGCCAAATGCACCCTACAAATACCCCCCATGATACTAATCTGTCTAAATATACTGCTGATATTAATATACTGACTACTGCTTTGTATTTATGGCAATGGGGTTTATTTAATAAAGTGAAATCATGTTGCCAAATGAATAATTGGCTGCTGCAAATAAGCCTGTTTTTATTTTTTAAGAGATTATAGCTTTATACTGGTAATGGGTGAATAGCAGTGCTAACTGCCAAGCAAGTCTGGTCAGCTGCAGGCACCACATAAATAAATTGCCACTAAATTGGGGCGTGCAACCTGTACGACTGTGGAGAGCATCGGCTGGGTCCTTTAAAAGAAATTCTCCTTACCGCAGTTGTCAAATTGTCACGGCACCTCACTGACCAACCCAACCCCAGACATTACCCACCCCTTTTGATGGCGGTTGCCCATGATAGCACTATACAGGCAAATAGGTTAGTCTGTAAAAAAACACAGTGCATTAAATTGTTTGTTTACATGGATGGTGTAACTAGGAATCACTGGGCACCCCTAGCAATGATGGGGCCCCTATCCCTGCTTCATCCACAGTGGTTTTCTGGGAGGAGGCTATATCCTTCATAGGAAAAATAAGATTTGGCTTCTGGGCCCCCCGCCGGCTGCTTCACCTGCTCTCCAGGTAGTTAAGCCCCTGAATGGGGCACCAGGAACAAATCTTGCCCAGTGTGGGATCTGGCCTTGTGTCTGCTGTGTAAAAGAGTTGCTAATCCCTTCACAACAGTGCAAAAGAACTGAACAAATTTCAGGCCAAAGGTGATTGATTCAATGGCTGAATGCACATCTGAATGTTAAATATACTATAAAATGAGTCAAATTCCCTGCCAGTTTAAATCTACCTTAGGGCTCTATAGGGATTATGGTATTTGAATCTGTAAACGGTAAGAGACTGTTTGATTCCGTCCTGGCAACTGAAAATCTTGCAGCCCTCCAGATGAGGTTAATTTCCTTTAAGCATCCATATTTGTTGAGGAGAGTAACCGCTCTAGGGCTACAATTTCCATTATCGCTTGGCATTTGTAGGTGTAATTGATGTTAATAAAATGAAAAATACTAGGCATCTAAACCTAGACTTAAAGACGCTATTGAACAAGCAAGTCAAATGTTGGGGCTATAAAGTCATGATTTTGTATAAAAGGAATTTTTTCTAAAACCATAGAAATATAACATGGATATTTACTATTTATACCAAACCTTTCATATCTATACATTCTGTTTTGCTAACATTTGCGCTTTTGCCTGTAGGTGGAGAGGTTAGAAACCAAAGTTGTTAATCCCCTGAAATTATATGGATCTTTAATAAAAGAGAAGCGGGTAGGTACAGTGACAGGCTAATTTTAACAATGTAATTTACATTTTTTTTTCTGCAAATTTAATATCTTTGTTTCCAGCACAGCAGATTCTAGATCAGTTCTGTTATTTGTACAGCAGAGCAGATTGTAGATTTGTCCTATTTCACGGGTGTTCCCTTCACAGTAAATACTAGATCACCCCACTAACATATACATGTGTTCCCTGATAGAGAGATAACCACTGTACCCCCCATTCTCCTCCTAATGAAAGTACCCATCATGAGGGCTGTTAACACTAGGTCTTCACCCCTGGGTTTTGATTTGTAACCTCTGCTTTCAAGCTATATATGATACTAAGCTTCTTTAGGCCTGCCGGACGGCTTCAGCCAGGGGCTTGGCCATTCAGAAGGCACGATTTTTGAGGAATGCGTGTTCCCATTGGCTAGGTTCCTGACAGCTGGGATGCTGGACTGAAGAAGCTGGGTCCTATAAAATAAGAAGATAAGATAAAATATTAATAACTGAATGGATGCTATAGTTCCTAACTAATAGCTTTATTTTTGTTTACTAATGGTACTGCAGGATATCTATACTCTAAAAATTAACTTTTTAAAAATGGAAAGTAGCTGGGCAGGGAGGTAGGATGGACAATTTTCTAGCTCACAATATCATTTTGTTGAGGAGCTTCAGCACTAACAGTTTTCATTTGCCAGGTTAGTCCTGGACTATTCCTGTGTTAAAGATAGTGCAGAAGCCAGGAGGAAGACTGGTATAATCAGTTTTCTGTGGGCTGGTGCTCCTCACAGAAACAATATTGAATAAATTTTATACACACGATAGTTTTCCTTTAATGTAGCAGAACTACTGCGGTGGTGCGCGAATATCCCTTCTTAAAGTAACCTATTTTATAAAGGTTAGCGTGACTTTTAGAAGGGATTCACAACAGCTATGGCCTGCTGGAGGGTCTGGGCACAAACCTCACAGCCACCACAACATGGTTTAATATCAAAATTGCACTGATTTTTGGCAAACAAAACCATCAGAGCTCTTGCTAAACTTTCCAAAACATAGCCAATTTACATAAAGCCACAATCGTGATATTAAATCGGCGCATGTAGGGCTGATTACTGTGCCTTTTGGTTAATGAGCCAATTTGTGTTTAGTCAGAAGATGCAAAACTCCAGAGACAGGTAGTCCATGTACACACAAGCAGATACTTTGGATGACCAACCAATATTTCTGTATTTCGGTCGGTTGGCCTGAAATATCTTCTGTAATTTTTTGGCCTTGGGCAACCATTGTTGGTAATCCTTTCATCCAAATCAGACGAAAGGATGATCTGACATATCAGTAAATCAGGACCAATTGTGTGGTCTCCTATGGACCGCATGATCAGTCACGAACTGTTGGCCGCAGCTGGTTTCACTGCAACACTACCGTATATACTCGAGTATAAGCCGACTCGAGTATAAGCCGAGGTACCCATTTTTGCCTCCAAAATGGGTGTAACCCATGATTGACTGAGTATAAGCCGAGGGGAGTAGTTGCCTAATACCACCACTGTAGAGTTTGGAAACTACAACTCCCAGCATGCTTTCGTTGCTGGGAGTTGTAGTTTCCAAACACCTATAGTAGAAAGGTATTGGGTGCTGCTACTGTAGCCACCCTAGAGCCCCCCAGGTGTACTGTATGCCACTCCCAGTGTGCTACTGTATGGCCACCCCCAGTGTGCTACTGTATGGCCACCCTAGAGCCCCCCCCCCCAGTTCACTTACTGTACCTGGCCAGTCTTCAGTCTTCATCTCTCCAGTCCTCAGTCTTCATCTCTTCAGTCTTCATATCTTCCAGTCTTCATCTGTCCAGTCTTCAGTCTTCATCCTTCAGTCTTCAGCTCTCCGCCGGTCTTCAGTCTTCAGCTCTTCTCCGGCTGCGCTCGCTCTGTGCAGTTCCCAGTAGTTCTTCGCGGCTGCGCGATGACGTCATCCCGCCGGCGGCGCGATGACATCATTGCGCCACCGCGAAGAACTACTGGGAACTGCCGGCTTTCCTTCGTGATACGCGGCTGCAACTGGAATCAAGGTAAGTTTTCTATTGACTCGAGTTAAGCCGAGTCAAGGTTTTTAGGTTGATTTTTAAACCTAAAAACTCGGCTTATACTCGAGTATATATGGTAATTTGTAGTGGCAAATGATTGGCCGAGAAAAAATTATCTGTGTACCAGCTTAATCCTGATGTTGGGTCGGTCTATTAGATGTATGTGTGCTGATTTTAAAGGGGAACTAAAATCTCCAGACAACATTGTCCAAATGAACATTCACAAAGATACAAAAAGCTGTGTCTCATATATCCATTTTCTCTGGCTGCTGCCACCAGGGCATCCACAAAAAAACGGTTATTTAGAAACATACAGGGTTATTCAATAAAAGTTCTTAGTGTTAAAAATGGTGCTAATTTTGCCCCAACCAATCGGATGTTAGCTTTCAAATGTTAAACAAGATTTAATTGGCTGGTGCACAATTAGCACCATTTTAAACGATAAGAACTTTTATTGAATCTCCCTGTTTATCTTTTGCTAGAAACAGAAGTCAGAAAAATCAGCATGATATTTTGTATTCCCACAGGAAGGCTGTATGCTATTCAAGCTGGCTGGTTAATAACCTGCAGGGTAACAAGCAGATTTTAAAGTCAGATACTTCCCTATCAGATACTTTCAATACTCTGCATAGAGATCATTAATACTAGAGTTAAGGTGGATACACACAAGACCAAGTGACCAAGTGACCAAGTGTTCACTACTATCGATTGTTTGGGCAGGACAAATGACTGTCGGTCATGACAATAGTTGCCAAAGCCGACAGTTCATCCGGTCCCAATATCTGATTGGTTGGGGCAAAATTAGCACCATTTTAAACGATAAGAACTTTTATTAAATAACCCTGAAAGTCTACCACAGCAGAATAAACATGTGTTGTCAGGGCCAGGCTTGTATGCTTTTTCTATTATGCTTCTGTTGCATTAGATCCTGTTCAAGACATGTAACATGTATATTGTTCCTTTCAGGCAGAGATCAAAAAATTCAACACAGTCCGGAACAGGGAAATTAAGGAACTGGAAAAATTAGAGAAGTTACGGTACAGGTCACCTTCTGATCGTCATATGATTGTATCCTTTTCAGTATTTATTACAGCTAGAAAGATGCTTCTAATTTGTTCAAGATTATTCTCATGTAGGAGAAACTGTCCTGCAATAGCACAGCTACTGACCTGCACTTTAATGCAGAGCATTATGTCTACAACAGATATGAACAGATATGGAAATTCCTGTTCCACCTAAAGCAAAACAATATCTGTTTCAAGAACAAATTATGATTGTAGAGCAGTGGTCAACACTACAACAGCCAGTGTGCAAAGTGAAAGCTTTGTTTTACTTTTCCCTATTTAACAGTGCTAAATATATATTTTAGAATCCTTGTTGAATGTCAGTTTGTCGTCCAGATTTTGGTTATCGTAAATCTTGTTGAATAAGCATTATTTCCTTACTGCAGTTGGTAGAAGCAGGTTTGTAATTCCCAGTTAAGTTGGGTACACATATTAGGGCCCAATCGGCCCTTTACCACTAATGTGTGTATCGCAGGTCTGAGCATTACCTAGGGCCAACAAACCTTCACCGTCTGCCTTGGGATTGTTTGGAACTGCGTGAAAATTTCCCTCGGTTGCGGTCATCTCCTTGTACTAATTTATAGGGAGTCGGAAGAGGCTAAAAGGAAATCGGCAGCCCGAATGATCTCCCTATGCTTTACACAGGAAGAACTCTCGAGACTGTGTGTAGATTCTTACCTAAAAACATATCACCCCAGTCAATGAGCAGGATTATTTTAATAACATAAAATTAGCTTTCCTGAAGTTAAAAGTTTTTGTTAACCCAGTTCACTTTTGCCTTTTGCAACCTATATTAAATAACAATATGTGTCATAAATCATGATTATATTCCCTAAGCTTCCCATTACCTTTATCTCCATAATGAGTTAAGGTTTTAAGATATTTTCACAAATTATCAACAGTTCTAGTAGGAACTTCCAGTGGCGTAGCTTATGGGCTCTGATGCAAAATTTGGGCATGGGCCCCCCTACACAAATCGGCACTGCAAACCAAATAATCGTTTCCAGAAAAAACATCCAATTTCATCATTAACATTTTTTTTAAAGGTACTCATTTTAAAACAGAAAAACATATTTTACCCATGCACCTAACAAAACTATTCAACCAGATTCAAACTATATGTCTAAACTTATATACTCAAACCTTCTAAAATAACTAACCAACTGACACTAGTAAAATGTTTGGCACACAGAGAGTGGTAAAATGCTTTGTATACCACAACTAGTATAATAGTCAGCACAAAGACTGGTAGTTTTAGACAAAATGGGACCCCTTCTTGGCCTTGGGCCCTGGTGTGGTTGCATTCCCCTGCACCCTTGGTAGCTACGCCCCAGGGAACTTCTAAAATATATGAAAGAAAATGCTTATATAGCATATTTAAGAACTTGATACCTTTTGAGATGCTGGCACTTCCCTTATTTCAATCTATGTCAGGATAAATTGAAATATCCCATAACCAGAACATGCCCCATACCAGCAGCCTTCGCCAAGTGCAAAGGGTGGTGAATTTTCACTTTCTCACTGGCATTTAACTGGCAATTAACTTACCCATCGTCTTGCTTCCCCTACACAGCTCCACCCATATTGTTTTCACCCTTTTTGTTTATAACCCCATCTATTAGATTTGGCTTCAGTTCTTGTTTAATATACACTAGCGTTGCCCGTGTACACATGTGGGTATAGTATTTGTTGCGTGCAGGTGTGTGTTTGGCTTAGATGGAAGAGACGGGGAAAAAGAAATGCACAGTTGGTAATGTACGTCATGTATTTAATAGTTATTAGTTGAGGAGGTGACATGGCTTGAGGGACATATGTTTATAGCAAAAACTTTATATATGTTCTAAGTTTTTCCACTATTCCATGTTTTCATGTTGTGATTAACCTAATAGTGAACACGCTACATATAACTGGCCTTGGGAAAAACATGATGTTTGCAACTGAATACCACAGCACTTGAGTGACTGACGAGCGTCACGCTGTTCTTGTGTCTCTGAAGCATGTTACGTGTGGGCTCTTTGTCTGTGTTGTTAAAGTCGGGCTTCATTCTGTTTATTCTGTCTGTGAGCTTTGTATGTTTTTATTAAAGAGCATGTCCACCCTAAATGTAAATTTTTGATATGCTATTCCCCATGGGCTCCCAGCCCCAACCGCATTAATTTTTTTTTTTTTAAGCCCCCCAAACTCTACTTACCTCCCCTCTTTCCTCCGATGCGCTCCCGGCCCTCTGCTTGCGAGGAAATGCAAGCAGAGGGGCGGGACCGGCAGCCGTGTCTGTGATTGGCTGAGCGGCAGCCAATCACGGACGCGGCTGACAGCAGCTCACTCCAGCGTAGGAAAGCAGAGAGGTAAGTTAAAGTTTGGGGAGCTGTATAAAAATAAAAAAAAAATGCGGTTGGGGCTGGGGGACATGGGGGAAGGCTGCCATGAAGGGGATTTATGGGGGGGGGAGGGATAGCAGAACGGGAGTTAGACAGCGCTGGGGGGAGGGGGGAGAAGGGCTGCAGTACGCATGGCAATGATCTCCGGGAGGCCAGGTAGCAGGCAGTGTCCTATATGGACCTGCTAGCCTCCTGGTGGTAATTTTTTGGGACTTTGGGGGGGGACTACAGGAGAACCCTATGGAGCTGGGATGTGAGGTAAGGATTAAACTACACTACATGGTGGGGCCAGTAGTTGGGGGGATTATAGTTTTGGGGTGGACATGCCCTTTAATATCATGATTTATTTAAAGGGCAAGTCCAGCATAAAAAAAACTTTTTATATTCTGGTAGAGCTCCACCAGAATATAAAAAGTTTTTTTTATGCTAAACATGCCCTTTAATGGTTTGGGTTTATTTGTTTGGAACATCCAGTATGGGAATCATACTAATTTCTCTACAAATTACAGAAATATTGATAATAGGGAACTTACAGTTTAGAAAGGGAATGTGTCCAGCCCAGGCACTTCAAGTGTTAACAAATAACTACAATATTGTTAATATACCAGTTAACAGCTGCTAACAGCTGCAGGGGTGTCTTACATGAAAACATTTATTGATGTTACATTAGACAAGGCCAACCCTAAGAGCAGTTCAGCAGGAGACTCACCTGAGACTGGAAAAGAAAGTCAAGGAATAATGAAAGTCAAAGAAAATTATTATGCAGGTGTCTGTCCCGGAGGTACAGTACATTGTAAAGTTGCATAGCAAGTAACATTTACTGAAGAGTATTACTATTACCTTTAGGTTCTTAGGGCCATATTTATAAACCCGCGGTATCATTTATTAGCGATACCGTGGGTTAGATAATTTACGATCGCGATCGTACATTTACGACCAAGTGTTCGTTAATTAACAAACATTCGATCGTAGAATACCGTGCGGTAGTAAACTACTGCAATGGTATTCTATGGGGATCGTAAATTATGATTTCGTTATCGTAGATTTACGATCGGTATCGTAAATTTACGATCGTTAAACCGAAAGTCAGGGTATTGCTAAAAAGTGATACCGCGGCTTTATAAATATGGCCCTAAGGAGCATATTTATAAAGGTGCGATCCTGGACAGTAATTGTACGATCACCTATACAATACCATTGTGGTACTCTAGTATTGCAAGGTATTGTACAGTAGTGTGGTCGTTAATGTACTGTACTTTTACGCTAACCTGTGGTATTGGAGGATTCCCATACCGCAGGTTACTAAATATGCCCCTAAATATGCTAATACTGTCATACTTCTGCATAATGCCTTAAAGCATAAGTCTTCCCTTAAAACATTTCTGACTGAAAGGTCAGAAACAAATGATTGTAGTGATGTAACACTTTTTGTTATTCTTAACTAACAATATACCTATTTTTTGTTTTATTGTACCATTCCGACTCCAAGCTCACCCATACAGTATATTGTAATTCTGTGTATACTAAAATACTGTTATTGATAAGCTTACATATCATAGAAACATACTGGATGTGGAAATTGGATACAGTCAACCCGTGAGGCTTAAATGAAAGATTAGCCTTTACCTGTTTTTTAAAATTTATGCTTGAAAGAAAAGAGACATTTTTTGTGTTTTATTAAAATGTATTTAAAGGGCAAGTCCAGCCCTCAAATGAAAACTTACATACAGGTAAATCACCCCCCAAAACCCCAAACTGTAATAGTTTAAAATCTGAAATGTGTAAGGGCTAGGCCACACTATACACGTTTTCATGCGTTTGCGACTGCGCGTGCGATTTTGATTTAATGGAAATCGTGGGAACGCAAAAAGTTCCTGTGATTTCCAATGTGTTCATGTGATCACCATTTTTAATCGCAATTTACAATGAAGTAAATAAGAAAGGAGAGGGGTATTAATCTACATAAATAGAAACCTTGTAAGTATGTATGTGCTCACCTCACAGCCACACCCCTGAATGCATTCACATTACAGCGACGCCCTCTGAAAGGTCCAAGTTCTACAACAAAAAGCCTGCACGTCACTTACAGAATGTGATGCCACAATTCAGCAACTCAGATGAAGGGCCTGGGCTCTGCGCTGCCCGACTTCAACACAGACAAAGGGCCGTATTGATAAACGGCCGTTGTTACCGCCACACATCGCCGAGGAAAAAATAACGCTTTCGCCATATTTATAAAGGTGAAGCACATCGCAGCGAAAAGCGTTACCGCGGCGATGTGCTGCAGTAGTTTGGACTCCCTTTGCAGCGATACTGTACTGCGCAATGGCTAAACTGAGGAGCCGATGTTGCCACCCTCTTCTTTCTTCTGTCTTCTACCATCTACTGCGATGACTTCTGAAACATGATTGGGTATAACCATGTGATACCAAGCAATGAAAAATTGAATCAGAATCGGATTAGGACTTTCTGTAAACATATATAAAGAGCTCAGAAATCATCACAGTAGATGGCAGAAGACAGAAGACAGAAGAAAGAAGAGGCTGGCAACATCGGCTCCACTGAAGCCGGTGGTGCCAGCAGGCACATAGTGAGCCCGCCTGGCATCGGCAACTTCAGCTGTGCGGGTGTCGCCAGATGTGAAGAAAGAAGACATCGGATCAAGTCTCCGGCGACATCGTCCTGGTTAAGGCCACCGGAGCTGGAGGTACCACTGGCAGCCACTGGAGTACTTCTTGTGTTGGTGGCCTCAGCGAATGTGGGTGTCGCCGGATGAAAGAAAGAAGACGCTGCTCAAGGGCTCTTTTAAGAGCCAACGTGGGTCCCAGTTCGAGCTGCGGGACCCCCCAACAAAGGCTGCAAGGGCCGGGGAGGGGGGGTCCTGGTACGGGACCCCTTAAACCCCAAAGGCCCTTCTCAGGGCCGCAAGTGCACTTGTAAGTGCCGCAAGGGCCCTGATAGGGCTGGGGAAGAGGGGTCCCAGTTCGAGCTGCGGGACCCCTTAAGCCCCAAGGGCTTTTGTCAGAGCGGGGGAGGGGGGTCCTGATTCGAGCTGTGGGACTCCCTAAGCCCCAAAAGGCACTTGTAAGTGCCCTCATTAGAGCGTCCCTCCACCCCTCCCAGCAGGTCCCTCCCTTCACCTCTCTGTGAGAGTATGGGGCTGCTGGGTCAAGCGGTTGGTGGTCACCTCTGCAGGGGGGTGAGGGCGCCACGCACATCTGGTGAATGCGACCACCCACCGCGGGTACCCCCCCCCGGCGATCACGGCTGTTTTCGCTACCTTGAAGGTGGCAAAGTGAAACGCCTGAGGTTAACGCCATGCATAAGTTACCGCTGCTTTATAAATAGAAGTGAGCGGTAACTGATGCGATTTTCGCCCTTTAATAAATCGCGTTACTAGTGATTTTGGTGAAAACGGGCGGGAAACTCGGCCACAAAATGTTAACGGCCATTTATAAATATGCCCCAAAGAGTCCACTTCAGTGACACAAAAACAGCGTAATGTACAGCCTGTAAGACATTACAAATTGCTCCTAGAAGGTTTCAAATATAAACCCTGGATCCACATTTGTTAGTTATTGTCATACTAAGAAATTTAAAGCAGATCCTCCTGGAATGTGCTGTAGCAATGGAAAAAGACCCAAGACATCATGACCACACCCCTAAAGGCACAGCCACGTCACCAAACATCACAGGCACACATCAAAATGTCATGGCCATGCCCACGTCCCCAAGTATCACGGCCATACCCCAACCGTCAAGGCCATGCCCTGAAATAAAACTGCCACCTCCCAAAAATTGCAACACACCCACAAATGGAGTGACTACGCCCCCATGTATTGCTGTGATGGCCATCACAGTCACAATCATACCCCAATCATCAAGGTCATTCCTCCAAACATCACAACCATGCCCCCAAATGTTGTGACCATGCCCCCATTTATTGTTGTCACCCAAAAAAACAAACATTACAGCCCGCCCCCATACATCACAGCCATGCCCCCAAACATCACAGGTATGCCCCCCAATCACGTTCTTTCCCCAAAACACCACGCCCACACCCCCAAACTTGACACCCATGCCCCCAAATGGCACAGCCATACCCATGCTTTCAACCAGGACAGTTGGGGGTTATGGACTTAAAGGGGAACTAAAGTCTCCAGACAACATTGTCCCAATAGACAGAGCACATTCACAAACATACAAAAAGCTGTGTCTCACCTCTCCCTTTGCTGTGGCCATTGGAAGATTTATGAAAATAACCTGTGAGTACTAGGGGTCAGCTCCCACAATCCACCTTAGCTGGGTAAACCCCCAGCTAAGTGTCTGCGTACAGGCACATGCTCCATAAAGCTCAACAGATCAAAACAAAGAAGTTGCAGCCTTGCTTCCTAGAAGCTGACAACCAATCACATTATAGCACAGAGATCCTCCCTCTCCATGACACAGAACAGGGATTTCAGTTTTTTGTTTTCAAACACATTCAAGGCTCCTGTCCTAACAATGATATAATCCTTTGCTTTTCATACAAAAAGAAAATGAATCTTTGCAGTGTGTCCGTGATTGGCTGCCGCTCAGCCAATCACAGACGCGACTGCCGGTCCCGCCCCTCTGCTTGCAATCTCGCAAGCAGAGGGCCGGCAGTGCGGCGGAGGAACAAGGGGAGGTAAGTAAGAGTTTGTGGGGCTTTCTGAAAAAAAAAATTATGCGGTTGGGGCTGGGGGACATGGGGGAGCAGCATATTAAAAATAAGTTTTACTGGTGGACATACCCTTTAAAGAGGAAGCCTTAGGCTCGAAACAGGAGGATACCATGAACTGCAAGACAATCCTTAAGAATAGCAAGAATTTACACGGATACACAAAAGCATGCACATGACCCCTGCATTGTAATTCAATGTTAAAACTGTAGCTCCCAACACTCCTGATAATATAGTCTAGTGGTTTGTCAGTGTACCATTCCCTCACCCCTTATGAAGGAAAATTTTTCTTGCAACTATGATGTATTATCACCAATAATAAGAGTTAGCATGTATAAATATGTTACATGGGTTACCAAGAGTGGGAGGTAGGGTTTTGTGGACCAGTCAACTTTGTTGCTTGCAAAAAATCCCCATTACCGTTGCAATGAAGGTTAATATTATTATACCTGAAATTACATCTCTAATGATTTTTAGATAACAATAATTTTTTGTTTCAGGCTGTGATAACCATAAAAAATATTTCCTTCTTCCGCTGTATGTATTTTTCCAGGCTGAGGCAAATGTTCAGAAAGCTTCAGTTGATGCAGCGCGTACCACTCATCAGCTAGAGGAGATCATGGACAATTTCCAACAGCAAAAGATCAGGGATCTACAGGTGTGCACTCAAAGTCTTTAATATGTGACATTAGGGATGCCAGACTGGATACATTCCTTCTTCTGCTAAAATCTCTTATCTCTTTTTAAGCGTAAGCCTCATATACACATGTGATCAGGGGGGGGCCTGTGACACACAATGTGTATGCACGGCCGTTTAATGATCCGCCCGGTGGATCAGGCAACAAGCCCCGACCAAATAGCAGTTTTATATTATAATTATCAGCCGAAACGGCCATGCATACACATGTGTGTATCGCGAGTCGCCCCAATGATCGCATGTATGTAATAGGCTTATGCTTTAAAAGAGATTAGGGATTTCAGCAGCAGTAGGAAGTATAAAAAATAAATTACAAAGGGAGTTAACCCCCAAAAATTATTTTACCCCCAAAAAAGTATATTAGCAGTAGTGAACTAAATAAAGATGTTAGAAGGCCCACCAGGTTGTACAAAAGGTCAAACGAGAAACCAGGGAGTTGACGGGATATCACCAACAGTGTATACCTGTGCTCAATTGGAAGAGAAACCCCTCAATTTAACTATGAGATCGATATCTCTTTTCTTTCTTGGCCACTGTGAAATGAATTTTACTGATAGATATTAAGCTGGCTAACACGTGAAAGCGAATCACAGATGAACAAGCGGCCTAAAATGGCCGTACCAGATGATAATTGTCAGTGTATGGCCATTCGGTTGGGCCCCGTTCATTGATCTGTGAGGTTGAACTACAAATAACACTTGACCGAACGACAATTCATGTCTGGTACGCCCATTTGATGCCGCCAATTGTGTGCAGGATTGCGCATGCGTACAAGTCTAAAGCTTTAAAGGGCAAGTCCACCCCCAAAACCATAATTTTATATGTTATTGCCCATTATTTTACATCTTTAAAACAAGCCAAGCCCCATTAAAATCTGTAAAATCTGCAAAAGTTGTAAAAACCTACATATCTTAACATTGGCTGAACAGATTTTAATAGGGTTTGGCTTGTTTTAAATCTAGAATAATGGACAATAACATATATTTTGATCCCAGTGCACTCTTCCTGTTTTTCCACCAGGTGCCTCCAGGTAAGTATAATAATTATACATAAAAATAGTCCAGGTCCTGGGCACTCTTGGATTTGTTCAAAAAACTTTATTGTTTATTTATATCATATCAACGTTTCAGTGCTGGATTCTGTATCTTCATCAGGAATGATATGATATAAATAAACAATAAACGTGTTTTGAACAAATCCAAGAGTGCCCAGGACCTGGACTATTTTTATGGCCAATGACATATAAAATTATGGTTTTGGGGGTGGACTTGCGCATTAAGATAGGAGATCAGGACCAGTCACCAGTACCTTGAGGCAAAGCCTTGTAATTTGCTGCTTCAGCTGAACTTTACCTTTTTACAGAGTTTAGAATGAAACAAAAATGTTGCTATTTTGTACAGTATTTCCTTAGGGCCATTGCAGTTTTTCTATGTTGACAAATGGCTGACAAATGGTTCACACTGGTGGTCTAAACAATTCAAATTCCATCCTTAATGGGGACTGCCCTTTGTCACGGGCGCCTTCCAACTGTGTTCTTAGTGAAAGATAAACTGAAATTAAACATTAGCCCTCTTTTAATCTTCTGTCTCACTTGTGGTTCCTATTTGGAGGCAATAAAGGAATTCAATTTAGTGACGACGCCAGGTCTGTAAAATTCAACAGAAAATTCAAAGCAGACATCTTTTAAATAAACAGTATTATTTTACATGATATAAGGCTCTGCATGCGGTATCACTCACTTTGGTAAAGGCAGATTGAAAATGGGTTGGAAAATTAAAAGACGACTCTATGGGGAAGGCAGAACTGAAATGAAAATCTAATATAAAATACTCAGTTAAAATTCCACAGTAGCTCTGAAGACCAGAAAGCATAAAAGAGTTTTTTTTAAAAAAAAAAAATAAACAAAAAATGTAATTACTCTACTGGGTATCAATATAAAGAGAAATTATGATAAAACTATCTATTTATAACAGTGGGGAAAGAGCTGAAAATTCCACGTTCCAACATTAGACTGGATCGTTATTAAAGTAAACGGATATGTGCTACAGTATCGCCATGGGAAGATTATTATACAGTAGATATCAAATCAACAAGCATAGTTGCAAGTTAAATATGTTGGAAAAGTCGAGTCTGGTCGCAGTAATAAAGGTTTGTCATGAAAAGTGCAATATTTTGGTTGGTAAGTGAACAGTGAATAAGGAATACCTGCTTTAAACTGCTACTAGTCACAAATGTTATATTTAGGATTTTCTTAGTACAGTAAATTAATGTTAAACATGCAGGGTTATTCAATAAAAGTTCTTATTGTTTAAAATGGTGCTAATTTTGCCCCAACCAATCAGATCTTATTTAACATTTGAAAGCTAACATCTGATTGGTTAGGGTAAAATTAGCACCATTTTAAACGATAAGAAGTTTTATTGAATAACCCTAATGGTTTACTCTGTTATTTTAATGGTTTCAAGGTTTTCCTTATTACCCTGTTTTCCTTTTAAACAGAACATTTTCTCAGACTTTCTGACGGTTGAAATGATTTTCCACGCAAAATCACTTGAAGTCTACACCAATGCTTTTCGGGAATTGCAAGACTGTAATCTAGAGAAAGATATGGAGGTAAGAAATAATGGTAAATAATAGACATCATTTATGGGCAAAAAATACAAAAAGAAATCATTGACAAATTAAGTGACAAGAAATGGGTTGTACCCTCTGGACTGGTATAGATATTTAGTCAAAAATCCCTGGAGAGTCAACCTTTGTAAACCACGGCTGTTCTTGTTTTGGAAGGAGCTGTTCAATTGATTTGGACAAGTTCAATAAATATGTTTGTAAAAAGAAAACTGCAATATATTTCTGTAAATTCTTTCTCTCAAACAGGATTTCCGATCTAAGATTCATATAAACACAGGAAATGATGATGCCAGACCTATTCAAGCAACAAACCTCTCCTCCAATAGTACCTGGCAAACAAGCAGCATGGTAAGATATTATGAGGGTATGGGAATTATTTAATAAGTGGTGCAAAATTTTGCCTGTGCTGTTAATATGCAGGAACCAATCTGATTAAATTTTTTTAACTGTAGTAGACCAGTAAAAAGGTATCATCTGATTGGTTGCTTCAAATTAACAGCACCACTCATATAAGCCTGTATGTATTTATATAATTTATTTGTTTTGTAGCAGGTTGGTTATGGCAGAATTATGAAAACTTATATATCAATGCAATGGTTTTAAAGTGAGAATAAACTTCTCCGGACTCCTTATGTTTATTGACTTACCATTTCAATCTAGATTTGGGGGGTTCGCTAATATCCTGGTGGGCCAGACCAACCCTGCCTACTTTCCTTAGTAGATGGACCAACCTATGGAAAGACATGCTCTGCAAGAAGCACATCTTTACATAGACGATTGTAAGCTCTTCGGGGCAGGGATCTCATTCCTACACTACAGAAAATCCCCCCTACAGAAAGGAACAGGAGCAGAGGAATCCAAAGAGAGGGAGGGCTCCCCTGTGCATGCCAAAGTCCTCCAGGAGGACAAGGAAGTAGCAGGGAATGAAATAAACCATTCACGTCTAAAAATCAACATACATGTCAGAAATCTTATATATTAACCAAAGGCTGAAAATATGAACAGAGGCCGGATGCATTTGCACAAGTTCCGCGTCATACATCAACTCCTATAATGTGGGAGGGATTGGAGAGGTGCACGCGGGAGGATGCATGTGACAGGGGGAGGTGAGAGTGCGCGCGTGAGGTGCGTGTGCCACGGGATTTGCTAGTAGTTAAAAACAAGTTTATTCTAAATGTAAGGCCTAAAAAGCATCTTGCAATCTCCTAAACTCTAACCTGCCGGCAGGAGGTAGCACAAATATAAAGGTGGGGGAATATGGTAAAACAATAAAAGTTACAGTATGGTAGCAATAAAAGTAGCAATAACCAGTATCCACTTCAAATTGACTGATGTATCACGAATGAATCATATGTTCGGATATATCCAAAAAAGAATGTAACGTGTTTTCATGTAGGTCGCAAGTCTAGTTACAATGAGAGCAAAAGGATCACTCTGGGGGAATTTACACTAACAACAGATTTGACAGGATACTATAAGTGATCTTTTTACTCTCATTGCAACTAGACTTGTGACCTATCCGACTGTAAAGCATGATCCAAACAGATGATTCATTTAAGATACTTCAGCTAATTTGAAGTGGATACTTATTATTGCTTCTTTTATTGCTACCATACTGTTACTTTTATTGGTTTACCATATTCCTCCATCTTTATATTTGCACTCTTGCCGGCAGTTTAGAATTAAGGAGATTGTTAGATGTTTTTTAGGCCTTATATTTATGATAAACATTTTATTACCTATTTCTGACATGTATGTTGATTTTTAGACATGAATATACGGTATGTCTTTTATTTCATTAACGGGGGATGCAACACTGGACACCGCGTTACTTACCTTAGCCCGATCCCGCAATACAATAACTGATGTAAACAAGATTACGTCAGTTATTGCATCGCGGGATCAGGCTAAGGTAAGAGCGTGAGTTTAACGCCTCCCACACACTACGGTTAAGTGTCGCGCTACTAAGAAGCGCAAAACTTAAAGGTAGGGGTTTTGGATCTATAGCACGGCGCTATTTCCAAAAACATTTGGGAAAAGCGCTGTGCTCTAAAATCAGTCTAAAACCCATGTTAACCTGAAATTTCTTCGGGTTAACGTGGGTTTTAGACGGAAATGGCCCATATTGAATCTCCCCCTTAGTCTATTAGATATTTATACATGAATGTGTGACACACCTTTTTTTTGATTAGTGCAGGATTTTTTTATTAGGTTTTTAGCATACTATTTATAGCTGTATCTGTATATATCCATCCAAGCGCTTATTATTTATTCATTATTTATTCTATTTTTATACATTTTTTCACTAATCACTATTATTGATTTATTTTTGTTTTATGTAGATCATTTGATTATTTATAGGTGCACTTAAAGTTCACTGTAAAATCAAGTTATGTTAATTTGGAAGCTGCAGCTTTAAAAATACCATTTCCCTATGCCCCTCCAGAGCCTAGCTTTGTGCCTTGAAAGTTGCTGACATCTTGTTACTGGTTTGCTGAATGTTAAGCTCCGCCCCTCTGAGATTTCCTCTGCTTTCTCCTGCTTGAGCCTCAAACAGTAATGCCTGTGAGTTCCATGCACATGTGTGAGCACGGAACTCACAAGCATTACTGTTTGAGGCTCAAGCAGGAGAAAGCAGCTGCAGCTTCCAAATAAACATAACTTGATTTTACAGTGCACTTATCCTTTAATTTTGATTCATAGGTGGTTTGATATATGGGTGATTAGTAGTACAGCAAGGTGTATTATATTATATATACAGTATGTATTTTCTTGTATATACCCATCCTTCATTCCTTGAACATTTGGATTAACTTGTATTCACAAAATGTTCTATTTTGAAAATTTTGTGAATACAGTTTTTTAAAGAGCATGTCCACCCTTATTATAAACTTTTGCAATATCATAGTATATCTTCCCCCAGCCTTCCCCCAGCATATATGTCCCATACACTTTTAAAAACAAGTTTCATATCCTTGTAGAAACAAGATGCAGCAACCGCTGGAAAGTTTGAAATATAATTTTGATGAGTCTGATTATTGATTTTGATTCTGTATGATTAACTGCTCAAAATCGACGTTCAGAAGGGTGAATTGGACAAAATGATTGAATCAATGAACATTGTGTCTGGTTAGCATTATTTCCCAGAAAACAAACCTGGTTAATTAAAGTTGGGCTGTGTAACAGATTTAACTAAGTGGTTGTGGAACTAGGAGGCAACCAAGTCACTTAATACTTCATTATATGTGAATGAATCCTCTGTGAGGGTTTTAGGCTTTTTTTTATTTTGCAGGAAATAATAACTATTTTGCAGTTTTGCCCTTAAAGGGTAACTCCACTGGAAATAAAAAATGTTGAAAGTTAGTTTTATTGAAGAACAGGAGGTAAGACACAGCTCCTTTACCTTATGTCTTCAATAAAACGAAATGCCTTTTTTTTCCAGTGGAGATACCCTTTAACACTGACACCTGATGAGAGGTTAGAGAAATGTTAATCAGAGCTTTTAATTCACATTTATTATACATGTCTAGAAAGGTTTCCGGCACTTTGGTCACTTAGGACCAATTGAAGTTATGTTGCTGCTATTAGATATTCAAGTATGTATATATGTATAAATTTGTTACACAGAGCTGTACATTATAAAATACAGAGTACCGTATATACTCGAGTATAAACCGAGGTTTTCAGGCTTTAAAAAAAGCCTGAAATTCTTACCTCGGTTTATACTCGAGTCAACCTTTCTCCTACCTTGTCCAGTGGGCGCGCAATCCGCATCCTCAGTGCGCGTGCGGATGATGTCACTACCCGGCACCTCTCACTTTGCGGCGCCGAGTAGTGACATCATCCTGAAGCGCAGAGGATGGGGAGCGAGGAGCAAGCGGATGCCGGACAAGGTAGGAGAATACCACAGGGACACCAGGGCAACATCAAACATCTTAAGTGGCAAATATTTACAAATAAGAGTAAAACCTTCTTTATTTGTGCATACTGTATGCACAAATAAAGGAGGATTTACCCCTATTTGCAAGTATTTGCCACTTAAGATGTTTGAAAACTACAACTCCCAGCAATGAGGCATGCTGGGAGTTGTAGTTTCCAAACATCTTAAGTGGCAAATACTAACCCCCTCGGTTTATACTCGAGTCAATATCTTTTTTTCTCCTTTTTTAGCTAAAACTAGGTACCTCGGTTTATACTCAGGACGGTTCATACTCAAGTATATACGGTATACAAGCAAGGGGATAAATTTAAGTGAATAAACAGATAAATAAAAATACAATGAATATAATTTCATACATAGGTTAAAACATATATATATATATATATATAGTCCAGACCAAATGGTAGGCACACAACAAAGTAGGTATAAAGAGATTATACACCCTGGTGCTACTAAGGATAAGTAATACAGTCCATATAAAGTTTAGTGCACTCAGGGTAATTTTCAAAGATTATTTATTGTGCAAATAGCATAACAGCTATTGCACAATAAATAATCTTTGAAAATTACCCTGAGTGCACTAAACTTTATAGGACTATATATTATATATATATTATATAAATATTATATATATTATATATATATATATATATATATATATTAACAGAGGTAGATATTCAAGGTGCACTCCAGGGTCTTATGGAAAACGTATATTTATTCAACATATCACGGCAATGTTTCGGCCTTTTGTCTTAGGCATAAGACAAAAGGCCGAAACGTTGCCGTGAATTGGTGAATAAATATACGTTTTCCATAAGACCCTGGAGTGCACCTTGAATATCTACCTGTTATATTTTGTTAGCGGGTGGCACCGGGAAGTATCCAGCTTGGAGTGAGTGCTGTATTTTATTATATATATATATATATATATATATATATATATATATATATATAAAAATACTGGATGAATTGATATAAGTGCAGCATGTTTTGACACTTTAGACACATTAGGAATGAGATCCCTGCCCGAAGAGCTTACAATCTAAGTGGGTAAGACAACATACAGATACAAGTGGGGGGATGGGTACAAAGAGCTTGCGATGGCTAGCAATCATTTGCTGTACTGGTTTCTTAGAAAAGTAGAATAACAATCTAAATTTGAAAGTATTAATGGATGCCACCTGGCAAAGAGAGAGAAGGAGAGAGTTACAAAGGTAGGGAGCAGCAAGGGAGAATAGTATGGGAGGAGGCCGTGTTCGTTGGGGGTTTCTGGAGAAAATTTCCTTGTGAGGAACGGAGGGCACGGCCAGAAGTATGTGGGGCCAATAGAGAAGATAGTAGGGGGGTGCAGAGGATTGTAGAGATTTAACTGTCAAAAGAAGGCTTTTGAATATTATTTTTTGCTTGATGGAATGCAACCGCATAGACTGCAGTATCAGGGTTGTAGGTTCTTGCTTGGAGGAGAGTGAAATGATCTGAACTGATGAGTTCAGGATCAACTGGAGAGAAGACAAATGACAGGTTAGGAAACCAAGTAGACGAATATTACAGTAGTCAAGACGGGAGAGGACAAGGGCATGCAAGAGCATTTTAGTAGTGGATCGAGAGAGAAAAGGGTGGATCTTGGCAATATTGCGAATGAGAAAACGACACGTCCTGATGACATTGTTAATGTTCTGACAGAAAGAGACAGCGAGCAATTTCAACATGTTAAATAACCACATTATCAATAGAAATAGGGAAGGGTGGGCTAGGTCCAGGTTTAGGGGGGAAAATCATAAATTCAGTTTTGGATAGATTAAGTTTAAGATGGTGGTGCGCCATCCAGGAGGAAATAGAGACCAGACATTTCAAGATTTGAGATTGAACTACAGGGGTTAGTGCAGGGGTAAACACGTAGATTTGGGTATCATCAGCGAATAGGTGATACTTAAAGCCAAATTAACTGATTATTTCTCCCAAAGAGATAGTGTAGAGGGAGAACACTAATGGTCCTAAAACAGAGCCCTGGGGAACCCCCACACTAAGCAGAACAGGAGAGGATGTCTTATAAGCACAGAAGACAGAGAAAGATGTGTTAGAAAGGTAAGAAGACAACCATGAAGCAGCTTGATTTCGCCCAGAGAATGCAGAATTTGCATGAGAAGAGAATGGTCCACAGTGTAAAAGGCAGCTGATAAATTGAGAAGAATGAGGATAGAGAATTGGCCCTTAACAATTGACCTTAAACAGAATAGTTGGCTAAACGGCATTCCATTCAACTGCACAAACAAAATTTAGTTACCTGTTACCGAACAATTTATTTACAATATGCTGCAGCCCATGACAAGGACTATCTATCACTGTATTGTAGGGTGACACAAACAAAATAAAATTAAATTATCAGGACCCCTTGTTTATTATACCATAATATATATGGAGCAATAATAGAGTTCAGAAACACTCTAGAACATTGCTGTTGGCTTGCTGCCAGACAATGCAGTCCCCCAGCCCTCTACTCCACAGGCGCAAGTAATGCAAACGGAGGAGCACACTATAACTATAATTTTAACAATTTATTGTGAACAACACACAATGTTTCGTGACAACTATGATTCCTGAGGAAGGGACATAGTCGCCCCGAAACGTTGTGTGTTGTTCACAATAAATTGTTCAAATTGTAGTTATGGTGTGCTCCTCCGTTTGCTTTCTTGTTCTTGGAGCAATAATAGACAATGATCTAATCAATTAAAAAACCCATTTGAATATCCTGCCTGCAGCAGCAGAAAGTTTGCCAGTGTCTCTAGTGTTAATAATCTATCTAGGAGCTAGAGCACATTGTGGCCATTTGCTAAACCTCACAGTGATCCCTCTGCATTTCCTGCCTCAGATAAATCGCTGCTTCCGTAAATGAGACGGGCTTCAAGTAATGAGAAAATGTGCTATCAAGCATTGGTTCCTCACCATGTTACTCTCTGCTTGAAGCTTTGAGAAAGAAACAAGTCTGATCCATGGGGTTGTGTTCAATTCATTCATCTGGAACTAAACTACCTGCTGCTTGTAATTATGGTTCACATTGTGAGAGCGATAGCTTCAGGAAATGCTGCCAGTAAACGGATAAAGAACATAATCTGAATTTTCTGTGCAAAGACAAAGAATATGTTTAATCAAAGATATACACGCACAACCTTTTCCTGTTGTCATTGACATTGTGATTGGTGTGTTGTGTACAGTCATGTGCTGTCATGTAAGTACTCCTGGCCAAACTACACATTTTCATTTTTAACTGATGTCTTATTAAAGTATTATACACAAATGGAGAGATTTCCAGAGAGCCACAACCTGCTAGCTTGTTTGGGCCAATTTTATGCGTGACACAGGAAACACAGCCACAACAAGCATTTTATTTTGCATTTGGCTATTTTCTGTTACAATTATTTTTTACAAGTTCCATGCCAATGTGATGTTAAATCTGTGCTGTGGCTGTACAAGGGGCGACTGTAGCTCTTGGTGAATCTCCCCAAACATCTTTCTAAAAATGTTTATGTTAGACAGTCACAAGTTGTTAAATTACACTCCTCCTAGGATTGTCCCCCTGCAGACTGCACTGCTTCTCAGTCTATATCATATGTATTCCAAATAAATGCAAATGGACGCTCCAAAAATTTATTTTGGAGCGCCCATTTGCATTTATTTGGAATAAAAATGTTTATTTGCCAGTTCTAAGAAAAAAAAGAACAATGTCAAGTGTATAACTTTGAATATGGCCCTAAAAGCTTAGGGAATCTAGCCATTGTGTCTAGATAAACATCCAATGGAACAAATGATTTATGTCTCATTGATCTTGGTATAGATAGACCAACCAATTGTTCTATAAGCTGTCAGCAGAAATCCAGCCAACAATTTCTAAACTTAGCTGATCTGAATTTTGATAAATAAACTTATGAAATAATTTTGGATTTCATTGATCAGACAGAAGGAATCAGTTTTTGGTAGGATCTAAATGTAGAACAAACCTTATTTCGCTAATTGCAAGTGAAAAAATCAAGTTGTAACAGTTCTGTCTTCTTTCTGGAAAAGAAGGCAATATAACAATGCGACCCATTGTTGTTTAAATTTGAAAAATCATCTCTGAACAAGGGCCTTGGTCCTTTAAGCAGCTGTTTGAAGATTGGGTAAATTAATGTATTAAAGTATTATTATAGTGGTAGGAAGCTTTTCGATATGAAAATGGTAAATCGTCTTCCAGCTAGCAGTTCCAGCTATAATTACTTGGATATAATAGGTTATTACTGATGTTCTATTCATTTGTATACAGTTTCTCATTTTTGTTGAGGAAGCTGAATTGAAACCTTATGGAATCCTGCAAATTATTAATGTTCTTCCTTGTAATATTTATTTCCTTTTTTCCCTAAATCTATTTTAGAGTGTGCAGAACACACTTCAGAGGCAACAGGAACTTGAGGAAGACAGCTCTGAAGAGTCCGAGGAGGAGGAGGAAGAATATGAAGATACGAGAAAGGTTGCATATTCCAGAGTACGAAAGTAACAACACAGACTGCCACGTACTTTGTCTCTATTCAGAGTGATTGTAATGATACTAACATATTGTTGGGTGTCATTTTTTTGCATTCAGCTAGATGAAATGGCTTGTTCTGCATAGGTCCAAAATATATCGAAAATGCATTTTTTTATATATATAAAGGGGGTGGAACAAATGTCCAAGGAGCACTCGTCTGGAAACACTCACACAAGTTTGTCAATGATTAGTTTATTGCATTTCGTAAAATCTCTGCATTTCGGCCATCTTATTTTTGGCCATCATCAGGATTACTGACCAAACATTACCAATCGAATATAAAGGTAAGTGCCCACTCCTCCCCACCTATATCCCGCCCCCTCTCGTGATGTTCCAAAATTGTGTGTATATCCCATCAGGAGGTGAGTGAACGAATTGTACACTCTCCAATGCTATTGGGGTGTGGCCCTAGCCCCTCATATCCAAGGACCAATGATCTACTGGATATTAACCCCTTATCTCCCAGTGTAAAATTCTGTCCAATAATAAAGGCAGGGTTATCCCCCTAGTGCAAGTGCTGCATTACATATATTAAAATATATGAGCGGATGGTGCATAAATCCTCCATTAAAAAAACCCTTCAATAGGAATATGGGAAACAAAGGTAAACAAGATGAACCACATAAATAGTATCTAAAGTGTTACTGAAAAAGATAAATAAAGAAAACATATAAACATTAAAATACAGTGCTACATATGCTGTGGACCACTCTGATGACTCAAACCCCTCAGACAATGAAAGAGAGGATAAAAAAAACAGGATAGCGGTTGATAGCCACAAGGATAAACACAAGGTCCACCACAAAAACGAGAGAATACAGAAACGATCAAACACGAGGAGAGGGGTTACAAAAAGAGGAGGGCTTCCACCCAGACCCCGCAAAAGAATAGAATCTCTAATTTAAAGGGCAAGTCCAGCCCCCAAATGAAAACTTACATACCCCCCAGAACCCTAAACGGTAATAATTTGAAAATATATAAGTCTAACCTGAAATCCTACATAATGTCCTGTTTCCCCTGTTTCTGCTTCCTGACTCTTCCAGTTAGTAACTTTCAGTTATGGATTTGACAGTTGACATCACAGCCAATGACTGAATGTTAATCCCCTATCTGCGTCTTCTGAGCATGCCCGGGCTCAGTACAGGTTTTTTAAATTGCTCAGTTTCCACGAGGCATCCAGAAGCATAGCCTCATGGAATTCATAGAACAAACTATGATATATCAACATATTTTAAAGAGGCCATTCTTTCAAAAAGATGTTCTTATGAGGGTGTTGTCCTTTAAGTCATTGTGTGTTAACTCCTCAACAAAGTAATTTTGTACCAACACCCCTACATGACCCCCTTCTTGACAAGATTGAGTTATACAAATTTCAAAGCCAACTCAAGTTACGGGACCAATTTAGGTAATACAACCCCAATCCTACATTATTCGATTGCCACTGTTTACTCCTGTTGTAATCCTTATGATGGCGAAAAATAAGATGGCCAAAATGCATAGATTTTATGACATGCAATAAACTAATAATTGACAAAATTTTAAGTGTTTCCAGGCGAGTGCTCCTTGGACATTTGTTCCACCCCTTTGGTATTTATTGACGGGAGCACACTTTACTTTGATAACCGAAAGGTGTGAGAAGGATCCTTCTACATAACTTGTTTATTGAAATACTGCATTAACACGTTATAACATCTCCGTCCTGGAAACATTAGAGGGGAGGGTCATGTTCTCAATTACTGATGCTTTATAGGAACTATATATTAATATATAGGAAACAGCATTTTCTAGCCTATCATTTTTTAAAACCTATTTTTGTAGTATAGTATAATTCCCCTTATTGTTAGAGTTTATCTCTCCTTTAATGTTATACTGAGTGACCAATCCCTTTCTCGTATATGTATTTTCATGCACATCAAATCTCCTATAATAAAAACTGGGACATTTTCCCATTTCTGTTTACAAAATGCATGGCTTATAAAATATATATATCTTTATTGAATAACACAATGAGTGAACATGGGCAAAACGTAGAAATACATGAACAATATATTACATATACTGTATAAAATTTATAATATATTACATATACTATAACAATAACAATGTGGCCAACATTTCTCTTGATAAAGATTTACTCTCCTCTAAAGTAAGGCTCTTGGGCTGGTATTTATAAAGGGACGGTATTGCTATTTCGTGATACATCATCTTTAACTATCGATATTTTTACACAATAGTACAATTATGATTGCAGCCCTAAAATGATGGTATTGTAGCAGTATTGTACTACCACTTGGTATTGTATGGCAGTACAGTTGTAAATCAGTGACCACAATCATACTTTTCGGGTATTCCCCGGTATTGGAACTTTCCGATACTACGGGTTTATAAATTTGTCCCCTGTGGCCATATTTATAAAGGATTCTTATTGGTAAGTAACGATATAGATTGTTTAAAAAATACTGCTAGTATCTGGATTTTTCACCAGTGGTGATTTCCAAAAACTTCCACCGCAGCATAAAAATACAGACAGATACCACCTGGTATTTCAATACTGCCTGAATGCTTGTGAAGGTTCTCATTCATTCAGGTCATGGTATATCTGTTGTATTCAGTTAGATCAACTGGACTTGAAGTTTAGTTCTAGAAGACATTTCGCTAGTCATCCGACTGGCTTTCTCAATTTAGAACACAATGCAATCACGCCTTGCATTCATAATGTCATTAACACCTGGCTGTGATATGCTAATTGGGACTTAACGGTACATAATTGCCAACAGATTTTTGTACAAGTCATTTTGAATTGAGAAAGCCAGTCGGATGACTAGCGAAACGTCTTCAAGAACTTAACTTCAAGTCCAGTTGATCTAACTGAATACAACAGATAAATACTGCCTGAAATTTGGTCATTAATGACAGCAGGCAGTCATTTACGATGCATTTTGAAATAACACTGTGGCTGGTAAAATAATCAGTATTTACTGATATAATTCCTTTATAAAGCCACAAACTCCTAAAGGTGGCCATACACATACGATTTCCATCTCAATGTGCTGACAGATCACATTGGTATATGTCGGCACATTGAGATGGAAACCTGTACACATACATACACCCATACCGTGTATGATATTAAAGTAAAGGGAGCCGATGCTGACAGACGTAAATTTTCCGTCTTTCCCGTATGATCGGAGTGCTGACTACAGTTGTTCGTTGGCACTCCGATCAGTCAGGAATATCCCCTACACACGAGCGATAATAGGTAAATTATCGCTCGTGTGTATGGCCACCTTAACACATGCATCTTCCCTAGGTCTATATACCCTTTATTATTACAGGTATTCTCCGGTAGAGGAATTGTAGGGAGTATGGCAGTGTCGAACGTTCATTTAGAATGATCGTGACTGTGTGTACTCCCATCTGTTATCTTTGCCAGATTGGTAGTGTGTTCTACCAAAGATTTTCTTTCTAAAGATAAACATAAGTGAACGTTTACTTTATACAGGATGTACAAAGTTAATCATGAATGCAATGTATATTTTTTTTAGTTTATATCATTTTCCTGATTCAGTGTGGGACAAGAAATGACAGAAATGTTCTGTTTATTTTAACATTTTTTTGTGGTTTGAATAAAATTCCAGTGTATTTCACACAAAGGAAAGCTCTCATGAGCAGGAAAAAACTTAACTGCATATTTTGTCTTGTCTTATACATACGGAATATAGTAAATATAATATCGATAGAAAATACTAAAGGCTCGTTCACACTACACATGGATAAAAAATGGAACAAAAGCGAACAGCTCTTTTATTCCTCCACGTGTAGAGGCTAAAAAGTCTATAGGCTAAAAATGTGTCTGTTCCAGACAGAAATGCATGGAGCAGTGAGGTTTATTCTTACACATGTTTTAAAAAATGCACTGTTGCACGCATTGCTGTCTAAAAACTGACACGGGTTTTAGACCGCTGTGGTAAAAGATCAGGATATTACAATATTGTACAGACGTCGACTTGTGTATGGCTGACGGTCGGGCCAGTTAAAAAAAAATTCATTGGCCAATCCGATTGTACAGTACATGGGTTACAATTTTGTTGTACGATTGTCGTACAAACTTCACGATTGTGCATCAATTGTTTCATTAATGTTACAGATAAAGTCTGGTGCAATTAAATTGAGAAGATTTGATTGAATGTGAAGGTGATCGGTCAGTACGGAAAATTTTAATCTGCTACAAAAAATTTGTTTATGTGTATGGATGATCGTCCAACGAACGTCTTCCAACTCTGGAGTGTCAAATAAACAACTTCATGGAAAAAGCAGAGCTCAGTCTTGAAGGTGTGAGACTATAGAATGTATGTTTTGTTCATGATGGCAATGTGTGTTGCGGTACACATGACAACAATAGGCACATTAATTGATGTACGAACACACAGCGAGATTCGTTAGCAAATAAGATATGAAAGAAAAATCAGCAAACACAATTGCAAATTACTTCATTACCATTCAAGACCTCGACCCCAAAATGTGCTTTGTACGTTCGTCATTTCAGCCACATTACCCTATCGGCAACCATGAAATCTGCCCATATATGGTGAATTGGTTGCTTTCTAGTGGCACATTCTATACTGCAACAATTTACATCTTACACAATCATATCTGCCTATTAATGCCAGATTGTACACAGCGATTGTAGGCAGCCAATGATTTTATCGTGTTCGTTTATGTCCGATTGTATAACGATCGTTTCCAATTTGAATCATGTATGGGCCCCTTAACAGTCAAAAAATGGGCAATTACTGTCAGAAGATATGGCAATCTAGCATTAATGAAATAGGATGGAATATCACACCAAATATTTAAATATTAATATGTTCATCTGTGTTTAGAAATAGGATTTAGAGATCCTATTCTATTGTTAATACCGTGGATATTTTAAATGTCCCATATGTAGCATAATAGATGGTAATTGGGACTGTATAGTGTACAGTTCAATAAAGCCAACATCCCAGGCCCAATAAGGATACTTTTACATGAATGGTAAAGAAGGCACATAGAAACTCCTTGCAGACGTGCCCAAGGCAACAGCGTTAATAACGGAACCACCATGCTGCTCCTTTTTATAGTTACCAACTTCCTCAGATGTACTGGCCAGTGGGTGAGACCCTTTAAACACCTAGATATTTAAATAGGTAGTCCCAAAATGAGACAAACCTGTGGGTTAATGAACAAATCGAATCCCTGTTTAATTTTGCCTGAAATCCAACAAAAAAATCAGTACCTGCTGCATATAATAAATAAACAGCTACACACTGCCATCTGGTGGCTGATAAAGAATAAGCAGCAAAGTGTTTCTACTAGTATGTAGTAAAAAGTAGAGTACTGTGATACTTTTAATGGACTAACAGTTTATTTTAGTAGACAAGCTTTAGAGGGATCTACCCTCTTCCTCAGGTCACAGTAGTACTCAGTACTGCTCTGACCTGAGGAAGAGGGTAGATCCCTCGAAAGCTTGTCTACAACTGCTCTGACCTGAGGAAGAGGGTAGATCCCTCGAAAGCTTGTCTACTAAAATAAACTGTTAGTCCATTAAAAGTATCACAGTACTCTACTTTTTACTACATATATTGGATTAATACGGCAATTTTTTTTTATTTTTACTATTATGTATGCTATTTGGATTAAGGTAGGGCCGGAAAAATGTCTGCTTTGAAGCATGACTTCCAAGCAAAGCCAGATTTATACTATTTTCTCCCCTAGGCCGGTTAGCTACTAAAATATAGGGTTAGATTTCAGAGAAGGCCAACTAGGGCATGACCTAGGGAAGGGGGGTCAAACCGGCCTACGGGCATAGTTACTCACTCGGGTTATTATACAAGAATGACCTGGCAGCTGTACAATAATATGCGGCACTAAAGTACCGCAATGATATTGTACAGGGATCGTCCAATTCCGATCGAAAATATGCACGATCATGAAAATGTAAGATTGCAATCATAATTTTATCTTCATGTTCGGAAAATTTACAATTGTTAAAGGGGAAGTTAATACATATGCTTTTCAGAAAAAAGAGCAGTACTTTTTCTTCCCGATGACCTTAAAGGGCATGTCCACCCTTTATAAAAACTTTTGTGACAAAGCAGGGGATACCCTCCCACCCCCAACCGCTATATTCATTAATCTAAAATCGTTGTCAATCTCTACTTACACCTCCTCGATCCTACGCTGTTCTGGTCCAGCTCCCCTGCCCGCCGGAACTGCAAGCAGGGGGCCGAACCGGCAGCCGCGGCTGTGATTGGCTGAGAGGCAGCCAATCACAGCCGCGGCTGACTTCACTGTAGACAGCGCAGGATCGAGGAGTTGTAAGTAGAGATTGACAACAATTTTAGAGCAATGAATATAGCGGTTGGGGGTGGGAGGGTATCCCCTGTTTTGTCACAGAAGCTTTTACAGCTACATTACTTCTTGGAATGGAGTGATCGGGAGGGAAGGAGGGAGAGGGGGGAAAAGGCTCAACTGAGCATGCCTCATACCTTGATGAGGCTAGCCAAGATACAGGCACAGGAAGAGGTACTGACAGCTCCTACCCAGCAGTTTCCTGCACTTTAAAGAGGCAGAACAGGAGAACCACAAGGAGCATGGATGTATGGTAAGGATTTTTTTCTTTTGTACAGTGGGGCCAGTAGTCGGTAACATTTTAGTTTGAGGGGTGGACATGCCCTTTTATCTGCATTTTGTCTGTGTATAAATAAATGCAACCGAAATACTGACTTCCTGTTTGCATGACCCCTAATAGACACTGTTATGGTCTTGCCCTTGACCCAGCGCCTGGGTTGATTCAGTTGCTCAGTAGAGATCTGAGCATCTTTGACCCATCCAACAGCCAATCAGTAGAAATTACTATTATGAACATAAGAAGGACATCATCTGTCTATCTATCTATCTATCTATCTATCTATCTATCTATCTATCATCATCATCATCATCATCATCATCATCTGTCTATCTATCTATCATCTGTCTATCTATCATCTATCTATCATATGTCTATCTATCTATATATATATATATATATATATATATATATATCTAGCATCTGTCTATCTATCATCTATATATCTGTCTATCTATTATCTGTCTATCTATTATCATCTGTCTATCTATCCATCTATCTATCTATCTGTCTGTCTGTCTGTCATCTGTCTATCTATGTCTCTATCTATCTATCTATCATCTGTCTATCTATCTCTATCTGTCTATCTGTCTATCTATCATCATCTGTCTATCTATCTATCTATCTATCTATCTATCTATCATCTGTCTATATATCTATCTATCATCTGTATATCTATCTATCTATCATCTGTATATCTATCTATCTATCTATCTATCTATCTATCATCTGTATATCTATCTATCTATCTATCATTATCTGTCTATCTATCTATCTGTCTGTCTGTCTATCTATCATCTGTCTATCTATCAGCAGAGATAATAATATAATGTGCCCACTGCCCACACCAACAGATACCAGTATAATATAATGCGCCCAGCAGTCATAATAATTCAAATAATGTGCCCAGGCATAGCATAAATAGTGTATGACTGCTACCTGCTGGGCACATTATGTTATGATAATATAATGTGCCTAGCAAGCAGCAGTCATAAATTATTTATGCTAGGCCTGCGCACATTATATTATTTATTATTGCTGCCTGCAAGGCACTGGGCACATTATATTATCAGTTGGTTGGGCTGCTGGGAAGCAGGCAGGCCCAGGGCACATTATTTTAATTATTATGACTGCTGGGCACATTATATTATATCTCTTGGACTGGGCCTGGGCAGTGGGCACATTATATTATATTTATTAATATAATATGATCAGGCCCAGCCAAACAGATATAATATAAAGTGCCCGGCAGCACTCATAATTAGATGGGGGAAACACAAGTGATTGTCTCACTGCCAGGCTGTCACTGTACAAAAATATCACTCTTGTTACTCTGGCATAATCAGCATACAAATACCCCCACCCCCCATTGCACAGTTATAGTCGGCAAACTTGGCACAACACATTCCCCCTTCCCCCTTGCATCGGTTCAGCACACAAATGTGCCATGGGGTGGTATGAAAGCAGCACGTTCTGGTCCTGCACGGAACTAGCGCTCTTTGAGCACTGACGTCACACGCACGTTGATCCAGGAAGAGGAAGCAGACGGTTCTGGTACCGGTGACCGTGATGGACAGTCCAGACTCCAGAATGCAGCCTTTGCAGCAGGGTAAACATTACGTATTCCACCGGCATACATGGAATACATGGACCCTCCCACCAATTACCCCACACTTGAGGTAATTGGTAGGAGGGTCTTATAAGGGTATATAGGGATCATGTTATGTTTGGTATTTTTAGTCCTGACGACGGCCAACGCGAGGCTGAAACAGTAGATGTTTTTCTGCAATTAAAAGCACCTGATGAGTGCTTTTAATGGTGATTACAGATTGTATATAGAATGGAGAGACACACGGGCAGCTAAAAGTTGATGTGGAGTTGCTATCAGGTCGTATATTGCACACACTTCTAGCTTAATTGTTGTGCTAGGGTGCCACCAGTATGGATCAGCAACTGAATCAACCCAGGTGTTGGGTTAAGGGTAAAACCATAACAGTTTCTACTAGGGGCCCTGCAAACAGGAAGTCTGTATATAAATAAATGCAACCAAAATACTGACAGAAATGGCAGATTAAGGTAATTGGGATGAAAAAATACAGCTCTTTTTTCTGAAAAGCATATGTATTTGCACTGAACTTCCCCTTTAAGTTGGCCTGAACCATATTCTTACAAATCTAATTTGTATAAAGATTACTCTTTTGTTAAGCAATACTCATTTTCTAATAGAATCTTTCTGTGTTCCAGTGAATAAGCAGGGAGAGTGATTCTGATACTAGTCATGCATGTGTATCAGGGGAGAAGGGGGAGCAACTGCATGGGCCCCATCTTCTTTTTTTTCTTATGATGGGCCATATTTAAAAACCTGCAGTATTGCAAATTTGGGTTAATGTATGTATCGTTAATGCATGACCGCATGTATTAGGGGCGCCATCGAACATTTACAGCGAACGAACCGCAATGGTATACTATGGGGGTTCATTAATATACCATCACGGTTCTAGACCTATGAATGCGGATGTAGATCTACGATCACGACTGTATATTGGTGTTTGCAATAGCTGATTTACGACCTCAATAATGCTCACTGAAAAGTGATACCGCGCCTTTATAAATATGGCTTCTAGTTAGGCCACTGTGTGGAGGGGATTTTTTACTGCCCATTTTGGAACAAGTCTTAATTGGTGCCCCACCTGAAGCCCCCCATCCCCAACTCTCACATTTAAATGGCTTTAATTGCACCCTCTCCCTCTAGTGGTGAATCAATTGAAACTGCAGGGTATCTCCCTCTAATGGTGAGTCCATAGGAACTGCAGTGACACACACACACGGCAGCACATAGTCAGCAGTTAGGCTTTTATTATATAGAATGGGTGTCAAGGTAGTCATTAGTTAGCTGGCCTAGGGGAGGGGGGGGGAAGTATGAATCCGGCCTTGGCCTTAATAAAGTAAGGGTTTGTTTAGGGGAAAGTGTAGTAGGAATACATCCATATATTTTATTTTATATGGCTCATATAATAATATTATATATTCTCTACTTGCCATATTGATGATCACATTTAGCGAATACAGATATCACCTTTTGTTATTAAATATACTCATTAAGGCTGGGTACACACAAACAGGTTTTTTGACCCAACCGATCGACATCCATGTATTGGTCGGACAGGTGGGCAAAAAAATCTGAGGTGGTTTCACTGGCAGATTGGAAATGTTGGTAAATCACTGCAGATCTTGCCTGTACCGACAGAGCTTTGTCCTGACTGACCACTCGCAAGCAGCAAACAGTTGGGACGAAAAGTTTGTCTGAGTGTCCGTGTATGAAATCTAAATGCTGCAGTGCTATGTGTCATTGCATTAAATACATGGTAACCAGCCGTTTGTTATGTAGATTCTGTACGTGTTCTTAAAGGAAAAGATGGCAACCCTACATGTATGGGTGCATTGAACAATCATTCTGTATAAAGAATATGTGGATGAATGACTCCTCCTGTATATATAACATAATACAATGTTGACTGTAAGCTATACAACCACCACCAGGATTTCTTCACTAGGCTCCATCACAGTGCAGTAGGTACAGTAATTAATGTATATAAACCCAGTCTCCGCTATCACCTCAGGCAGCTGCAGGGTTAATGTTGATACAGTTTTGTATCAATTATTATTAGTTATGCTGCTGTCAATCACAGGGCAGACTGGATACAAACAAAAAAAATGCTACTTCTCACTCACAGCTCAATTAACAATGTAATAATCTAGGGGCCATATTTATAAACCCGTGGTATCACTTTCTAACGATACCACAAATTATTTAATTTACGATCACGGTCGTAAATGTGCAATCGTATATTTATGACTGAACGTTCGTTAATTAACAAACGTTCGATCGTAGAATACAGTGCGGTAATAATAACGCAATGGTATTTTATGGGGATTGTAAATCTACGATTTCGTTATCGTAGATTTACATTTGGTATCAGAAATTTACGATCAGTATTGTAAATTCACGATTGTTAAACTCCAATAGGTTTGACGAAAAAAGCTATACCGCAGCTTTATAAATATGGCCCAATGTAACAATCTATGTAACAATCTATGTAACAGTCTATGGACACCAGGAGTAGTTGAACAGCAGACTGCACTGAGCAGACAGAATGGGAGATTCCAGGCACCAGTAATTCCCTCTAAACATGCCCCCGTTATTGGGTTGATGAGTGGGGCTGCCACTGGTCACTGCTCCTTTGCTGCTCTCAGTACAGTCTGATGGTGTGAGAACACAATGTAGCGAGATGTCACTAAGAATAATCAAAAGCATTTCTAAATTTGCTTCCTTACTTTGCTTCCATGCATTGGTTATGAAGGGATTTTAGTTAGATTCAGGACCCTGGCAGAAGTTTTACCAGAGCAGAAGCACTTTAACAGGGCAATGAATTGGGAGCCTCTGTCAGCTTCCCAGTGCAATTGCACCTCCAATGTAATATGCCAAGATCAGTCCCTGATGCCATGCAATCCAGTGTATAACTGTAAAAAGACAACTTTGCTTGTGGTGGCTGTATGGGGGTCTTTTGTGATACCCACAAAGTACCTATCTTAAAGTGACACTAACCTTTATAATATTGGTTTGAGGGACTTTAAGACAAGTATTTAGCATAGTGTCCAGCAGTGCATCACCCTATAAGTACCATAGGACTGTATAGTGCAGCACTATCCAGCATTGCTGGTATTCAGGGGCATTTCTAGACCTTTTGGCACCTGAGACAAACTTTTAAAAGCCACTTGCTGCATCTTCCTGCAGCCGGAAAAAGTGAGTGTGGGGCTTGTAAAGGATGGGTGTGATTTGTGAGGGTGGGTGTGATTTGTGAGGGTGGGTGTGGTGGGCTAACGAACACTGGAGGGCTGACCAAACAGTGACTACTGAAACCAGCCACTGTAAGGTTGGCCATCCAGTTAAGCTGCCACTGTTAGGTATCCTTACATACACTCTAGACCCAGTCAGCATGCAGCCAGGTGGTGTGTCCATCTGCAAAGGAATGAGCCCTACTGAATTCTGACCAGAAATCATTTTACTTACAGAACCTAGATAAGTTCCTGAAGCAAGATTTTAGATAGATAACGGCAAGCTGGGTATTCACGTCAAGATCCTTCATCCTGGTCAGCCATTCGGACAAAGGAAAAAATGGATGAGCAAACATGTTTCGGGTTCAAGACCCTTTTCACATTTGAGAAAGGGTCTTGAACCTGAAACATTTTATGTGAATAAACCAGCATCAGAAAGACATCCTTTGAGAGTCTTATTTTCCGGATACTGCTCATCCACATTTTTTTCTCTTGATATATCGTCTGGGACAGAACAAACGCAGTTTCTAGGAGCATTTGGAAGTTTAGGAGCTATTATACATTATTCGGACAAAGGACTGTTGGTCATGGCAAAAGTACCCGTGGCCAACAGTTTGCTACGGTCTTGGTCGCTGCCAGCTCAAGTCAGTGCATGCTCTATTGAACTTTTTCTGCCCTGAATGGACAACCCCCAGCAGACACTCTAGTTATTGGCTGTGACATCATACATCACGGCAGTGAGAGCAGGTCTACTCGGAAGAGCTGGGAACTATGCCTGCAGGGTCCAGTATCTATGATAACACAAAATTTAATAGAATTTCATAATTTTACTAGATTTTGTAACACAGATGCCCTGTGTGAGGTTGTGGGGAAAAAAGGCAAACCAGGCAACATAAGCTCTTTTGCAATTAGAGAAGCTTTATTATAATGCACCAGTATCAAGCACAACCGTATTCTACCAAGCAAGCACTGTCCTAGGGATACAATCCCTGGGATCTCTGGGCTCCACTGCCTTGGCTCCAAAACTGCTGGGTCCTCTCAAGCTAAGGGACAGGGTATTGTGTTACAGCTCTGAGCTGCTGGACACTGCCTAAGCATGTATACTAGCTATTTTCCCTTGCTCAGCTTTCGCTTCTGGAAAGCTCTAGTCTGCTTCCTCCTGCAGACTAGCCTCCTGTATCCCTTGCTTTCAAGGTAAGGGGCAGGATAGTGTTAATCAGCTCTACAGGATACTGCCTCAGCATGTATCCTAGCTCTTTCTTTGTCTATGTGCTTTTCCCACATGTGGCCTAAAGCTACTTCCCAAATTCCCTTTGAAGTAGAAATGACCAAACTTCAACCAGCAGCCGATCATCAGACTTACTAAATAGCAGACCAATCGGCAATTACTTAACTCAACCCAGCTGCATAGCCAGGCTGGCACCGTACTAATCAGTTTACGGCAGGCAATCCAATGAGTTTTAACCATTGAGCCATCTTGTGGACAAAGGACTAACTGCATATTCCCAACCTTGTGCTTGGTACATTTTACATAAACATTATTTACATGAGATATAACACTCAGAGAGGTGGTTCCTGGATGAAAAAATGTGTATTATTTATTAAAAACTGGCCACCACTCTCTCCCTTACATAACATTCATTATTTAATGTCATTACAAACCCCTTGTTGCTCCATCACAGGCAGGTTCATTGGATAGTTTCAAGAGTGGACTGGATCATTTTTTGAAACTAAAAAATATTGAAAGTTCCTGGTATTTTAATACATTTAATTCGTGTTTATCCAGTAAACATTTCCTATTCCCATTTAGAGTCAGGAAAGATTTTTTATCTCCCCCTCTTCATACTTTAGTTTTTGCCTTTCTCTGGACCAACTGTTAGACAGGGATCATGGGTAGGCTAAAAGGTTAGACTAAATGGACATATATCTTTATTCTACCTTCAAATATGTGTAATGTATGTACCTATGCAATATGTAATTTATGACAAAAATGTTTATACAATAAAATAAAATGTAAAAATTTGACATATATACATGTAAACATTTTATCTGTCTAGAAGACCCTGGCAACTTTACGGCCGTTAATTAACAAACATTCGGTTGTAGAATATCATGCGGTATTAAAATAACACAATGGTTTTCTATGGGGATCTTAAATCTACTATCACGTTATCGTAGATTTACAATCAATATGTAAATTAAGGATAATGATTGTGAATTACAGAGGAGTTCCCTCTAAGATGTGCATGAGTGTACATCTTAGAGGGAACTGGCATAGGGCTATCTTCTCTATTAGCAGATGACATAATTTGTAAAAGATCAGTGACATGTTTAGGGGGGGTGGGGGGACAGATTACTGGTGCTTGGAATCCCCCTTTCTGCCTGCTGTTCAACTTTTCCTGGTAAATATTACATAGACTGTTACATTGTTAATACTGTAGTAAAGAGAGCCGGTAATGGAAATTTGTCAGAATTCAGAAAATTCTATCAGATCTACCGTCAGTGTGAAAGACACTAATAATAACGTAGCACAAATATTCTCAGTAAATCAGAACATAAATGAATATACTTTATGACAAAGATAAAGGTGATATCTATTGGCTAACTGTGATGATAATCATGGCAAGTAGAGAATATATAAAATATACATAATATTGTTCGGTGAAAACCCATTCAGGACCCCCGTCCCTTAAAAATGCACTTGCCCCTGAAGACGACATGCTTTGTAAAGATAACATGCTTCTGTCTGTTAAAAATATTTTATTGACATACATTGTGTAAGAATATACAAAAGTACAAAAGTAGAGAAAAAATAAAACTGCATGACAGAAACTAAGAAAAGGTCATATGCAATTAATTATAGCACATGGTAGGTAGTGCAACAATAGGTTTCCCCAGTGTATAGTAATAGCTTGTGGGCATATTCACGGTTGGCCACAGCGCTTCTAACAGGGGTTATCGATCGTTATTATTTTAATGGGAAACTTGTACTTGTGACAGCCGCAGTATTTCTAAGAATGGTTAAAGGGCATGTCCACCCTTAAAAATAACTTTTGATATGCTGCTCCCCCATGTCTGGTAGCCCCAACCGCATGATTAGTATTTTGCAAAAGCTCCCCAAACTCTTACTTACCTCCCCTCGTTCCTCCGCTGCACTGCCGGCCCTCTGCTTGCGAGAATGCAAGCAGAGGGGCGGAACCGGCAGTCGCGTCTGTGATTGGCTGAGCGGCAGCCAATCACGGACGCGGCTGCCGGTCATTCAGTGCAGCGGAGGAAAGAGGAGAGGTAAGTAAGAGTTTGGGGAGCTTTTGCAAAATACTAACCAGCGGTTGGGGCTACCAGACATGGGGGAGCAGCATATTAAAAGGATTTTATGCTAGGGGGAGGGAGAGTAGAACGGGAGGGAGAGGGAGGGGGAGGAAGGGGGGAGAAGCCTGCAGTACGCATGACAAATATCTACCGGAGGCCAGGTAGCAGGCAGAGCCCTGCTAGCCTCCTGGTGGACTGTTTTTGGGACTTTAGGGGGGGTCTACAGGAGAACCCTATGGAGCTGGGATGTGAGGTAAGGATTACACTACACTACATGGTGGGGCCATTACTGGGGGGGATTATAGTTTTGGGGGTGGACATGCCCTTTAAAGTCATGCTATCACATATGTAATAGGTTAGCGTGATTTTAACGGGACAGTATAAACACTGGCTAATAGTTGGCACTAAATACTGCCGAAATTCTGCCGGGGCCACACAAAGTGCTGGTGAATCTCTTATGGGGGATTTATCCACAGGGGCTGCAGCTCTGGGTGAATCTCTCGGATTTGTTTTACAGACACAGGACAAACAGACATTATCTCTGCTATTGTGCCACTGTAACTCAGAATTACTCCTTTCTCTTTCCTCCCATCAGATGAGGAAATTCTCTTCCACCATAGTCTGCCTGGAGACATTTTTTCTTCCAATATGATAGCGTAATATTTCCACCAACTAAAGATAAAGATATGGAAAGCAAATTGAAATGTCATAGTTGCTACATAATTAAAGAATATCATAAAAGATAACTGTATTGCCTCAATGCATTTTTTAAAATAATTGCTTAAGAAAGAGTAAAGGTATGCAAGCCCACCCCATACATTTTTTTCCTGATTTCGAGCTTCTCTCTGCCTTCACTTAGCTATACTGTGAAGGGGTGAATGATTATGTCTGCCTCTAACTGTCACTCAAAGCTAGCATGCAAGAAAACACTCCTCCACCCATCCTTGATCTGCTTGATTATGTAGGCTGTATCCTATCAACAGGACAACAGGGGGGCTCTTTTTTAAGGTGTACATATCCTTTAAAGCAGTGGTGGCGAACCTATAGCACGCATGCCAGAGGTGGCACTCGGAGCCCTCTCTGTGGGCACTCATGCACAGCAGACTTCACCAGAGTTTGTAACTAGAAAGCCAGAGAGAACTTGTAGCGGCTGTCTGTAGCAGAGAGGTCACATGCTATAACATTCAGCTCTGCTTGAGTCCCTGTTTTGAATCTACAGCAGAAAAGGCAGCTAGAAAGCTTAGGGAGAGAGGGGCCAAAAGGAGCAAAAAGCCCTTCACTGTGCATAAAAATGGAGAAACACCTTCTTTTAACAGAAGGAATCTTGCAGTCTCATGCTATATGAATAGCATTGCCCACAAAATCTAAGAAACATTAAGTAATTTCTTACAAAATACTCCTTTATGTCCCTCCTTACGACGTCGTGTCTGCAGGTCAGATGATTGGCTCTATATATTAAGCTATATTGCATGTTAGTAGCCAGCGGTTCTGGACACATGCATAAGCTAAGGGACATAAAGGAGTATTTTGCATATCTCCGCCCCTTACTCTGGGGAACATGGGAGTAAGAAATTACTTTCTGTTTCTTAGATTTTGTGGGCAATGCTATTCATATAGCATGAGACTGCAAGATGTCTTCTGTTATAAGAAGGTGTTTCTCCATGTTGTAGATCTCAAACTCCTGTCTAATAATGTATGTTTTAATGGTCACTGTTCTAGATCTCAAACTCCTGTGTGGTAATGTAGAGGTTAATTGCTAATCTATAATTCATTCCGCCTACTATATTGGTCTGTGTCTATTTGAGTTGTTTTTTCTAAAGTAAAAACTTCTTATTCAGGTTAAATGATCATGTTGGCACTATGCAATAAAAAGTGGGGTTTTCGAAGAAAAGTCACAGAAAGATACTAACAGACTTTCAATCCCCCCCCCGCGTTCTGTTCCTGACTCTCTGCTAGCGGGAAGTAGCAGGAAGGGGTGGGACCGGCAGCCTCGTCTGTGATTGGCTACTCGGCAGCCAATCTTAGGCACAACTGGCTATTCAGATCGCCGAGGGAGGAGGGTCTGTAAGTATCTTTCTGTGGCTTTTCTTGCAAAAATAAATCAGTAGTTTTGGGTGGGATGAGGTGGGCTACACACAATAAAAATATTATATAGCTAGGGGATGAAGCAGACAGAAGGGATCCGGAGAGAGGGAGGGCGGATAACTCACTGATGCCTCCTACTTTCACTTTTCTAAATTTGGAGATAGTGAAAAGTCTGCACTATAAAAGCAAAAAATGTTTGCAAACCTAAAAACGTGATTGCTGTGTGGTATTTGCAGGCTGTTTTTTAATACTATTTTTATGTTAGGAAAATGGAATGATAGACACAAGGCATTTTCAGACAGTTAACCTACCTTTTGCACTATGTATGTTATAATTGTTGCCAGCATGAAATTCTGTGTGCCCAAATCAATGATGCAAAACAGAAGAGTGTCAAACAGGAGTAACACCAGTTCGTTACTATAGAACAAAGACCGGCTGAAACGAGCACTATCATCTAAAGGCAAATAGGAACATAGTTACAGAAAAAAAAAAGATGCTACTTTCCTTCTCTCCACCCACAGGCCTTAAACACTATATTAAGAATGAATAAAACAATGTAATCATGGATCATGCTCTTCTCTTCTGGACAATTCAACCTTTCAACCAGATTTTATTCCAAATATAGAGGTTCACCTCTGATGGCGAGTTGGAGGTATTTATTTAAATTAGCAAAATGCCTGGTTGTACCTATTCAGCAGATTTGATTGCTCTACCATTTAGATCATGGGTGCCAATACATGTTACTCTTATATTAATTTAACAAACTCAGGTTGATTAAGCTTTCTATATAACCTATACACTGTATAATATGCCTATAAACAAATGGGGAAATTCATGGAGAGTGGCAATCTCTTCAGGAACACCTAGAATGTAATATTGGTATTGATGCTCTCCGTGATATGCGATTCACACAAAGATCTGCATGATTTTTAACCGGATGCCACTATACACTTCTTAAGGGGAATAGAGGGCTGCAACATGTATTAAATGTCCTCAAAAATGAGTTTGTTCACATTTTTTAATGTCTTGAATTACCATTGAAGAAAAAGGTTCTTTCCACGGGCTGCTGGAACTCCATGTTAAGAATATGTTCCAGAAACAGTTTGTCTTTTACTATATAGTCCATCTCTCTGTAAACCTATGGATCACAAACCAACACATTTTACAGTTAACTTCCGGAGTTGCAGATGTGTAAGAACACAAGAAGAAAAGAACAAGAGTCAAAGGGCCATATTTATTATATATATTTATTATATAGTGCGATACCGCACTATATCAGTAATGTACAACGGTGGCCGTAAATGTACGGCCACGGTTGTACATTTACACCGAATGTTTGTTCATTAACAAGCGTTCAGTCGTAGAATATCATGCGGTAGTAAACACTACAATGGTATTCTATGGAGATCGTAAATCTGCGATCGTGTTATCGTAATCGGTCATTTATGATCATAATCGATAATTTGCGATAAAGATCGTAAATTAGCAATCATTAAATGATTAGTTTTACTGCACCTTTATAAAAAATGTCAGGCCAATATCAGCTCCTAGTAAGTGAGGGCAATTTAGGACACTAGTATGTGTATTAACCCTAAAATAGGGAAGGTGCAAGTATAGGCTAGTTATATCAAACCAAAAAGCCCACAAAAAGTAACCGAAGTGCAATTGATGTCAATTGAAAAATTAAAAATCCTTTATTATAGCATTGGGATATATTATATAAATATATATGTGTAAACATTCAAAATCTTTCTACCATCCCAACCATTTGTTATACATTTGAATATTGTCATAGTAAATAATCAATCAGTAAGTCAGGGAAAGTATACGTATACTGTATCTGAAATAGGGATGGCCGGTTCGCGGATCCGAACTCGGATCCGCCGCGGATTTATCCCGTTCGCGAACGGCGGATTTTTCCGGATTTTCCGCCTTCCGAACTTCCGATTCGCGGATTCTTCGTATTTTCGAAAATTTTCTAAATTACGAGTTTTCACGTATTTTCGAAAATACAGGAAAACATGTATTTTCGAAAATTTTCGAAAATACAAGGATTTCTCTTAATTCCTTACATACGTATTTTCGAAAATATTCGAAATTACGAGGATTACTTGTATTTTCGAAAATACATATTTTCGAAAATACATGAAAACTCGTAATTTCGAAAATTCCTGAAAATACGTGAAAACTCGTAATTTCGAAAATTTTTGAAAATACGAAAAATCTCGTTATTTCAAGGGTATTTTTAATTTTAACGGGTCCGCTCGCGGATTTTCGAATTTTTTCGAAAATTTGCGGATCCTCGAGCGGACCGGATTTTGCGAAGTTCGGACATCTCTAATCTGAAATAGTCTGTAGTGAAAGTCCTGACCCACAGAGGTTCACATTAAGTGCAGGTATAGCATTGCTAGGTAGTTTGAGGTTAGCAGGCAGGCAAATAAAACATGGCAGTTGGGTAGGACGCGTTCACTCCACCTACATATTGGGAGCTTTCTGACTATTTTAAACTATAATATTGTTTTTTTCTATCTGCATAATATCTAGTTAATTTTCTCTTTTTTTCTACAACCATTTATGAATAAACTTACATGATCAAGGAAGGAGGAAAGGAATCGGTTAATTGTGTGATATGTTTTTATCCTCTGCTGCATTAAGGAATTGTTTTCATTCATTTTTCTGTGTCCTCTAGGTGCCTTGAAAACAAAGTAAGATTTAGTTACCTTGCAAGGCAAAAGTCAAGCTACATGATCTTTGGAAATAGGATTCTCGTTAATTGCACTAGATAACTATGTAAATAATACTTCTCTATAGTATCAACACACTCAGCTTATATATCTGCCAAGCTCCAATCTTTTATTCATCATTATTCATTTACTAAGTATGGATGTTATTGCTTATCATTAACTGATTTTCCCACATACCTCATAGAGCGGTTCTATGATCTTTTCATATTGATCCCGTACACGGTCACTCAGCAGAACTTCAAAGGTCTGAATATCAGAACTCGGTTCCAGGCCTCTTAATGGACATAGGTTTTCCTACACAATAAAAGTAAAAATTGAAAGCTCAAAGACCTGTCTTAAAATACATAAATCAATATTAAATTTACTTTAACTTTTCATTTAAAAAGTACTGTATAGATCCTCTTAATGTACTTACTTCTTCTTTTTTGAGATTGATCAGCATGGTCTCCATGCTCACGTCAGCCTGGCCATGGACAGAACGACCGTGAATGTAATATCCATAGCACCTGTGAGTCAGTATGAAAACAGAAACCTGCAGAGATAGGCTTAGATTTCATATTGTCATGGAACAGTGCAGTCTGCATAGTACAATACATAAAAGGCTCAAATTATAATGGGAGCAACAGTGGGATATTTTCTTATAATCCACAACTCCCATTGTTTCCTATGTCTTCGAACTGTAATTAATTGGAATGGAATGAGAGTGCTGTGGGATTAAAAGCAGGGAATTTCTGGGGGGGTAAAATTCTGAAAGGGGTGGATTATAATGTATAATTTACCCCAACTATAAATTAAGAGGATATTAAAAGTTACCTCGGAGTTCCGTGCCCATACTCCTCAGTAACTTCTAATATCCCTATAATTTACAGTAGGGTGAACATTATTCACTATATAATAATCACTTAGCTATGTCACTGAGTGATTATTATAAGGAAACATTCCACTGTAGCTCCTGTACCCTTTTAGCCATCCACCATTCTAACCATCTATTGTTTTTAACAAAAATAAAACTGTTGTTTTAAAAGTAGAACAAACCATGATTTACAGTACTTTCTTCTCCCAATCCAGTTTTTTTTAATTATTTACTTTGAAAATTACCGCACTGTAAACACCTCCACATTATAATATAAGGATATTTAGTCATCTGGGAGATCTCTGCCCTGTAAAAAAGATTTTTATAATGTCAGGGAACTCCTCGGTGACACAATATCCTTATATTACACTGTAAGGGCCCCATCATCCCTTATTTAATTCCCACTAAAAAGTACAATTATAATACAGAATTAAAGGGACTGTCCACCCCTCTTTTGAAAACTGAATATGTGGTAGATAAGCCCCCAAAACCTAGACATCGTTTAAGTCTCAACCTTTAATTCAGCTCCCACACAGAGATAGTATACTTAGATCCTCCTCCTCGCTCCACCGCCGCGGCTCTGCACTTCCGGGTAAGGCAGTCAGTGTCGGCCGTGACTGTGACGTCACGGCCAATCACTGACTGCCATTCCCTGGACCAGTCTCCACTGCGGCTGCTCGGGAACAGAAAAAGAACAGAGCAGCCACAGTAGAGACTGGGAGAAGAACCCGGAAGCGGCGGTGGAGCGAGGAGGATGTAAGTATAATATCTCAGTGTGGGAGCTGAATTAAAGGTTGAGAATTAAACGATGTCTAGGTTTTGGGGGCTTATCTACCACATATTCATTTTTCAAAAGAGGGGTGGACAGTCCCTTTAATGCTTCAAAAACAATTTTTAGAGTTATTAATAGTAAATTACAAGAAATAGGCAAAATGTCTGTTAACTTGATTTCCGTGCTTCCTAGCACCTGGGAGAAGTTGAGTGCTCTGCTATGCTACTCAAGGTCATATGTCCCATTTCCATTACTCACATTGCTAAGTGAACACAGATCTGTAAACTGACGAACTTTGTCTTCAAAAAATCGTTCATAAATAACAATGAAAAACAGAACCTGCAAATAAAAACAGGAGGGATAATAGCAATCTCTAAAAGCATCATTGCAGCAATTTAAACTGGTTTCCAAGTTTTATGGTTCCTAATGCTGACTGTACAATGTTGTTATATTAGGTCAATTCAAAATTCAATCATTGTTCAAATATTCAGATTAGGTAAGGGAACATGTGACTGAGGTCAGGAGGCATGGGCTGACAGTGCATGTATACACAGTTATTAAGTCCAGTTCATGGGGGGTTTATGTTTACTTTAAAGGGCATGTCCACCCCCAAAACTATAATCTCCCCCACTACTGGCCCCATTGTGTAGTGTAGTTTAATCCTTACCTTACATCCCAGCTCCATATGGTTCTTCTGCTATCCCCCCCTAAAGTCCAAAAAAATGCCTACCATATAGGACTCTGCCTCCTGTCTCCCCTCCGGGAGAAGTTTGGCATGCGCACAGCAGCCCTTCTCCCCCTCCCTCCCGATTTTGATTCCCTCTCCCTAGCGTAAAAACCTTTTCATAGAATAGTCTCCCTGTTCCCCCAGCCCCAACCGCTATAGTTTTAATATCAAAAAGTGCCCCAAACATTACTTACCTTCTCTCTTTCCTCCGCCGCACTGGACTGCCGCTCAGCCAATCACAGACGCGTGCATTTTCACGCAAGCAGTGCGGCGGAGGATATTAAAACTATAGCGGTTGGGGCTGGGGGAGCAGGGAGACTATTATATGAATTTTTTTAAAGAAGGGTGGACATGCCCTTTAATGCCATTAACTGAAATGTTATTTATTGGTGTAATTAGGAGGGACATTTTTAGATTATGGACTATGCAGCTTTGGGTTTAGTTCTCCTTTTGTCTTCTCTAATTCATTTATCTTACCTTCTTATATCTTCTTAAGATGACCTAAACTACTAGATTTTGATTCCTGGGTCTGGAACAACTGTTATTCCTACTTAACTGGCAAGTCCGGTCCAGCTCAGTCCCTCAGTTTGTTGACAACAAAGCCAATGGGAAGATGTGTTCTGCAAGAAAAGCATCTTCTCATTGGCCAAATCTTGCACTAATGATGGTGGTAAAACCATATTTTGGTACTGCTGGTCATATATTACATATGAGAGGTAATACCATGGGCCTAATAGATATTAGATAGATTCAATGAATGTACGTTGAATCCATCTAATATCTATATAATGTATGGTCAGCATAAGGTTGTATGAAGATCATACAATCATTCTGTAAGTTGGACATCTTAAAGGACAATTATACTCTCCTCCCCCTCGTTCCTTTCCCCCCACTCCTGCAAAGTACCCAGGGTGAGGACCTAAAACGCTAAGTCCTCACCTCTGGGTACTTTACAAATGTCCTGCACTACTTACTTTTAATTTCCCTCATCGCTCCGGTCTGATCCTCCCCATTGGCACTTTGAGTGACAGGTCGCGAGGCAGCCAATGGGAAGACGCGCTCTGCAATTAGGCGTGTCTTCCCATTGGCTGCCTCCCGGACTGTCACTGACAGTGCCAGTGGGGAGGATCCGACCGGAGCGACGAGGGAGATTACAAGTAAGTAGTGCAGGACTTTTGTAAAGTACCCAGAGGTGAGGACTTAGCTTTTTAGGTCCTCACCCTGGGTACTTTGCAGGAGTGGATCGGGGAAATGGTAAGTATAATTGTCCTTTAAACAAGGACTTAAAAAAAAAACTTTATTATTCTATAATTTCGGACATCCCTAAAAATATAATTCTTCATTTTTGTTATTTAAATTGCAGAGATGTTAATTGCTCCCATGTATACTAGTTTGTAATGAGATCATACATCAATATGCCACCCACTCCAGCTGGCCCACTTACAGCAAGCTCATGCTCCTTAAAAAGAGTGTGTGCCAAGACTCACTGGGTAGGAGAGAAAGCAGCCCTCTGAAATTATGGGGGCTTTGCAAAATTTTTTAATTTTATTCTCAATTGTCAAATTTTGTTTAAAAGCAGATTTTGGGTGAAACCTTTAGTAGCAGTACTGTTTCTCACAAAACTAGTGTTGCCCTTATCAAATGGAGAATTTAACTTTGATGGTACTATTCGAATTCCTCCTCAATGGATTTATATATAGACCTTTTTATTTGTATTCAATTGTTTATAGTCACCTGAAGAATGCCCACAGCCAACCACATTGAGGCTGCTATACCATATCTCAGGATGATGCTCCAGGGTGCTAGGTAAGTGCCAATGGGTGGGTTCAGGTTAAGACTTAAATCTTTGGTAGCGATGTTTTTAAGCCCCACAACCTGCACATAAGAAAAACAACATCTAAGTGTTCATATAGATCACGGCTCCTTTTAGTGAGTTTAATAGAGCATTTTGTACTAGCGCCTGACACTTTCAGGGCTATGTACCGAGAGCCATTATCGCTCTCTATTGCCTCCACTAGGCAATGCATTGAGCCGATAGTGACTCTCAGTGCATAGCGAATGGGGTTTACCCATTCCAAAACTTTAACGCCAGTTATCTGTCTTAAAGAGCCGTTATCAACTCGGTACATAGCTTGCGGCGGTTGCGCGACACAGTTTTTGCGTGTAACCATTTGCGGCTTCTGGTACATAGCCCTGTTTATATTTTATGTTTCCACCTGATATAACTGACCAATATAATTTATTGATATTACCCTGTACTTTTCCTTTTTAGTTTTTGCCATATACTTCATACATTTGCTCTGCCCTTTATTTCTTTGAGAGCATTAATTAGTTTTTGTTTTCTACCATCCATTATAGTACTTCTTTCAAACCCTGATTTCTTTTTGTTCATACCTTAAGTTAACATAATTTTTCAATAATATTCTATGTTTTATTTTTTTCTATATTTTAACCTAATCATTTTCTATGTTCCCATCCCACATTTTTTATTAGAATTTCTAAAGCAAAATACATGGAGCTGGAGATATTGGATATTAAATATTTCATTTAATTTCCAACAGTTTTAAGTCCAACTTTTACCAACAAGACTGTTTTTTTCTTCTGTATTTTAAGTCAGTGGAATAATAAATAATAAGTGAATAATGCCCCACATATGTGGGGCACTTAGACACAGCAGGACATGAAGCAGTGGGAATGTGGGGACCCTTTTACAATACCTGGCACAAGAATGTGCAACTTGATTGCTATACACTTACTTCCTGGACTTCAATGTTCACTCATTGTTGTTTGTTGTCCTTAATATTGCCACAATTAGGTACCAATACCGCTAAATCAAACTATTTAGTACTGAGCATGTCTGTTTCCAGGGGGTAGGGACATTGAAGAAGTAATTGGAAAGTTATAATCAAATATATCCCTGTGTCTGTGCTGCTGGATCTCTGCATAGTAAATCATTTAAAAGGACACTATATAAAAATACGCTATTTTTTTACAGTACTTTTTAGTCTAGTCCAGATATAGTGTTGTTAATTAAGCTTGTGTAGATTTCTTATTTCCGTTTATGCTGTTTACAAATATTTATTTTTTAATGAGAAAAAAAAGTTACCTCCAAAAGCAACAAGACAGAGAACAGCTGGAACATAGGACTAATTTTCCTGACAGTCTGAATCTCGTTCCACTCATTAGCCACAAGGATGGTCCTCCATATACTTGCATGGGACTTTTCTAAAGCAAAAAACATAGAAACTAGTTATAAAATATTACATTGGGTGCCCTTAAAGGCGAAATAAACTGTAACAACAACTTGAGTTCAAGAAATTGTGTAATTAGGACCCAAACCAAGATCTTCACTTTAATAGTATCTAATAATTCAAATGCGAAAGCAAAACACACAGTTTTAGGAACCAGGTAACAAGGAAAGCCTCACATACACTACATATAATTGTGGGGTGAAGCAAGCCAATGAGGTGTCTTCTGACATTGTTAAACAGTTTCAACAATCTCAGGCAGCACACCGCTTTTGTCTCCTAGTAATCCCCCCTCACTGAGGCTGCAGACACTGAATATGAGCAAAATCATGGCAATCAACTCAAAAGTAGTCTCTCTAACTCCCATCATCCTTTCTCGCCATCATAGGCCACATGGCACACACATAAACTTTTTAAAAAATCCTCTTTGTCTCAGGCAGACAGTCACACCCTGGCCCATTAATTTTGCAATCAAAAGTTGATTGCATAAAAAGCTGTTCTCTGAATGTCACGGGAACATCAGAATGGACATTACTAGTATATAGGCACCTTAAGATGTTTTATAGATTTGACTGTTGATTGCCAAATCTAATGTCTAAAAAAGTTTCCCACCTGGCCCATTTTTCTATCAGAAGTCAATCGGGCAAGGGGATCTTCTGACGTGTGAATGTAAAGAGGACATCCTATGGTACATAGTGTATGCTCAACTTTAGTTGCAGCTTTTGTCTTGAATTCTCATACTAAATATTTAGTTTTCTAGTCTACATAGTGTAAACACAAATGGGTTAGAGTTTATACTAGCTATGTCACGTTGTACCCAGATAAATGCCAGACTTAAAGAGAAACCAACTTGGCATTAATTCATTTTTAAAATATTTTTTTTGAGCAGTACTAGGCATAAGCAACCTAAAAGACAATGTTTTAAAACAGTTTTTATACTATAAACAAAAACAAATTAACAGAATATTTTGCATTAAATCCCTTTTAATGTGGTAAATATGGTATAATTTACATATAAATGCAAGGGCTTGCTTGCGTTTGCTAATGCGGAACTTGCCTTGTAATCCAGATATTATTTTCTCCTTTGTTTTTTCCCAGTCGATTAGGAAAATGGAAACAGTCAATTGGGTGACCAGAAGATGAATCAATTCCAGTGTCTTAAAAAACACATATTAAAATAAGAAAATTCTGTGAGTAAGTCACAAATTCAAATTTGTTAAAACACACTGCAAATAGATTTATCTTACCTTTAATGCAAAAGCAACTGATAAATAGATGATGAAGTCAGTCTCTACCTGACCACCAGCAGGCGGTAAGGTGACATGTACTGCTGAACTCTGACCCTAATAAGATACAACAGATACACAGACGTTGTTTACCGTGTAATTGACCTGTGTTTTCAGAATTTCAATAGATGTTTTAATAAAAAGTGGATGAGTAATGTGCTTTGACTGTATGATTATTACATTATATTATTCAGCATAGTATTTGTTATTATGAACAAAGAAAGGTTATTCAATAAAATTTCTTATCATTAAAAATTTTGCCCTAACCAATCAGATGTTAGCTTTCAAATGCTAAATAAGATCTGATTGGTTGGAGCATAATTAGCACAATTTTTAACGATAAGAACTTTTATTGAATCTCCCTGAAAGTATTTAAACATGAATAGATTTTATTCCCTGGGAATAGCCATGTCAGATTTACCAGCCCCACACTGTATAATTAAGCCAGCCATATACACTCCAATATTGTTACTTGAAACATAGTTTTGGGCAACATGCTTCTAAAATAGTGATCACTTATGAGCTGATTGGTGAAAGCAGGAAAATAATCTCTGTTCCTAGAAGCAAAGGCATTTAAATCATTGATACTTGTTTCGTAATATCTATCTGGGTGTATTTAGCCCAATATTCCGCAGTTTGCAGGAATTCAAATGTAAACAGTATGGTTATCAGCCATGTACTTACAGATTAGTGTGTTAACTCTCTTCAAATTTATACACAAGTAGGTTTATAAAAGAATAAAATGACCGGGTGAATGTGAATACAGATATCTATTATGTATTTTTAATTTCAATTTATTATTATTTTAGTACAGTACCTTAAAAGCAATAAGCCAGTATATTGCAGTTCCCAGGGTTATAAGAAAGAAGGTATTAGCCAGACATCCAGACAAGAAAGCCAGAAATTTTATTATTACCTAAGGACATACAAAGGTGTAAATGCTTCATAGGGAATTAGCTATAATGAAAGCTATGATTGTTGAAAGGAATATTAGCAATTAATATGTCAGTTCTAACATTAACCAGATGGTGTTTGTAATGGTTAAGTGAAATCTCTATAACGGCAGGGTCTAGTCTCACCATTATGCCAATGTTCTGTTGCCCAGATCTGCGAATCCAACTACTAGTCTCCAATATGGCATAAAGACCAGCCAGGGACCCCAGGATTGCTAATGCTATCTGCAATCACAAAAAAAAGTGAGATTGGGGGAAATTGTAAAAGTGATTTTCTAATCTGCAACAAGTAAAATTACACATGAACACAAATAACTGTAGAAAACTTACATCTGTGTCTCTTTTATAGGTACCCTGGCTCTGTGAGTAGGTAACAGCAAATGACACCTGGCATAGAAAAACAGTTATAATTAGCTTTCAAAAGTGTACTTAAAATCTACCCCCCCCCCCCCCCAAAAAAAAGCCTTAACATAAAAGCTCAGTAAAGAGGCCAATAGCATATATCCTAAAATATTCCACTGGAATATGTTGGCAATATGTGATGGTAACCACATACAAAACCTCCTATAATCTGCATAGGGATCAGTTGGCCAGGCATCCATGCATTGTACAGTCGTATAGGATCCCACAGCATAAAGTAAAGGCAAAATGCTAATTAAAGTGAAACCACACAGTGCAGCACAGCACCAAAAATAAAAATGAGATAAGAAGGACTTTCTGCAAGTTAGAAGGATGGTTAATTAAAAAAACAAATAGATTTTATAATAACAAATAGTTGTATTTAAATGGTAACTAGAGGGTTAAACACATCTATTTAAATGTACCTAGACAGGCAACCCTAATTATATTTATCTTACCCCAAAAAAGGTATTAACCAGAGCCACCCCCAGCCCACCCCCTATTTTGCCTTCAGGTCAGCTAATGAGAACATGTCTTTTATGTAGAGTGCCCATGGTCATCGGTTTAATTGGCGGATGTTTAAGAAGGTGTCGTACAGACAAGGCTGAAGAAGAAAATTGTACTGCTGATATCTCCATATAGGATGTGTATCCAAAAGTAAGAGGATGTTTTAGGTTTCCTGTCTGGGTATATGTAAATGGATGAATATGTTATTTTCAAATTAGTACAAGACATGCTCACTTCTTTACCCACCAGCAAAGATGTATAAATGTATGTATCTATTATTTTACTGTACAAGGAAAAAAATTAATGTCCCATTTATTAAAGAAAGACTATGTAGACATCAAAAACAATAGCAACCATAGTTCTGTAATGAGCATACTTTCAGTGTTCTATGTAACTGAATAATTGAGTTACAGTCCCCAGAATTCTGCACTGTAAGGAGCAATAAAAGTAAATGCAATAAAAAATCTAACATTTAACAGTTCTTTGATGTTCTGGTCAATGCACAGAACTAATAAAACATATTAATTGGTGAGGTTAGGTTGATTAGTACAACAAATATAACCTGTGCAGTTCTACTGATGCTTGGTATCCTCTGATACTGGATTGTCAGCTGGAAGGGGGGCTGATCCCATGTTGCTCCAGTTGTCACATAAACACTAAACAGAGCCGGAAGAATAAAGATTATGAACTGGAGATTTTGCACAACCAAGAAAAAAAATTACTTTTTTTTTTTTTTTTTAAAAACATTACTTTTTAAAAAAATTGCTACCATTTAAACTCTTATTTCACATTTAATAAGGGAGCAATGTATAAAGGCAGGCAACCTTGTGCACAAAACATTTAAACATATTTGCTAATGCTTTCGGAAATTGTGTGCTGTGAGAGAGAGATTTGCCTTTAAATGATGGTGAATACATTTTCACCAGACTAATTTTTATTTTTGTCAGGTCTAAAATACTGTAATAGAATTTGAAAATGAAAATGCTTCTCTTATCTTCTTTGCTGTTGAACTGTTTTGGCCCCTGGGCAGAGGGCATTGGAGAATTACACTTACTCCTCCCTAGTGGGGTTACGTTAACAGAGTTGAAAGGATTTTTTGATAATCATAAACAGCCCTGGAAAGTGCAGAAATTGTTGATTAATAAAAGGACTATGGCAGGTGTTGTTTTAAAATGTCTATTTATTATGTTCAAAGTTACATGTATTAACAAGCAATCTGCAACTGCTTCATTAAAAGTGTTAAATCTTTCTGTATAAGGAAAGTAATAAAGTAAGTGAGCAGCTAACCTTAGAGTTAGGCTTGTTGCAACTGTAATATAAGTTGGTGGGTTAGAAATGTTTCCAATTCTTCCTGAAATGCCATCAACCAGAAAGAAGCGTCTCAGGGCATTGGTGCTGGAAATCGGATCTGATAAACCACATACAACAAAAAGTGAATGTAACCTGAACTTTTCTCTTATCAATATGAAGTTTGACAAGACAAGGCACTTAATCACAGTACAGTATGTATGCTCACCAATAGAAAAAGGTTAAAGTAGAACTATAACCAAAAGTCATCATAGATTTCCATAGGGATTATGCCATTCGGGGCAAAGGAACATTGGGAAAGGAGCTTTTTCATTATTTAACTACAAAGGTTCATGTCCCACATACAGTATGTACAGGAATCCTGTGTACCATTGTATAACTTTTGGCTTTATTTTCATTTATTCTTTTCAAATCACTTGCTCACTTAAAAGGAGAGATATAATGTATTGAATATTTCTTAAAAATAGTTAGAAATAAAAGTGCCAGGGGCAGGAATGTAGGACTGATTATTCCTACCTTTCCGATATCGTTTGAATAAGGATCACCTGCACAAAGAAAACTTCAGAGCACTATTTAAAGGGCAAGTCCAGCCCTGAAATTAAAACTTACATACAGGTAAATCAACCCCCAAAACCCTAAACGGTAATAGTTTGAAATCTGAAATATATAAGTCCAACCTAAAATCCTGCACAATGTCCCGTTGCCCCTGTTTCTGCTTCCTGATTCTTCCAGTTAGTAACTGTCAGTTATGGATTTGACAGTTGACATCACAGCCAATGACTGAATGTTAACCCCCTGTCTGCACCTTCTGAACATGCCCAGGCTCAGTACAGGCTCAGTACAGGTTTCTAAATTGCTCAGTTTCCATGAGGCATTCAGAAGCATAGCAGGCATACAGTAATGAATTCATAGGACAAAGTATGATTTATCAACATATTTTAAAGAGGCCATTCTTTCTAAGGCTGAGGCCACACTATGACACACAAAAAAATCACTATGCATTTCTGTCCACTTTTGCAATCCGCTTGTGTCCGCTTTTACATGCGTTTGCGTTTACATAAAAAAACGCATGTCATAGTAATTGTGTCCGCTTCTATCCGCTTCTGTCCATTTTTTATGCGCTTCCATAGACTTGTATAAAGTGCGATTTTGACAAAAAAGGACCAAAAATGATGATCGCATGCATTCTAAAATCGCGACGGGTCACAGCTTTCACAGTGGGGCCTACTTCCCGCGATTTACATTATAAATAAAATGGCATTGCGGATCGTAAAATGTAAACAGAACGCAAAACACAGAAAAAATGTGCTAGAGTGGCCTAGCCCTAAAAGATTTATGAGGATGGAGTGGTCCTTTAATTCAGGATAGCCCAAGACAATTACATGGCAGACGCTAACCAGACATGCACAAAACAATATAAGGAGGTAGACAAAATCAATCCTACCTATCTGCCACAGGTAATTCTCATTTTAAAATGGTTAATTTTTATAGTGTAGTTGTCCTTTAATTCTGGCTACGTCAGTTGCATTTTTGTTACAAAATGAGAATTCACCCAGTGTAAATGTATAACTGCTTAACTGTATAACTGCTTAAAAGAACAATTTACTTTAAGGCCTGTTCTCTTGAAACCAGCTGTTTATCAGAATTTAGAAATCAGCATGTGTAGTACAGTCCTCTCTATACTGTATTTCTCTTTCTGCTGCCAGTCCCTGGGCCCTGACTTCACAAACTCCATAGGACTGCATTTGGAAAGCTGGTGGCAGTGAAGATTGCACAGTCCTTAAAGTATTTATAGAACATAGGCCACTGAATAATTAAAATAGTTATTCAGATTTTGTGTACATTTTATAAAATTAAAAGTAAATCAGAAATGTCTGAACGAAATTTTATCTTTCTGTGCACCCAGGAAAATGATTCATTAGTGCAAGCAATTAAGTAATTTGCCCTTAATTGCCCTCTTAATTTGGGTGGGGTAAATGTGTGGAAGCTAATGCGAGAGATGATGTTGACAACCATCTGGCAAGCTCATCTGTCTCTCCTTGAATGAAGGGTACTATGTGTACCTGTACATATTGGTTTAAGGGCTTGGCAACATTATGTAACTGGAGGGAGGACTGTGGTGAATTTATTTTAGTTTTCTTTAGAAGTACTGTACTTACTAGTGATTCCATTTAAGCCTGCATTCCATACTGGGATTGGCCATACCATGCTGATGCCATTACTTGTATAAGAAATAAACAGCTCATAAAAGACAGGTTCAGGTACTTTTTGTAGAAGGTCTGATAACTGCAGGGCACACTGTAAATAAAAGGAAATAAAGGTAGACAGCATTACAAAATCTGTTAATTAATGTTAACCCATACTAACATTTATAAAAAAAAGGACAATAAAAGTACTTAGACTTAATAAATAAGGGTAATAGAAAAACTTAGCTAGGCCTGCATTCAGTTTTTGTAATCCAAAAATTCTGTGATTTAGTATAAAGAAATGTTAAATAAAGTAACTTCATGCATGCAGCTTTGAATGAAATTACACCAACATCACATATACCCGGTGAGTTTAAGTTGCAGCATCTAAGGAGAGAAGCTATATAAAGTGCAATCAACAAAATGTGTAAAATCCTCAGTTAGGGCACGGCCACACTGCAACGCAAACGCAAATCACAACGCACCCGAAAATGTGCGTTTTCGGTGCGTTGACGCGTTTTCAATGATATGAAAAAAATGCAAGCGCAAAAAATGCGCAGAGGCTGCACAAATCATTTCTACATGGGTTATGTATGTGCCAGAAGAATACACTTTCAGGGCGATGCTATATCGCCCATTACTGGGTCGAATTAGTCTTTCACTAAATTTGCACTCGCCCATGTTAACATTTGTGAAAAAATTTTGCGCAAATCTTAACGCCTTTTCTATAGGGCCCAATGCAGAAACAAAAAACATATGTCTTACCTGCTCGGGAGAAGCAGTAAGTCTCACGTACGTGTTTAAAGCATTGCGGAATCAGGGTCAGGTAAGACATAAGTTTCTGCATCAGCCTGTTGCAGTCCAGACTAAAGGCCAATGATTTAGAACTATGGGTGTTCCAAGGGTTTTTTCCACCTGAAACAACATTTCAGGTGCATTTGGCAGCACACAAAGCGCAAGAAGGTAAAGTGGGCGTGGGTTCATTGGGAAGTGGGTGTGGCTTTTGGAGGTGGCCATGGTTTATGGAGGTTGGTGTAGACTTAACAATGGTTGGGGGACTGGAGGGTTGACTTAAGACTGGCTACTGAATTGGAGGGCTGGTGAACTGGTAAATATGCCCACAATACAGACTATAAAATATTATATGCCTACGCATACAGAATGGCACACACGCATACATATATACTTTCATGCATTAATAAAGGCATTCAAACATGCATAGACACATACATACACAGATACAGGCACAAACACACAGAAAAATAACTAAACATAACAATTTTCTCCCCTGACCACAGTTCCCATGATTCTCTAATCCAACACTATAAACTAGGGCCCAGGCAGCACATAAAATGGACTCAAAAACAGCCCCCCAGACAGTGTCTGTCAGCAACATGTGTTCAGCCGTAAACACAAACCATGGGAAAGTCCAACTCACTGCCAGTGTGGAATTCTGTTCCCTGTACAATATTATATTACTGTCTATTCTGCTCATTCCCAGGTAAAGGCATTGCATGGTGCAGCAAACGCCCCCTTTCTCTTCTTCTTCTATGTTGAACTGCAGCATTGCAAGAAGGAGGCTTATTAATAAATATTTTTTATTACTGCTGCCTTTCAAGGTGACCACAGGGTGGGGCGCCATGAGCAAATGTTTAAGTTTGCTTCATGCAGGGCTGCCACCAGACTCTTCTGGGCCCCATACTGGATACATTTCTGGGGCCCCCCATAACACGAACCAACTCAGACACGTGCATACCTCCCAACATTTTAACGGTCAATGTTTCAATGATTACAGTTGTTATAGCTTAGCAGGCTGGTTATAGGTTCTGTTCTATTCCATTTGTGTGGGTTGTTTGTAATAGTACACTGCTTTGCAGTGTAATTCATAATGGAATATATTATGGGTTGCGGTTTTTAGATTTTAGCAGACTGGCTTTGTGTTTAGGTTGGTGTTGTATTGTGTTCGGGTTCTGTGTTTTCCTTCATGGTTTTGTTTCGGTGTATCTGATTTTGTTATGGGGTGTCTCTCATCCAGTCCGGGAGGTGTGCTGCGTGTGGGCTGTATAGCCACATAGACCATATTTTTTGGAATGTTGGTATTGTGTCTTGGATGGAGTGTAGCATTCTTTCGTTTATACAAATTTCATTAATTTTGTTTATTGTTCTGGGGAATATTAGTGATGTGCTTCTCCATTGGGCTCCTATTAGTATTTTGACAATTTGTGTCCAGGTGTTTCCGTGTTTGTTTAATATATCGATTTCCTTGTTTAGGAGTGCAATTCCTGGGTTGGGTTTTATCGGAATTAGTAGTACGTTTGAGATTAGATGGAAGACTTCTTTCCAATAGTTTTGTGCTATCGGACAGGTCCACCAAATGTGGTACATGTGGCCTGGGTTTCCACAATTTCTGAAACATTGTGGGCTGATGTTTGGGAAAATTTTATTTAACAGGGTTGGGACTCTGTAGGTTCTGTATAGAACTTTTAATGCTGTTTCTCGTAGGGCTATATTTAAGCTGCCTTTGTTTAATTTTTCAAAAGTGTAGGCCCATTCTGAGTCTTCCCATGTTTCTTGTATGTTTTCTTCCCAGGCTATTTGGAAGGGTTGTTTGGTTGGTTCGGGTGTGTTGTATAGCCATTTGTGTATTTTTGATAGGTTACCTTTGTTAAGGGGGGAATTGTGGCATGTTCTTTCGAACTCTGTCAGTTCGTTGTTGGGATTGTTAGTTTGGAATTCTTTTTTTATGTAGTGGTGGATTTGTAAGAGTTGGAAATGCCCACGTATGGGAATTCGTTGTATTTTTAGGCTATCCATGATTATTAGTTTCTAGGAATTGTGTTACTCTAAAGAATTTGGTTTCTTTCCACCAGGTAAAACTTTCAGTTTGGTGTTTGGGGGGGAATGTTGGGGAGAGAGTGATGGTGGACATGAGGGAGGGAGAGGTGGTTAATTTATATTGGTTTTTAACTCGGTCCCATAGTTTGAGTGTCGTTCTTGTTATAAGGCTAGGGGAATTTGGTAATTGTCTTTTGTTGGTTGGGATCCAGGCGATGGAGTTTAGATCTTGTGGGTATAGGAGGTCTGATTCTAGTTGTGTCCATCTGGGGGGATGTTCTAGCATATGCCATGTGAGAATTTGGGATAGTTGGACGGCTATATAGTATTTGTATAAGTTGGGTACTCTCAGTCCGCCTTGTGTTATTGGTTTGTATAGTAGGTCCATTTTGATTCTAGGTTTTTTTCTCCGCCCAGATGAAGCGGTTTATTTGTGTTTGGAAAGGTTTCAGCCAATCCTTTGATATCCATGTTGGGATACATCTGAATAAGTATAGGATACGTGGGAAGATATTCATTTTGATAGTATGGATTCTTCCTAGCCATGAGATATTGAGTTTTGTCCATTTGTTCTGTAGAGTTTTGTATGTTTCTGGGTAGTTTGCTTGGTATAGGGAGTTAATTGTTGGTGTGAGGGTTATTCCTAGGTATTTGAAGCAGTCATTTTTCCAAGTTAGTTGGAAGTTGATTTCTATAAGTTTTTTTGGTGTGGGGGGATGTTTATAGCGAAGAGTTTGTTTTTTTCTTGATTGATTTTGAGTCCAGTGATTTGGGCTATTTCTTCTAGGGTACTGAATAGGTGTGGTATTGAGGTTAGGGGGGAGGTCAGTGTCATGGCGATGTCGTCTGCGAACATGCTTATTTTTTAGTTTGAGTTTCCTATGGGGATTCCCAGGATTGATGGGTGATTTCTTATTGCATTTGCTATGGGCTCCATTGTCAGTATGAAGAGTAGTGGGGATAGTGGGCAGCCCTGTCTGGTGCCCCTCCTTATTTTTATGGGATTTATGGTGTCTGTGGGTAGGTGTAGGGTGGCGGTTGGGTTGTCATAACATGTGTGTAATATGCTGATTATGTTTTCTGGGAATTCATATTGTTTTAGAGTTTCTATTAGGTATTGCCAGTTTAGTTTATCAAAAGCTTTTTCCATGTCGAGTGACATGATACATCCAGGTATATTGTTTGAGTTTAGGTGTGAGATTATGTTGCATTTACGGCGTATGTTGTCGTTGGCTTGGCGTCCTGGGGTAAAGCCAACTTGGTCTGGGTTTATCAGTTGTGGGAGGAACTGATAACTTATTCTGTTTGCTATGATTTTGGTCATTATTTTCAGATCTTGGTTAATTAGTGAGATGGGTCTGAAGTTTTTGGGGTCGAGTTGTGATTTTCCTGGTTTGGGTATTAGGGTTAATATAATAATTTATACAGCTAGTTTCTGTCTGGGGTAGTTTGGTCCTTGCATTAGGCTGTTGTATAGTCTTGTGAGGTGTGGTGTAAGTTGTTCTGTGAATTTTTTGTAATAAAGTCCAGAGAATCCATCTGGTCCTGGGCTTTGTTTGGTTTGAGTTGCTTGATGTTTGTTTTACTTCATGGGCTGTAATTGGATTGTTTAGTTTAGTTTGCATGTCTTTCGTCAGTTTGATGTTTGGTAGATGTTGTGTTAGGAAGTTTTTTATGGTAGTGTGATTCTCTTTTTTGAGTTGTGAATATAGGGAAGTATAGTATGTGTGGAATGTTTGATATATTAGTTCTGGGCTTGTGGTGATGGTTCCTGTTGTGTTCTGATTTGTTTTTATTCCCTTTTGTTTTATTCTAGGGTGTATTAGATTAGCCGAGTTTTTGTCTGCTTTGTTCCATTTGCGGTAAAATAAATTTTTGTTCCATCTCAAGGTGTTGTCAGCTTCCATGGAGAACAAGGCATGCATGTTGTTTTTTTTTATACACACTTCAGTTAAGAGGGAGTCATCGCCTGAAACTGCATGGTTTCCAGTTCATGGATTTGTTTTTCTAGGTTTTGAAATTGTTTGGTTTTAATTTTTTTGATGCGTGAGGCTAGTTTAATCAATGAGCCTCTATGTATGCTTTGTGCGATGCCCAGATCCATAGGAATTCTAGGCTATCGCTTCGTTGAGAGTGAAGAATTCCTGAATCTCTTGGTTTATTTGTTTTAGATTAGCTTTGTCTGTTTATAGAGATTCATTAAGTCGCCACTTGATAGCTGAGTTGTTTGGGGTTTTGGTTGAGATGTGTATTTGGAGAATTTTTTGGTCGGCCAGCACACTGCTCAATAGACGCTCCCTCTGTACATTTCAGTATTCATTTGAACCAAGAATTAATCCATCTAACTAACATTTATGTGGTGAGGAGTAGTAGGTGTACTCTTTTGAATTAAGATTTTTTTCTCTCCATATACGACGGTTGTATTTCCTTAGGGTGTTATGGAGTTTTTTGATATGTTTTTTGTTGTGTCTTAGTTTGGTGTTATTTGATTTATCCCAGTTGGGGTCGAGGGGTACTAATGCTACTAATGTGGGTATATTTTGGAATGTTTCTAGTTTGGATAGGGTGTTGTGGTTTATATTTGTTGTAGTCCTTGAAGGCTATGGATCTTTTTTGGGCTGAGTTTAGCCCTCGGATATTTTGGGTTATGCATGTAATCCTGCTATGTCTCAATGTTTTGTTTTTATCTGTTATTATTTTTTTTTCTGTGGGTTTGTCTTTTGCCTTTGTTTTGTGGTTCTGAATACCTTGCATCCTGTCTGGGTTATTTCAGTTTGCATAAAGTTAACTGATAACAAATTCAAACATTTAACATAGTAGTAACAATAACATTTGTATATATAATCTTGAATAGTTATATACATTTCTATCCTATGGTATTAACTTAAAAAAAAAGGAGGGGGTAGATTGATGAAGTTTCGCCTATCTCTCCGAATTTCTTCGGAGAGGGGGGGACTTGTTTGTGGCATGTTGTCCCCACATCCAGATGTTAGTTGGGGGGGGGTGGGGTTTGGTTGAGGGAGGGGTGGGAGGGAAGGGGAGGGGGGGGTAGGGAGGGAGGGAAGGGGGAGTGGGGAGGTGAGGGAGAGAGGGGTAAGCGGGGTACAATTTGTCTTGTTAGTCTTGCAGTCATTTGTTACTTTATATCAGGTTGAGAGCTTCATATAGGTATAATGAGTCTTACATACGGTCGTGATACTTTAACATATATGATATATATATACACATTCAATAACATGTATTGCTATTATTTTATTGCCAGGTTTTATGTTGGGTGTACCTCCAGTGTTGTAGCCAACCACGTCCCCAGGGGGTTGGTATATCATAGTAGTGTTTTCTTTTCCCCTCCCGTTTCATTTTCCTTTCCCTTCGGGAGTTTGTGTTTAAGTGTATGGGGGGGTTTGTCTTATTTCCCCCCCCCTTTTTTTACTCTCCCCCTTTTCCATTTTGTTATTTCTGGATGGGGGGGTGGGGTGTATTGGGGACGTGGCGCACCTATGTTTTTTGCTGGCTGCAATATTGTTAAGGTAGGTCTGTCATCATCACGGTGCATAGGTTCTTCCTTGGGCTGGCTCCTTGGTTATGTTCCGTGGTTATGGGTATTGGGAGTAGTTTATATTGTGTTGCTCATTGGCAACCACGGATGATTAGTTGAGGTGATGTGAGTTTGTAAGGATGTGCCATATCTTATTGTAAAAAGTTTGAGTTTGGCGTAGTATTTAGTCTGCCTCGTTGGTTTAAGGTAGGTATAACCTTTCCCCCCTTCCAATTCCATTTTCAGTTGTGAGTCTCTCAGGTGCTTTGTAGGTTCATCGGTTTGGCTGCCCAGGGGAGTTGGGATGTCCAAAGGCCTGTCATGCCTGATTGTGGTGTTATAGTCTTATGCTTTTTCAGGCCATATATCTGGGTATTGTGGGCTTTGCCATTAGTGGTTTTGAGGTCATGGTGATTTAGGCTATAATTGTGGGTTTATATTTGGGGCAGTGCGGTTCCTTGTTGGGTGGGGAGTTTTTGTCTGTACAGTTTCTTGATTTGGCCAGCATAGTATCCGGGGCTCTTCTCTTTGGTGGGTTCCTGGGTTGGTGGGTTAGGGTTCGGTATATGGCATATTTGGGTGGAGGGCCTTCCTCGTTTTGTCTTTGTAATGAGGTTGGTCGGGCTGTTGTTTGCCTGTATTGGGAAGGTGTGGGTCTTTTGTTGTTGTGGGGGGCCCTCCCTTCTGTTTTGGGTATTGCTGTGGAGGTAGGTTGGTCGGGGGGGTAGTCAAAAGGGGGTATATTTCAGATATATGTGATACTTATCTGTCCTATAGTTTGTAGATGCAGGTTTGTTGGTTTTGTGTTTCACTCAATGTTTGGTCTTCGGGGGGATTGGGGGTGGGTTCCTCCCCAGAGTCTTTTTCTTAGTTGGGCTGGTGGGGTGCCTGCCTCTTGCCAGATCCTTTGAATTTGTTTTGCTGGGGTCCCATTTTTCCAGGGCTTGTTGTGGTGTTGTCGGAGAGGCCCATGGATTGGAATATCCGGTTCCCTTGTTCGATGGAGTCGATGGCGATGTCCATCATGCGAGCTGCTCACGAGCGCCCCCACCACCTCCCAATTTTAAAACGCAAAACTCTCAATTTAAGACCATGCCAACTTTGTTAAGGTTACACCCATTTCAAAGACCATTATTTCCATTTTACATTGATGCCTGCAATATTATTTATCAACTAGACATTAAGCCTGTTACATTAACAGGCGCTAGACATGCTCCACCTCCCCGACGCACACACAGACCGGTAAATATAAAATATACCCGTGTCCAGTACACACACTTAAAGATGCCCTCATGCCCAGAGGGCACAGACTGGTAAATATAACATTCCTTTAAGCCAAGCACACACAGATTGGATCCCATATTAGACCCCATATTATATTCTTCATCAGTGTTGCTTAAAACTTATTTCATTCTTATTGGCTAATGATATATTCACCCCATTCTCTATGCTCAAATCCTTACACCTACCCATTTGTGCACTGTCTGGAAAAAGGCTGCCACTATTGCCACACAGCATGGCAACTCCATACTCTGTCCTGCCTATACCCATATTTCTATCTCTGTGTCAGATTGCAGCTCCACACACATTTCTATCCTGTCTATATCCTGATAATAGAGATGGTGTGGAGCTGCCGTGCTGCAATGTGACACAGAGATAGAAGTTTCGATATAGGCAGGATAGAGATGGTGTGAAGTCGCCATACTGCTATGTGACACAACCTCTATCCTGCTTATATCTATATCTCGATCTCAGTGTGGAGGTGCCACACTGCTATGTTACACAGAGCTAGAAATTTGGATATAGGCAGGATAGGGATGGTGTGGAGACAGATGGTAAAAATGCCCCCCATGGACTCTCACAAGCAGAAATGGGATCAGTATAACTTACAGTTACTCTCTCCTGCTCTGCTAAGAAGATCACAGCACAGAACAGCTCCAAGTTCAGGCAAGGGGCGGGAGGGGTGGAGCCACATAGAAGCCACTTACTGACTGAGTCATGGGGCCATGCAGCAGACACAAGCCCATTTTGTCTTCTCTATCTAGGAATGGAGTTCGCCACCTAGTGGCAAGTCCGGGCCCCATACAAGAGTACTTAATGGTAGGGACACCAATGTTTAGAAACACAAACACATAGAGAACAACAGGGGGGTGGGTTGTGTACTCACAGACAAATTGTAGACTGTCCCAAATGTAAAGGCTGCATCCCAAATGCTTTGAGTGTCTGGGCACAACTGTAAAGGAAATAAGAGGGTCATAGAGAGGAAACTGCCAAAAGCCATTAGTTTTCCTAAAGATGCACCTGTCTGTAATGTAAATGACACTAATTACCATATATTCTCGAGTATAAACTGAGGATTTTGAATTTTTATATGGCCCTGAAAATCTCCCATTGGTTTATACCGGGGTCATAGAGCTTTTTACCTACAAACAATTGAGAAGGCAAATGGAAGGAGACCGGAGCAGCAACTAGAAAGTAGGAGTAAGTGCGGGTCCCTTCAGTACTGTAATTATCTGAAGACTCGCAAGGCTTGAGTGAGACTGGAGCAGTGTCAGAGTAGTTGCAGGCGCGTAAGGCACGTAAGATACGTGCATCTCCTGCAGGCTGCAGCCTGTCATCTGACTGTCCTCCCACAGACGTGTGACCCTTGTGGCAGGGCTGTTAAGGAGCATTTATGGCAATCCTATGCCACTGTGTTTTCTGTTTAATAGAGTCTACAGTTTAGAGGTGTCTATGGGTTCTGCAGTTTAGTGGTGGCTGGGGGGTTTTATGGCCTATTAACCCTGTGTTGTAGTAGTGTGTAGGGGGGGGGTATAAATAGTGCTGGATTATAAAATTATAAGACTATTAAAACTATACTACTGGATTATTATTTCTATTTTGGGAGCTTATTAACTGAATATCCTGCACTCCAGATGTTTATAAACTACAGCTCCTAGCAACTATGGCATGCTGGGATTTGTAGTTTCCAAACATCTTAAGTGCCAAGGTATAGGAGGATACTGGATACTGCTGTTGTTTTGTTGTGACCTTTCAGAATGCCATTGAACAGTATCTGGATTGGACTGGATAAAAACACTATCAGGTTTATTCAATTAAAGTTCTTATCATTAAAAATAGTGCTAATTTTGCCCCAACCAATCACATGTTAGCTTTCAAATGCTAAATAATATCGGATTGGTTTGGGGGGAAATTAGCACTATATATATATATATATATATATATATATATATATATATATATATATATATATTTACCCTGTATTTTCAATTTCTTAAAGTGTGTAGTTCAATTATACTATATGTGGCCAACTGTCCAATTCCTTGATTTATGGAATGTTAAAAAAAAAAAAACAATATGGGTTGATACAGTACATCCATAATGCTGTAAGTTACTACACAGGAAACAACTTTTTATATGGTGTTAGTTTCATTTGTAATATGTTAGAAGGAATTTACATTTTAAGTGATATATTGTGATATTTTAATAATGCTGCTTCCTTAATGTTTCAAGATACTGTGTCCTTCTATATGCGCCATTGACTATGTGTTAATAAAGCATTGTTGGCACTCTCCACTAGTTTTATACACTCTTGTTAAAAAAAATTGAATTATAGGGGCTACCATTTTTATCTATATAGGAGGGCTTGTGTTAGTTATTTTCCATTATTATTAGTTATTTTCCATTATTATTTTTTTCTAATCGGGTACATGTTCTGATACAAGTCTCTAACATCTCTTATCTAACCTTTACAGTTTACTGCCTCTTGCTTTCACGGTGTAAACCTAATTTTTCAGATAAATTACATTCTTAATATTACTGTAAATTGTAAATATATAAAGTATTACTGACTGTAAATATATACAGTATTACTAAGTATGTACAGTATTACTGACTGGAAGTAAGTACAGTATTACTGACTGGAAGTAAGTACAGTATTACTGACTAGAAGTATGCACAGTATTACTGACTGGAAGTATGTACAGTATTACTGACTGGAAGTATGTACAGTATTACTGACTGGAAGTATGTACAGTATTACTGACTGGAAGTATGTACAGCATTACTGACTGGAAGTAAGTACAGTATTACTAACTGGAAGTAAGTACAGTATTACTGACTATGTACAGTATTACTGGCTGTAAGCATGTACATGGTTAATTAGCTTTTCTTTGACAATCATTGGCCAAGACAACTTCCCTTATTATACTCTTGTTTGTATTGCATTATAGTACTTTGCTGTTTTCCCAAGTGGCCCAATATAAATAAAAGATACATACCGGTACAATAACTATTGCCTTATAAAACTCACCTGTAGAATTCCTCCCTTTAAATTTTGCCAGCCCAAAAAGTTCCCACGGAGATCATACTTCACAAACATTAACTGCATCTGTTATACAGAAAGGAGGGGAATTGAAAAATATATTTACGGTAAAGCATCCAATAAACTAGTTTTCAAGTTTGTTTTTTTTTCTTTCATATGTTGTATTGTCTTCATGGCAAGATCACACAATGCAATCACTGAAAAGTCAAGCAGGGTCAGATTTATACCTTTTTTTCTACCCTAGGCAAGCTTGACTCCTATCTAGTTTCACACTAGCAGTATGTTTTCTCATGGGTAACATTTTTAGTGTTTACCAGTTGTTTTTTGAGGCAGGCACTATTGACAAGGCGCTACACATACAGGGAGATTCAATAAAAGTTCTTTCAAATGGTGCTAATTTTGCCCCAACCAATCAGATGTTATTTAACATTTGAAAGCTTACATCTGATTGGTTGGGGCATAATTAACACCATTTTAAACGATAAGAACTTTTATTGAATAACCCTGATAGTGTTTTACTGTTTCTAAACATTCGGATGCGATAATTTCGGTCCGATCGACCGATACACTGAACTATCGGTCGATCGGACCGAAATATCTCATCGTGTGTACCCAGCTTAACATTTGATTGGTTGGGGCAAAATTAGCACAATTTTAAACGATAAGAACTTTTATTCAATCTCCCTAATTGTCTCTCTGCTATTTCTGCACTAAGGAATTCCTGTTTTAGTAAAAACTGAGGAGTTCAGACATGCCCACTCTATAGATCCTGACGACCTAGCAATAGCCTTATGGCCCCAGGCCAAAGAGTCATTAAATCCACTGCATATGGGAGGGCACACTATTTGCAGAGCACATCTTCCAATAAGCCCTGGTCTGGCACACAGAAACTTGAACTTTTTATAAATGTTTCCCCTATTTGCTTGATTCAATAAATTGCTGGTGGGGGGGGGGGGCATTTAACCCTTTAATCTTTTAACCCTTTAAGGGTTTTTTGCAGCCTTAAAGGGAGATATTTGTACTATTCAGTGTAGCACGCTTACCTGTGAGTTTTTTGTAAAAGTTAGCAATGCAGGTGATGGTGCTGTATACCCCAGCTGAACCACATTTGTGCTGTAAAAGAGCTGTGGAAGGAATGTATTTCTGTAAAAATAAAAGAAACACACTTATGTACCATAGACCAGCACACAAATACACCCATATTTAGCAAGGATACTGAGAAGTGCAGATAATTTATCAAATACTGTATCTGATAGGACAACTGTTCCTGTAAGGCTGGGTACACAAGAACGGATGTTTTGTCCCAACTGAGTATTCACTACTAGTGAGTGCTCGACCAGGACAAATGACAATGGCAATAGTGGCCACTGCCGACAGTTTGTGCGACCGATCGTGTGGTCCCATAGGGAATAGTTCGATCAGCCATGATTTACCAATAAGTTTGGTCGTCCGTTTGTCCAATCCGGACGAACAAGCTTTGTCATGGCCCCCCACACCATGCGATATTTCCAGGTGACCAACCAATACACAGCACTATCGGTCAGCCAGGGCAAAATATTGTATGATGTGTACCCAGCCTAAAGCCTAGCACAACAGGGAGCAAAAATAACAATCAAGTAGTTCCATGCACAAGCTGTGGTAGTTTCAGGAATGAGAATCAATCCACTACACCAACACGACACATTTAGATAATCAATCTGACATAAATGTTGAATCGATTAAAATATCGAGTGGAGCAAAAGTTGTACCTGCCAATGTTCTCACAATGTTTCACTGTGAGTAATTTGTAATTGTTATTATGCTCAATATTATGATCATAATATCGATTGAAATATCCATCAAAAAATTATTAGGCCAGGTAGTTGTCAGAACGTAGCATGAACATTGTGAGGTACGTTTGAAGTGTATTGCCAACTTAAGAAGGGCTGATGTGTTGTGGAGGACAAAAGAAAAGGGGCATGTATGAGCCTGAACTGTTCTGTTGGATGGTAGAGAAAAACTTATGTTGACAGATAAGGGAATATCCTTCCGATGTTGACAATGTGGAGGATCGTACTGCACAGACCTTACCCATAAAGAATGTAGTATGTTGATCAGGTGAGTGTATGTGCATGTTGGCCCAACTTTCAGATGCAATCCATGCTGCAAAATGCAAATGCAGTCAAATTTTCACCCTGACGGACAGCGACCATGTGTGTGGCAGATCTATCGGCCCCTATACATTAGTTTAGGGTGCCAATAGCAGCCACTGGCCACCCAAACAATTCCTATACAAGGTAAAGGGAGGGCATCAGATATGTATTGCTTTTTTATAGCTGATGACAGACAGCTTCCAATGGGATCTCTCGGTCATCTGCTATATGTGATTAGGATCTGCAAACTCTTTAGGTAAGACGCTCACCTCACCTCTTATCCTCACCAAAGTAAAATGCACCTGGACGCTCCAAAATTCTTTGAAAAAATTATTGGTTTATTTATCCATATGTGAGATCTTTCCAGCAACGTTTTGGGTGGACCTCCACCCGTTGTCAAGCTTGATAAAGGGTGGCGGTCCACCCCAAACGTTGCTGGAGAGATCTCACATATGGGTGAATAAACCAATAATTTTTTCAAAGAACTTTGGAGTGTTTAGGTGCATTTTGTTTTGGATATATTATAAGACTGAATAGCAGTACAGTCTTGGGAGGAGAGTGGGATCCTAGAGTTTTTATCCACACCAAAGAGTACAAGGGGTGTGGACCTAAACCGCTATGTCCACATCTCTAGGTACTTTACAGATCATCTAATACTTTTTTAAAGTGTTCCTTCATCGCAGCGGTCTGCTCCTCCTCTAGTCTTCTTTCACTGACAGAAGACTAGAGGATTCTGTCGCATCTTCCCATTGGCAAAGGGGCCAATGGGAAGATGCGCTTCTCGCAGAGCGCATATCCCATTGGCCACACCACTTACTGCAAACAGATGGATAACAAGCCGGCCAGCAAGGGAAGTATTTCAGATGATCTGTACCCAGAGGTAAGGACATAGCGGTTTAGGTCCTCACCCTGAGTAGTATTTGGCTGTTTGACAAGAGGAGTGAGGAGGAGTAAAGTACAATTGTCCTTTAAAGTGAATGTCCACCCCCAAAACCAAAGTGCAGGAAACTAAAGAGTAGGAGCTGTCTGTGTGTAACCTGGTATCTACCCCTTCCCTGTCCTCCTGGAGGACTCTGGCATGAGCAAGGGATCTCTCCCCTCTCCCTCCCCCAACCAGGTCCATTGTTGCAGCCATAAAGTTAAAAAAAAAGTAGCGTAGTGTAGGGGACCCCCTCCAACCCTAAAGGACATGATTTTAGGTTGAAAAAGTGAACAGAAATAGAATTACCCAACCTCGTTCCCTCGGCTCTCTCAATAGTCATCAGCAGCGTCTGTGACTGGCTGACTCTCAGACAATCACAGATGCAGCTGCCAGTCCGGCCCCTATTGTGACTCCGTTCCTGGAAATAGCAATAGAGGAAGAGGCATAGGGAACGAAGGTGGGTAAGTATGTTTCTGTGCAATTTTTCAACATAAAATTATTTAGGGTTGAAGGGATCCTCTACACTACAGAAAAAGTTGGGAGTTTGGGTTGGAGATACACTTTAAGTACTATATAAGAAATAAATACCGTACAACAAAATGTGTTGTAAAATGTGTGAAAGATCACTGGCTAACAGGAAATGTTAACATGTCCTGTGACATGATGTTTTCCTTTTGGCAGAATTACACTGTTTATCCAAGTTTTCACCAGCTCAGCATTCTGATATACTCAGTATAGTATGAGAGTGTAGTATGAGAAAAACATTTTTTTGTTAATTTATTGTTAATCTTCCCTCCTAGACACTCACTGTTGAGCAAGACTGTATAAATTAAATGCTGTGCTTGTCAAGGATGTCACATTTAGGATAACCATGTTGGTGAGAAGCTGGCAAGCAGTCACATTGTTATAAACCTAGGAAGTGAAAGACATTACACAATTGACAAATTTAACATGGAACAACCGAGTATGTAGAAAAACATTTTAAAACATATATTTACATATATATTTATACCTCAACCTGCTGTACATGAAGTTAGCAAAGACTATTAAAGGGTCACTATACTCACTGAAACAACTTTACATTTTCTGAAACTACAATTTGAGAGAAGTTAAATGGTGGTACTCACATATTTATCTGTGCTTGCTTGTCGTTAAATTATTAATGTTTAATACTCCCTTACTCACTGCCTACTTGTAGTGTCTGCGACACTTATAATTTCTGCGCAGCCTCACCACAGACCCAGCACATCTCCCTCCCCCTCCCTTTTTTCTCTGCTGATTCTCTTAAATGTAGCAGAAAGTGTACTAGCAGGCAGCCAAAGAGGTCAAGCATAGGTCACATATTACAATTTCTGCTTCTGGAGTGACAGGTCTTTCCCTGCAAATGCTGTGATTTCAAATGATTATTTCTCAGAATCTACACCTCATATTTAAAATCTGAAAAAAGTTTTGGAGCAGTGGGATCTTGCTGTATCTAAATATAATATTTGATTTGCTGTATCTAAATGTAATGATTTGATTTGAGTAAAGATACCCTTTAAGACAAGTAATGGCTAAAACTAAAATCCATTCACATCCTATGCCTTTGCAGGACGTACTGCTCAGTGAAGGGGGTAGTCTGGTCAGCTGGTGGTAATAACTGCTTCATAAGAGCAAGTGTCCCATAAGCACTCTGTGCAGGCACATCTAATGTCTAATAAGAAAAGGGGAACCAGGAATGACAGACATTATTAGCCAAGTAAGTTAGTCAAATAAAAATAGTTTTATTATTTTATTAGTACTTTAACTGACCTATCCGTTGTTAATATTAAACAGATACAGCAAATCAATGGCAAAGCAGGATCTTTTCTTGCCTATGCAGAACACAATGTTTGTCAATTAAAGGAGAACTATAGTGTGTATAAAGTTTTTTTTTTAAAAATGTTAAAATAAAAAGTATTTATTAAGGGTATATAGGACTGGTACTTCCTACCCCCCAATATTGTTTCTGTGAGGAGCACCAGCCCAAATAAAACAGATTCTGACAGTCTTCCTCCCGGCTTCAGCACTATCTCTAATACAGAACTAGTCCATGACTAACCTGCAAATGAAAGCTGTTGGTGCTGTGCTGTAGCTCCTCAATAAAAAAATATTATAAGGTAGGAATAATCAATCCTACCTACCTGCCCCAGGTACTTTCCATTTTTAAAAAAGTATATTGTGAGGTGGGAATATCAATTCTGATGTATGCATTCCATAGTATCAGTGGAATTATGTTAGTTCTAGATCCTAAAATATATTTTAAAATTAAATGTTCCACTTGTAAAGTTATATGTGCTTTAAGGGAATACATGAAGAGAAGTAGAGCTGTTATACCTTTTATTGGCTAACTAAATAAAAAAATTAAGCAACTTTCGGAGTCCTAAGCCCCCTTCATCAGGCTGGATGTTACAAAATAAACTGAGGAATCACCATACATGCAACCTTGATATTGGGGGCCATCTGCAACTCCTTAAAAAATCCTCCTAATTTGGAATAAAAAGTACTTTTAAAGTAATATCACAAACATTTTGTAAATGCTCACTTCTTATTTATACAAAAGAGACTGTGAGGCACTCTTTGGGCTATGAAAAAATGAATATTATTATAGTTTTTTTGATGTTGGAAAAAGAAGATTATTTGATCAATGCATATTCCAGTGCCCATGTTTGCAATGTACGAAGTTAAAAACACTATGATAATATATGGGGTGCTAAATTGTGTATAAATCAATTATTTTTCGTTTATTTACTTTTTTTTTTTTCCATTTATTGATTGAAATGTTGTAGAGCATCATACCTTACAAGCCTCATAACTGGAATCAAGGTACAGTGTTTCCCAAGCAGATGTAGCAGAAACTACCTGTAACAGAATCACTAAAATCATCATCACAGGTTATGTTTATTAAAAATTCTCTCAATTTCTAAAGTTTACTCAGCTGCAGCTTGCAGGCAGCTCAACACATGCAGGCTTCATAAAAATATGTATAAAATGTATAAATGTTATACTTAAATCTGCTGCTTTTCACTTTTGCTCCAGAACCCAGCACAGTAAGGTACATTGGAATGATAGAAAGGTTATTATGCATGGGTGTTCTGATAGGAGAAGCTAATTGTATTAACTCTTGTGCTTCAGCCATGCCAATCTCCCCTCAAGCAAAGTACACAAGATAAACATAACTAGGAACAATCATTATACGATTGGTCCAACAGTCATTTATCTGATGCTACCCCTACAGACAAGCTGCTCGCAAGTGGCACAGGAGAACAAAGGAGATCGCTCTCTGACATTGTTTAGCAACCCCTAAATAATGTTGGGGAGCCTCTTCACATACTAGAATGGTGGCAAAACAGCCATTTGTCACTGATTTGACCAACAATCATCAAACATGATTGGACCTTAAATACAAAATTCATTTCATGTAAAGTCTTTAATTAACTTTTATTTATTTATATTTATTAACTTATAGTGGAGCTTTTCTATCTCTTTTGTTTTGTATTCCACTGTTATGTTTTTACCACCCATCCTAATGGATGTAGACCATCCCTATTATCTGTAGCTTATGGCTGTTATAGCCCTTTTTTTCTAAATTAACTTTTAGGGCCTATGCATTTTTTATCATCTTTCAACTTTTTCATATCAATATTAAAGGACTTAAATGCAATATATATATATATATATATATATAAACAGCAATGGATGTTCGTGCACACAAGGACTTCTTACAATTCTTTTATTAATTCATTAAAGTGCAAATACTGTGCAAAAAAGTAGCAACGTTTCGGCCTTTGTGTGTGGCCTTTCTCAAGCTCAAACAAAAAAGTGAACATACCTTTTTTTTTTGTTTGAGCTTGAGAAGGCCACACACAAAGCGAACGTTGCTACTTTTTTGCACAGTATTTGCACTTTAATGAATTAATAAAGAATTGTAAAAGTCCTTGTGTGCACGAACATCCATTGCTGTTTGTATGATCCAGGATTACGGTGGCACCAGCAATTTCAATACCAAGAGGGAGCTGAGTGCATACTAATCCCCATCGTTTTGATATATATATATATAATATTATATATATATATATATATATATATATATATATATATATATATATATATTTGTATGTATATATTTTCAAGATACGTGGGGGCACTCGTGGGTCTTTTAACAAATCCAGTTTATTATACACACAACATCAACATGTTTCGGCTGATCACATTATTTGATCACATCCTGAGGATTTATCTAAGATCTACTCCGTGCTACTAACTTCCAAATATACCCAAAAACTAAGAACGGCCATCATGCGGGAAGAAAGACTGGGAAACCCACCCACTGAGGACCAATGGTCCCACATATTTAATGATCTTAGAAAGCGTTCAGCCAATGTCCTGATCCAGGAAAAAACTTCAAAATACTGCACAACTGGTATATAACACAAAACCAAACATCACAAAATAAACCCAGGGCTCTTCTCTGGACAGCCAGCAGACCCACCACACTGCTGGTGGTCCTGTTGACTACGTCAAAAAACCTGGTCAGATGCATTTCATCTTATTAATCAAGTCCTAAAGTCACAATTACAGTAAAAACCTTGGGTCGCCCAGTTCGACAAAAGAGAACTATCACGTAAAAATGAGGGCCACAAATTGCTACACTATATATGTGCTGCAACACGCAGCCTTATTCCTCCTGGAAAAACCCAGCCCCCACCAAGGAACAAATAATTAAAAAGGTCTGGTAGATATACCACAATGAACTTCCTATTTACATTGCACAAGGTCAAACTATCAGATTTTACAAAACATGGGACTCTTGGACTTTACAAATGGAAGGCACGGATACAGATATCTAGGTATAATACCCACTCATGTATGAAGTTATTATCAAATATGATACTCAGACAATTAATCTCCAAGTAACAAGGTAACCATAGCCAGTTAAGATAAAGCATTTATTGTTTAGCATCCTATATTAAAACCCCTCCCCCCACCCCCCACTCTCTCCCCCACCCCCAACCAATTAATTGAAGGGAACTCTCTTCAACCTCCCCCCCCCGACTCCCCTTCCTTCCTTCCTGACCCCCCAACTATAAAACTGATATTGTCAAACACAAAGCCGTTTATAATAGAAATTTGTATAGAAGACAAGCTGCAAATGTATGTTTCTTAACTCTGTTGCCATATCAATAAATATATTGTGAAAAAAAAATTAATTAATAAATAATACTGAATTCCAGGAGTGCATTGGATTTTTTTTCTGTTGTATATACATTACAATCTGTCATAAAAGTGTAAGTGTAGTTGATTGCAAATTTATTCCAGATGTATTTAATTTTTGGGTTACAAAATACAGGTCATCATCGTGCAGGTGGGATTCTGGTTTTGATATAGAGTGTTGCCATTACACTAACAGAATTGCTCCACCTGTGATTTCATCTCATGACATATTTATAAAATCAACAGGAAGGTAAATGGCATAAAAAGTTACCGTCACTGCTTCTGGGAAACACAGGCCTCCTGACTGCAAGAGAACAGAAAATATAGCAATTAATTACTGTGTCTCCAATGAATTTTAGAGATAATTGACTGTGTACACAAATAAGAAAGTAATTGCCTGTGTACACACACACACACACACACACATAAATATATATATATATATATACCAGATTGCTTGGTTGGCAGGTACAGTTGGTGCTCATAAAAGTTTGCTGGCACTGTATGCACCTGGAAAATGAAACATTTTATAATTAAAATATAACAAGGCTTATTAACAAGGTTACTTAAGTCTTTATGGAACTGCTAAAATGCACTGTTAAATTGTGTGATTATTTATTTTATCAAGCATGTAGTTTTTACTTATTAAAAGGACAACTACAGCTTAAAAACCATAACTTATATGCGTTACTTCCTGTATCTCTTTCTATTTGACTCAGCTGAATCTCTGGTCAGGGTGGGACTCTGCTCTCTCCCAGCCTAAAATCTGTTTCCTTAAATGCTGGCTGCAATAAAATGGGGATCTGCACATGTGCACACTACATTCATAAAGAAGGATTATAGTCGGTCTATTTGCCAGGCAAGATAAGATCTGTATCAGTTTTTTACCTTTAAAGGGACTGCCCATCCCTCTTTTCACAAACTGATATAATGTAGATAACCCCCCAAAACCTTAACTTCGTTTTAGTCAAAATTTAGAAATCAGCTCCCACACAGAGATATTATACTTACATGCTCCTCCTCGCTCCACCACCGTGGCTCTGCACTTCCGGGTAAGGCAGTCAGTGTCGGCCGTGACTATGACGTCACGGCCAATCACTGACTGCCATTCCCGGGGGAGTCTCCACTGCTGCTGCTCAAGAACACGAAAAGAACAGAGCAGCCATAGTGGAGACTAGGAGAAAAACCCGGAAGCAGCGGTGGAGCGAGGAGCTTGTGAGTATAATAACAGTGTGTGGGAGCTGATTTGTAAATTTTTACTATAAAGAAGTTAAGGTTTTGGGGGGGTTATCTACATCATATCAATTTTGCAAAAGAGGGGTGGACAGTCCCTTTAACACAAGTTTAAGGTATATATTAAATAAGAGGTATTGTCTCTATATAAGACACAGTGGTGTAACTAGTAATCACTGGGCCCCCCAGCAAAACTATGATGGGGCCCCTATCTGTGCTTCATATCCTCAGTGGTTTTTTGGGAGGAGGCTATATCTGTCATAGGAAAAATTATGCCCCCCCCCTTCGGTTTCTCCCCCTGCTCTCCTACTATTTACACCCCATCTCAGTGGTTGTCAAAGGTTTTCAGATCGCGACACACTTGGCAAGGCAAATTTTTTCGTGAGGTACACCTGTGGTTTTAATGTTGGACTTAAGCACCCTATACATGGGCTCGCATTTGGAGCAATTTAAAATTTTCAAAACGGATCGCTCTAAATGTCGAAACCCATTTCCCGATTGACCGCTCGACAATCTTGAGCAGTTTATCGGAAAAACAAAGATCGGAACAGGCAGAAAATTTTCACCGATCCCATCTTCTGTCCCAAGATCAAGGCCTCATGGTAATGTGCTTCGAGCTGTTCTTCCAATCAGATTTCCAATCATTGCCCTCCGTAAATCGGTAGAAAGTCTGCCCATGTATAGCTAGTCTGCCCATATTTTATGCACTTAACAGTGTGCACTGTATTCAAATTAATGAAGCGTACATTCTGTATATTGTAAAGTTACGTTACATTGACTGTGTTTCACTGGTGAAAGTACTTCCACTACAAAAATTCAGACCCCTGGCTCTTTGAATTCACACCAGTGTGCTCCAGCACAACCTTTGAGAAACTCTGCCCTATCTAACAGTTGAAAAGGGCCAATGTTCGCTTTTTGAAAGTGCTGAAAATACGATATAGGTTACTATGGTTTAGGGGGTCTCTTAAATGTTGGGGCCTTATGCTGTTTTGCCGCCTTCCTCAACACCAGCACTACAGATGAAAAACAGATGTGGCAACAACATAAATGTTATTAGTACATATAATGTTGTCAATACTTACATCAGTAATTTACATCACTTTGCCTACTTTGACATGTAAATGGGTTTGAGTACAAATTCTTAGCAGATGTATACAAGGCTACTGTGTATGTATGTTGCTATGTGTGTGACAAAGAAAGAGAGAGTGTGTGTTAAGAATTATGAACCCTGAACATAGGATATATTTAGTTATATATTTTAAGTATGCATGTTTCACATATGTTTATTCTTCCAGAGATTTTTACTGAAAAATACAATCTTGTGGACTTACTGGTTCCCAATGACATTTGGCACCGTACTTTCGCCACAGTATGCACATGAGTATATCTTATTGGAAAGGTCTTCCGCTATTTAATAAAAACAACAATACATAACTAAATCTAGGTAAGCAATATAATTAAAAGGTGTAGCAAAATATTATTGGCTTAGGTGTCACTCACACTGAAATTCCTGCTACTTCTTGTAGTGCAATTTTTAAAAAATATTTAGATTTAAATTCATTAAATCTTACAAATAAGGTGGAACATGGTGTTTGGGCCCTCCAAACATGTAGTGATGTATTACGGATATACTGTATACTAGTGTACTTAGTGCAATCAACTATGACTGGAGCGTAGTCCCCAAAATGTGTCATGTGTTTGGGCCCTTAAAATATGTAGTGCACTGATCAATTACAAGTTTGGTGCCCTGCTGGAGTTTAACCTGCTTGTTGTAAAAGGGAATGAAGTGAGGTAACATTGCAATCATGCATGAACAGCATTTTCTAGCCCAATTTTGGACTATTACTATAATATATTTATTGACTTTCTCTTTGAAAGTGAATACTCTTGAAATACTTAAAAAGTTATACATTTGCATGCAGGTATATATTTTTATATTGGATGCACCAAAGCAGCTTTACATAAGAATGTTATGGCATTGCGGTACTGTCTCTGTTAAATGTGTCAGTAATTTACCTCTGATCTGATTCGGACCACAGTTACAGTTGTTGCCTGCACATGACAGACAAACTCTTTGGTCAAAAGATACCACTTGACTCTGTTGAGAGATAGATGTTATGTAACTATAAAAAAGACAGAATTTAAAACCAAGAAACATAAGCTAACTTAATTCCAATTAAAACTGTAGAATCACAGATATAAAAAATGTTGCTTTTAAAAACTTTACATGGAGGCAGCTAGTGGAATAGCATTCAATCATTGGCTGCAATGTCATCTGCTACATCCCTGACTGACAGCTGCTCACTGGGAAAACTAGTAAGCAGAAACATACGTCACAGAAAATAAGGCCAACTATTTCCAGTTAAACCAAAAGGGTAACTGGGCGTGTGAATAACAGCTGAAATATACGATGATTTAGATTGGATATCTAAATAGGGGTGAGTTCAGAAGAAAATAATTGGTACCATCGTGGTTGGGAAGAATAATAGCTTCCAAAAATTAGCAATTAAAAAAAATATTTTACCAGTGTGAATGCACTTTAAGTAAAGAAGAACTATGGTTTAAATCACATTTTGTACTACCTTATAGTCTATACAGTTCTAATTAAAATTATGTATTTCTTGCTTTTCTAAAAACATTTTAACCTAGGCTTTACCTGTGAAATTAGGAAACATGTTATCTCCTCCCTACCCAATTTTTCCCCTCTGATTTATGGGTAAATAGGATATGCACCCAACACGGATTTCCCTGCTAGCACGTTGGAAAAGTTTGAGAATGTGGACTGAGCATTTCAGTGTTCATACTCACGTTGATGCATTTTGAGCAGGTCACCAGTGGAGACCCAAAATCTCTTATTGCATAACCCTTGGAACAAGTGCATCTGAGACCTAGAGATTAAATAAAGAAAGTTACACAAAATACCGTAGGAATAAAAACATTGCTTTTTGAAGGAGATTCACACACTGATTAGGTGTTAAAGGGCATGTCCAGCCTAAAAAACTTTTTATATTAATGTGCAGCAACCCCCCAAACTCCAGTTTCACATTATACATAATTCCCAAAGATGCCCCTGAAGTTACTTACCTGACCCGGTCCCTTGCTGCCTGGGTGCCGCCCCCTGCTCCTGTTTTGAGCTTGTTTCGAGCAAGAACAGGAGCAGTGAGGTGCTTCCTGGTTGTGGCTGTTAGGTAATTGGACGTGATGTCCCGTCGCACCTTAACTGACAGCAGCAAGCAGAAGTATTGTCACAGAGCAGTGTGGTCGTAAGGCAAGGGGGATCTCGGGTCAGGTAAGTCACTTCAGGGCATCTTTGGCATTTATGTAGAATGTGAAACTGGGGTTTGTTGTGCATTTCTATAAAAGTTTTTTTTAGTCACAAACAGGGTTATTCAAGGGTCTTTCATATGTTAAATAAGATCTGATTGGCTGGGGCAAAATTAGCACCATTCTCCCTGAATGTGTTTCCATTTAGTCTCCTTGTAAAATATTTTGTAAAAGTGCTCTTTTTTTTCCCTTCAATTTTTAAGTTATTCCTGGATGTTTTATTAGATTTCATTTATTTTATTTATTTACTAGTCAATAGTTTTTATTGTTTTCTTAACAGCAGATTAGAGTGACAAGTGTACAATCTTTTGGTAGACTGGTTCAAGGGTCAGGCTGTTGTTGGGTTAGGTTTGAGACTTGCGTTCAGGTTAGCTGGGGTCTCTCATCTAGTCTGGTAAGTGTGATGCGTGGGGGCTGTATAGCCACATAGACCATATTTTGTGATAAGTTGGAATTGTATCTTGGATTGTATGTAGCATTCTTTTTTTTAATGCATATTTCATTGATTTTATGTATTGTTCTAGAGAGTATTAGAGATGGGTTTCTCCATTGAGCTCCTATTGTTATTTTGGAGGCTAAGGGCTATGCCTGGATTGGGTTTTATGGGTATTAGTAATACTCTTGAGATCAGCTGGAAGACGTCTTCCCAGTAGGCTTGCACCACTGGACAAGTCCACAAGATATGATACATGTGGCCTGGATTTCCACAGTTTCTGAAAAATTGTGGGCTTATGTTAGGGAAGATTTTGTGTAGTAGATTTGGGACTCTATAGGTGCGGTAGAGAACTTTTAGAGCTGTTTCTCTTATGGCTATATTTAGGCTTGCCTTATTTAATTTTTCAAAGGTGTAGGCCCAGCTTGAGTCGTCCCATTTTTCCTGTATGTTGTCTTCCCAGGCTATTTGGAAGGAATGTTTGGCTGGCTTGGGTATGTTGAAAATACACTTGTATATTTTTGCCTTTGCTGTGGGGGAGTGACAACATGTTCTTTCGAAGTCTGTCATGTGGTTGAGGGTTTTGTTAGGTTGGAATACTTTGTCTATGTAGTGGTGGATGTTAATGGTAAATAACTCGTTTTTTTCTTGGTTAATTTTAAGACCTGTAATTTGAGATATTTCATCTAAGGTGTGATATTGAGGTGAGGGGGGAGGTTAGGGTCAGTGCGATGTCATCTGCGAACATGCTTATTTTGTAGTTGGAGTTTGCTATGGTGACTCCTGAGATTGATGGGTGGTTTCTTATTGCGTTGGCTATGGGCTCCATTGCAAGTACAAAAAGTATTGGGGACAAAGGACAACCCTGTCTTGTGCCTCTTCTTATCTTTATAGGGTTTATAATGTCTGTGGGTAGGTGTAGGATAGAGGTTGGATTATCATAATATGTGTGTAGTATATTAATTATGGTCTCTGGGAAGTTGTATTGCCTTAGTGTTTCTAGTAAGTATTGCGAGTTTAGCTTGTCAAAGGCTTTTTCCATGTCCAATGACATAATACATCCCGGAGTAAGATGTGTGTTTAGATATGATATGATGTTACAGATGCGGCGGATATTGTCATTGGCCTGATGACCAGGTGTAAAGCCTACTTGATCTGGATTTATTAGTTGTGGGAGGAAGGTATTTATTTTGTTGGCTATTATTTTTGTCATAGTTTTCAGGTCCTGATTAATTAGTGAGATGGGTCTAAAAATGTTTGGGTCTAATGGTGATTTCCCTGGTTTGGGGATTAAGGAGATGCATGCTAAGTTCATGTCTAGTGGCATTTTGGTTCTCTGCATAAAATCGTTGCATAGTCTGACTAAATATGGTGTGAGTTGATTTGCGAATTTTTTATAATAAAGACCTGAGAAACCATCAGGTCCCGGGCCTTGTTTGGTTTAAGTTGTTTGATGGTTTGTGTTATTTCTTGTGCTGTGATCGGGTTGAGCATTTTAGATTGCATGTCTTTTGTTAGTTTGGTGTCTGGTAAATGTTGGGATAGGAAGGTTTTAATGTTAATGCTGTTTTCTTTTTCTGGGTTGTGAGTTTAGGGATGTGTAGTACCTGTGGAATGTTTGGTATATTAGGTCAGGATTGGTGGTGATGGTTCCTGATTATGTTCGGATGCTATGCTTGATTCCCTTTCGCTTTATTCTAGGATGTAATAGGTTAGCTAGGGGTTTGTCAGCCTTATTCCATTTACGATAGAAAAGATTTCTATTCCATCTTAGGATTTTATCTGCTTCCAGTGAGAACAAAGCATATAATTGTTGTTTCTTTAAACATAATTCAATTAAGAGGGAGTCATTGCCCGAAGTCATGTGTATGGTTTCAAGTTCATGGATTTGTTAATTCCAGGATGTGGAATTGTTGGGATTTGATTTTAAGATGTGTGGCTAATTTGATCAATGATCCTCTTATATATGCTTTGTGCGCTGCCCAGATCCAAGGTAATTCTGGGCAGTCGCTATTATTGTGAATAAAATATTCTAGGATGTCTTGACCTATTTTGGTTATATTGGCTTTATCTGTCAATAAGGACTCGTTGAGCCTCCACTTGATAGCTGAGTTGTTTGGTTTTTTAGATGAGAGATGGACCTGGAGAATTTTATGGTCGGACCATACACATTGTTCGATGGACGCTCCCTTTGTACATTTCATTCATATAACAATTTATGTTGTGGGGAATAATAGGTATATTCCTTAGAGTTGAGGTTTTGTTCTCTCCATAGGTCAGATAGATTATATTTCCTTAAAGTATTATGAAGTTTTTTAACATGTTTTTTTTATTATATCTCAGTTTGGTCTGGTTTGATTTGTCCCAGTTCGGGTCTAGGGGTATGTTGAAGTCCCCAGCTATTAACGTTGTGATGTCTCCAAACACTTCTAGCTTGGAGAGAGTATTGTGTAAGAATTGGTGTTGATGTATATTTGGGGCATAGATATTGAACAGCACATACGCTTCTTTGTTTAGGTGGCAGTAAATTAGCAGGTATCTGCCGTTAGGGTCAGCAATCGTTCTCTTTATGTCAACATTTAGTGAGTTATTTTTTTTTTTTGCAGGGCCCATGGCAGAGATGAAGTGGAAATAATGTTTATTCAAAAATTTGGGGGCAGATTTAGCTACAAAATGCGTTTCCTGCCAAAATATAATTTGTGGTCTGTACCTGCTATATTCTTTAAATGCAATAGATTGTTTCTGGGCGGAGTTTAGCCCCCGAACATTGTGGGTTATATAAGTAATCTTGCTTTGACTATGGGTTTTATTCTTGTTATGTTTCATCTTGAAGGCTTAAGTAATGCCAGAGTTTTTTTGTGGTTGATATATTGTACCTTGTCATGGTAGTTAAGTAATAGTGAGGTTTGGCTGAAGACATAGTTAAACAGTAAATATAACAATAACATTTAAACATATCGAATTGGAAAAGTATGACTTATGGAGACAAGATGTAGACGAGCCACAAGCAGCAAGTGTGAACTGCAACAATCTTTAATGTGTACAAAGCAACATGTTTCGGAGCCACATGCTTTATCAAGCATGTGTCTATTTTTGCCTTTCAGAGAGGGGGAGACTTGTTTGTAGGGGGTAGCACGGTGTCCCCACATCCACACATTGGTGAGGGAAGGAAGGGAAATGGTTAAGGATAGAAATAGTAGAGCAAGAAAGAGAAGAAGTTAGAGAGGGAGAGTTTTGGAAGGGGGGCGGGGGGGGGGGGAAATAATTCACCCTTTAGGTATTTAGATATTTTATGCATATAGATTATTCCATTAACAGTATAAAATTATATTAAGAGACATATATACTTGTATAATACATTACTTTTTGGCAAGATATAAGGTGCTCCCTCTGTATTATGACCATTGATGTTCCATAGGGATTAATAGTTTATGGGGGTTCATTCCCCCCCGCTTTTTTTTTCTTCCCCCCCTCCCTCTTGCATTGGTTTAGGTTGTATTGAGGGGTTGAGTGTTTAAAATTAGATTTAATGGATTTTGTTTTGTTGGAACATGTTTGGTTCTACCGGGGAACACCTCAATACCTTTGGTAAAAGTTGTTTGTTGTAGCAATAATGGGAAATATTTTCACAAAGTTTGTAGTAATCATGTTAGGCTTAAGTAGCCTAAATTTCTCCAGATCCAGAGGTTTATATATAAAAACTTGATATAAACTGCTAAGTGGGGATAAGTTGTTTTCTAGGTTTGATCTGTATATAGTTCTGTAGGATCTTTGGCTATTCGTCCCTTTAGTAAGAATTAGGAAGCATATATCCAAATTTGGTATATAGTTAAGTTTGAAGATATATATTCTTCTAATTTTAAAGTAGTACAGATGTTATAGGGTTTTGGGGTATAGGTTTCAGTTCCTTTTTCTGCATATCCCTTCCCCCTAATTTTTGGTGTTTTTAAAAGTTCCTCTGGGGGTGTCCCAAGGTCAAGTGTTTTGCAATTGTTTTGTTATTGGGCTTGCTGAAGTTTCAAAATGGTCTCTCACTACCATTAGGCTTACTTCCATACTGAAAAAGGGGGCTATAGAAAGGTCTTTTATTACCTCATTTGATTCTCTAGTGATGTCACCTAAATGGTGAATTGCATTCTGTGGAACAAGGAGCACATTTCAATGTTTTTACAGTACAGCAAATGATTTTTCAGTGCCTTTCTAAGATTGTGTTCAGTTATTATTTCATCATTCATTTATATTCTTCCCTGGTTTATGGCTGGATTGGCGTTTAGTACAAATAACCAATGGCACATGATCTATACTAGACACTATAAAATCAGGGATGTCAAACTTGTGGTCCTCCAGATGTTTGAAAACTACACCTGCCAGAATTTCCAGGCAGCAGTTGGAACCTGGGAATGCTGGGAGTTGTAGTTTTCAGACATCAGGAGGGCCACACTATTCTATAAATTGTTCACGTCTCAACAGACACCTAAACCTCACATGCCCGTTCTGCAGTTTTTAGGAACCCATGTATGTCTTCCAAATGACTTACCATCAGGGCTGCTCACTGTTCCAAGGGAGGATCCACAAGAGTCGCAGGACAGGACTGCTGTATTGTAGAACTGACCTGCTGCACAGTCGGTGGGTAGAGTGAAAGTGATTGATGTACTTTGCGCTAAAGTGAGAGGCGTGAGAAGTAGGAGAACGCAAAGGCGATCAGTTCCTAAGCTCACCATTGTGCTAGAACTGAAAACATTAGTCTTAGGAAGCGTCGGTAACCATAGTAACAGGGCACGTATAGATCACGTGTGTTTACGTTACGGAATTTGGAGAACGCGAGACCGTAACCGGGGTCCTAGAGAGACGCACTTCGTCACGTGACTGACAGAATCCAGGTGATTGCTGCGTACGGGATGGTAACGACTGTCTGTAGCTATAACAGTGCACATAGCTCTTCTCAATTGGATATCTTCTCTTGAATGAACCGTGGAAAATGAATTTAGAGCAAAAAGTGGCGAATAGTGGGAAACAATGATAATTCCAGTTCCACACCATGTAACTTTGTTCATTGGAATCTGCTAGAAAATGTGTGACTTTCAGCAAATTCACTGAAACAATCACTGAAACAGAAATGTTCTGTCAAGGGTGACCAACCCTGATGTTGACTGGTTGTTGGAACCTGGGGCCATATTTATAAAGCCACGGTATCGCTTTTTAGCAATATCGCGACTTTAATGAAAGGTAGCGTAAATTTTCTATCGTCAAACTGATCGGAGATTAACGATAATGAAAATGTAGATTAACAGTTCCCATAGAATACCATCGCGATCATACATTTACGACCGTGATCGTAAATTAACCTGCGGTTCTCGTTTTTGGGCCAAACATGGATCTGATGGGATTTGCCGAATATTGCCTAAGTGTCCAGACAGCTTAACATGCAAACACTTTATTTTCCAACATTTGTGTCCCTTTTGCTCAAATCCATTTTCCCTTGGTCCTACACGGCAGTGGTCATGAAAGGGTTAATCCCTGCCCGCTGCTGATGTACAGGAACCCCTCCCATAGCTATTAAAAGGGTGCCAGTAGCCCTGTTTCTCCGTCTTTTTTTATTTTACACTTCAGATTCAAAGATAAACCTCTCTCCAAGGTATCTGACAAATAGATTTGCATAAGAGGGTGCTGTGGGACTACCCATTGAGGTACCAGTTTTTTGAAGATAAAATTTATCCTCAAATCTAAAAATGTTGTTTAGTACCATTTCTAACATTTCTAGAACATATTCTGTAGGTAAATCTTTGCTTTCCCTTATTAAAAAGTATCTGACAGCTTCCACACCTATTTCACACACAATGTTGGTGTACAGTGAGGAAATATCTAGTGACCAGCAAATCTGTTTCAGATATACAATCAACCGTTTTGAGTTTACATAAAAAAGCTTGCGTGTCTTTTAAATATGCGTGTCTTTTAAATATGATGGTAACTTTTGTACAATTGGTTTGAGGTAAGTAGCAATTGTGACATTGGTTGGAGTGCTGAATCTATAGCAGCTACTATTGGTTGAAATGTTGGGTCAATTGGATTTTTATGGATTTTTGGAAGTCCATATATTACTGCCTGTTTTGGAAATTCAGGTTTCAGAAAGTTTTTAACATTCTCACTTAACCAACCATTTCTTTCTCCAATCTCAACCAATTGTTTTATCTTGCCAATCAATTTATCAGTTGGATCACCATATAATAACATATATGTTACTTTGTCATTTAACAACTCACACATTTTATTATGGTAATACGTATAGTCTAACACAACAAGTGCCCCCCCCCCCCCTTGTCAGCGGGCTTTATAATAATTGTGTCATCATTTTTTAATTCATATAATGCATTCCTCAAATCCTTAGACAAATTATCATACACCTTATTGTGTTGTTGTTCAAACAAAACATCATTTTTCAATGTCCTCATAAATGTTTCTATAGTTGAATTTGGTGTAAACGGTACGAATGCCGATTTTTTTTCCTTATATGTGAAAAGGGCTTGTCCACTTGTTTGTCCTTAAAATGTTCCCTCAGGTGTAGGCGTCTTTCAAATTTAAATGTGTCTACAATGAAATTAAATTCATTAAATTTGTCCGTTGGACTCCAATGAAAGTCCTTTATTTAATACAGTTAATTCATTATGTGTTAGTATTCTGGAGGATAGGTTAAACACAGTACCTTGGTTTACATGCGGCGTCTCCCTCTTCCGCCTCCCCCTGCGTGTCGGTCGGCAGTCCCTCTGGCTGACAAAAAAGGCTTAGCCATGGTGGACTGTGAGGCTTCCAATTTGTTACTGCGGCTCCTAGTCATGGTGTATTCCCGGCTTTTATCACTCTCGTCCTGTGAGCTCTCCATGCCTGTTTCCCCGCTCGTATCTTCCGTGATGGCATCACTATCCCTTGCGTGGTACCTGTAACTTCCACGTCCTCTTTTATACTCTTTTGCGCCTTCCCGTCTGACGTCACTTTCATGCATCTGGCGTTCCCGGGCCTTCCACGTTGCGTGTCTCCTCCATTGCAGCCTGGTTTCTGGCAGAGCTCCCTGTAGCCATGGATACACCACATCTGACCCGTAATCCTCTCACACCTTTCGGTACTTTTCTTTCTTATATTTTTTAATCCAGTCTGCATATAATTTCAAATCCTTTTTAATTATTTTCATCTTTTCCTCAATCTCTACAGTATATTTTTCTTTCATGTCCAATATCTGTTGTATTCAATTAGATCAACTGGACTTGAAGTTTAGTTCTTGAAGACATTTCGCTAGTCATCTGACTGGTTTTCTCAACTCAGAATGACTTGTACAAGAATCTGTGGCAATTATGTACCCTGGAAAAGCCCAATTAGCATGTCACAGCCAGGTGTTAAGGGCGTGATTGGATAGTGGCTAAGAGGCGTTATAGGAACGCCCAGAGTAAGGTGTCAAAACAGCATTGTACATGGCAGACAGTTGGTGTCGAACCCCCACCTCTATTTAGGCTTGGTTTCTTTATTTTCACATAAATGGCCTCCTTAACACCTCTCTTGAACCAGTCACGTTCCTTTGCCAATATGTTAACATTACAATCTTCAAAGGTATGTCCTTTATCCTTAAGATGCAGGTACACGTCTTGAGTCCTGACCCGAGGACCCCAAAGCATTCTTCACTGCACTGCACTGCGTATATGATGTCGCTTTTCTTGTGTTTCGTATTGGGTCTTTCGGATGTACCAATTGTTGTCTCAGTGTATTGTTTGGTTTAAAGCAGAAAGGGATACGGTACACCTAGACAAGACCTGGTCAAGATGCTAAAAGACATCAAGGACATGAATGAGAACATTTCCAAAGCTTCAATGAATTCGGTAAAATTAGCAGCCAAAACCATGAGTGCCTCAATAGTGGCCAGAAGAGCCCTCTGGTTGAGGCAATGGAAGGCAGACACATATTCCAAACAAAGCCTAGCTGCAATACCGTTTGAAGGAGGTCTGTTGTTTGGCTCTAGACTAGAAGAGTTTATTGAGCAAAGAATACATTACATTCAGCTAGGGGAGGCAGTCAAGCATCCTCCACCCTCTTTCACCCAGTACAACAGAGAAACAAGGTAATATACTCTCAAATTTTCTTAAAAAAGAAGAGTTCAGAGGGCATAAGATGATTCTAAATCTAAAATTCTTGAACACGTTTCTTCTCATCAATAAATTTAAGATGGAGACCCTAAAATCAGTTCTAATTCAAATAAACAAAGGGGACTGGTGGCCAAAATAGACATAAGAGATGCATAACTCCATATTCCAATTTACCACAAACACCGGAAATTCCTATGCTTCTCAATACTCAACAAACATCCCTTTCGATTGGCAACAGCCCCTCGAGTGTTCACAAAAATGCTGGTTCCAATAATAGCTCACATCTGCCTTCTAGGTATCCAGATATTTACGTACCTAGATGACATTCTATTGAAAGCACACAGTGAAGGGATTTTACAGGAAAACATCCAAATAACCTTATCTTGCCTTTTCCACCACGGATGGGTAGTAAACAAAGAAAAATCATCTCTGGTTCCCTCACAGAGAATCCTGTTTCGGGGAGTAGTCATAAACACGATAGCCTTTTCTGTATCCCTGATTCCATCTCGGAAGAAGGAAATTTTCAAAGAAGTCCAAGCTTTTCGGACCACCCCAGCTCCATCGGCTTGGGCATACCAACACATCATTGAGAAGCTAATCTCAACTCTGAGCTCTGTTCGTTGGGCAATGATACATATCAGAGACCTGCAATGGTGTTTCTTAAACCAATTTTCTACTCACAGAAGTCAGAACCAACATCTACCGCTATCACCAACAGCAAAGAACAGCTTGAGATGGTGGATGAAAACAGAAAACATGAAACCAGTTCTCCTAACTCAAATCCACTGGATATCTCTCACAACAGATGGCAGCACTTGTGGCTGGGAAGCAACACTTCTGTACCTTACAGCCCAGGGCAGGTGGCCGCAGGAATGGTCATCGAATTCACAGAACCTGAAACATTTCAAAATCCAACTGGAGGGGAAAGCAGTGAAAGTTATTTCAGACAACACCACTGTAGTGGCATATATTAACAAGTGGGGTGGAACCAAGAGTCATTCCCTATGGACAGTAGCCAAAGATCTCCTGTCATGGGCCGAACTACATTTTCTGGGGATCTACTCAGTGCACATCACAGGAACAGCCAACAGTAAAGCAGACTATCTGAGCAGGGAAAAAATATGCCCAAACGAATGGCAACTCCACCCAGATATATTCTCCATGATAACTCAAAAATGGGGTTATCCCATTATGGACCTCATGGCTACACGTCACAACAGCCAAACAAAGAAATTTTGTTCCAGGTTCAAGGACAGCAAATCGATAATGATGGATGCTTTCTTGTTCAAATGGGATCATCACCTATTTTACATCTTCCCACCCCTTCCATTAATCCACAGAGTCCTGAGGAAAATCTGGGACGACAAAGCAATGGTGATCATAATATTACCATAGGAGACTATGGTTTCCCTGGGCCCTCCAAATGTCGATAGACACCCCAGTCAGACTCCCTTAGAGGAAGGATCAACTTCGACAGGGGCCAATACATCATCCAGAAGTGGAGACATTGAAACTGACTGCTTGGTTGTTGAAACCAAAAATCTGATGCGAAGGGGTCTTTCAAAAGAAAGCATTCTTACCCTTTTAGCATCTTGCAAAATCTCCACCTCTACAACTTATTACAAAATATGGAGAGTATTCTGTAACTGGTGTCAAAACTTCCAACAAAGTAGAAAATCTCATTGAATTTCTACAAGACGGGCTTCAAAAAGACCTAAGTCTTTCAACGCTAAAAACACAAATAACAGCCATTTCGGCTGTGACAAATGTTCGGTGGGCCTTGGACCCCTTGTTAATTCGGTTCTTCCAAGGAGTTAAATGCATAAAGCCACAGATCAGGCAAAAAGTACCCCAGTGGGATCTCCCCCTGGAGAATCACCATTCGAGCCTGTTGAATCAGCCTCAATTAAAGACATCACATGGAAAACAATCTTCTTGGTTGCAGTAACATCAGCCAGAAGAATTTGGGAAATAAGATCTCTCAGGAAGTCAGTACCATTTTTAGAATTCTTTCCAGAAAAAGTTATCCTGAGACCAGATACTTCTTTTCTACCAAAAGTAATTTCCTCCTATCACCTAAATTAAGACATTGTGTTGCCAACTCTAGATCAACATCAACATCAGGACAATCAAGAGACAATTCCCCACTCACTAGATGTGGGAAGATCTCTAAAAAATGATCTGACCAAAACAGAAAGTTTCAGGAAAACAGACTCACTCTGGTCTGTTTCAGGAAACAGACCATCAAGCAAGCCTACAGTGGCAGGGCAGAGTCACTACCCACAAGGGTTACGGCGCACTCCACCAGGTCCATAGCAGCATCCTAGGCCCTCCGTGCTCAGGCTTTGCCTGAAGAAATATGCAGGGCGGCGACCTGGCCAACTATGTCCACCTTTATTAGACATTACAAAGTGGATACGACTATTGCAGATCAAGCAGGATTTGGCATGAAAATCCTGTCAGCCGCATCATCTAACTAAATAAATTCTCACATACTTCTTAACATAATAATTGGTGTCCCTCACTTTATTTTCTAAAGCTTTTTTATATCCCTTTCATGACCACTCCCGTGAAAAGGGAAAACTGAAAATCAAATCATACAGAGATTTTCTTTTCCTGGTCCGTAACACGGCAGTGGTAAATTCCCTCCTCTAACTTATTATATTTCAGGCATCCAGTCAAAAAGACAGAGAAGCAGGGCTACTGGCACCCTTTTAACAGCTATGGGAGGAGTTCCTGTACGTCAGCAGCGGGCGGGGATTAAACCCTTTCATGACCACTGACCAGGAAAAGAAAATCTCTAAGTATGATTTGATTTTCAGTTATCTTTAAATAAGTATAAAGTGATTAGAGTTTAATCTCAGGGGCAGGGCAATATGTGACTGTATCAATATAATTGAAAAGCACTACAGAAGATTTTGATGCTATATAAATCCATAATAATAGGTACAATGATGGCAAATGCAGACCCCACTTCACTCTCCCTTTCTCTCCAACCACTCACCAATATGCCCTCCTTCTCTGACCCCGAGCTTGCTGCTAATCCACTACCATAACACCATCTCCTTTGCCCTGGACGCTGTTGACCCCTTAAACTCCTCTCACCTTAGTTGCATTTACCCACAAACTTGGCTCACAGATAAGATGAAAAGGCGGTCCCGTATAGTTGAGCAACAATGGTATAAAAGCCAAACAGAAGCAATTCAGAGCGTACTCCAGTCTTAAATGTTCAAATCAATTTATTAAACACATGACGTTTCGGTGTCCGTCACCTTCCTCGACGTCTGAGGAGTGTCGCACGGACACCGAAACGTCATGTGTTTAATAATTGATTTGAACATTTTAAGTGCACTTTGAATTGCTTCTGTTTGGATACTATTACCATTGGCTATGGTTTTTGGAGCAGCACCCAGCGATTTCAACAATACACTATAGGTGTGCGGGGGAACTATCTATTTCTAATGGTATAAAAGCAACAAGCCCAATAACTTTCTTCATTTCAAAAATGCTCTTCATCAGATCAGGAGCGCTTTGTCTTCAGTTAAACCTATTTCTCCTTTCTTATTTCCAAACAATCCCACAATCCAGAACAGCTTTTCAAAGTTTTCAACTCCCTGCTCTGTCCACCACCTCCTCCTACACCCTGTTTATTTGCTGAGGAATTTCTCTTATTTCGCACAAAAAAAAAGTTTTCCTACATGCTATAGCTCATCCCCACAGCTTCCAATGCCGTCTACATTTCTACACAGCTTCCCTTCCGCCACCTCCATCTCTGTCATAACCAGCTTTTCCAATTTTACAAAACATATTACAAACCTCTCCAAGGTCCATCTCACCACCTGCCCCCTTGACCCATTTCCTTTCTTTTTCATTCCCCGTCTCTCTTCTTCCTTTACACCAACCCAAACATCTCTTTTTAACTTGTCCACTGGTACTTTCCCCTCCTCATTCAAACATGTTATTATATCCCCCATTCTCAAGAAACCTTCTCTTGATCCATCTGTCCTATCCAGTTACCAGCCTGTTTATCTTCTCTTGTTTGCATCTAAACTGCTTGAACGACACGTCTATGCTGAACTAGTAAGTCACTTTTCTGCTAACTCTCTCTTTGATCACCTACAGTCTGGCTTCCACCCTAACTGCTCCACCTAAACAACACACAGCCTTTTTGATACAGTGTATAATCCTTTACTGCTTCACATCTTATCCTCCCTAGGAATTCAAGGTTCTGCACTATTTTGGCTGTCATCTCTTAAGTAAGACGTTCTGTGTTTCCCAATCTGGCTCCAACTCATCATTCTCCCCCTCCCTTTGGGGGTACCACAAAGCTCAGTTCTCTGCCCTCTTCTTCATTTACACCTTTGGACTTGGTCAGCTCATTTGGATTCCAATACCACCTATATGCTGATGGTACCCAATTTTACATCTCTGCCCCTGACCTAGTTACTCTGACATCCCAAGTCCCTGACTGCCTAAATGCCATCTCTGCTTTTATGTCCTGCCGCTTCCTCAAACTCAACATGGTTTAGACTGAACTTGTCATTTTCCCACCTTCTCCATCTACCCCCCCCCCCACCTTACACTATCAACATGACACACCAATCTTCCCAACACCTTACGTGCGATGCTGGGGAGTAACCTTTGACTCAGAACTTTCCTTTAAACACATTAATACCCTGTCTAACTCCTGTTGGTTACAGAAGAACATCTCGCATTTGTCCCTTCCTTTCACAGAACGCCACCCAAATTCTAGTTCACGCCCTTTTCATCTCTTGGCTGGACTACTGCAAAACCCCCCTATGTAGTTTACCAAGCAACTGACTGGCACCCCTTCAATCAATTCCTAACTCTGCTGCCAGGCTCATTTACCTCTTCCCGCTTCTCAAGTGCTGCTAACCTAAGCTACTAACCTTATCGTACATGGTTCTCGCCAATATGGAGATTGGATGTGCAAAACCAGTATAACAGATGCTTATCTCCATCTTCAAGATTTAAAACCACACAGGAAATTTCTCAGATTTTCTGCGATGAATCAACACTTTCAATTTAGGGTAATGCCATTCTGCCTTTCCACAGCACCGAGGACATTCTGATAGCCCTAACAGTGGCCCTGAGAAGAACAGGAGTTTGTTGTTATGTTTACAATATCCTGAAAGTGGCAACAACCAAGAATTATTAAGGAATCTTCTTCAGGCAACATTAAACATTCTTCCAAACCGGGGGGCGGAGCCTGGAGCCGCATGGTGTAAGTCGCAAAGAACAGTAGCTCCCGAAACTGCACACCCATCCTAGGCTAATATCTGCCCTAAATTACCACCGTTTGCTCCCTAACCTTGCAGCAGCGGACGTGGAACCGGAGGATATCTGATGACCAGACACAAAACCACCAAAGCAGGCACGCCAGCCAAAAATAAACTCCAGCAATACGCGTGGAAAGGCTCCAGCCCAGACCAGGCCGCACTAATGGCCGCACGCCAGCACTCACCGTTGGAGGGAGAGACTTCTCTGCCGGACCCACATACTCACCAGGCAGCCTCCAAACCAGATTGCTCCATAAGAGACCTGAAAAAAGAACTACTAGGCGCCATAACAGACACAAAAAAGACTCTAACTACACTACTGGAGGAGGTTAAGTCTGATGTCTGCCTCATGAGACAAGATCTGGCAAAAGTGTGCCAAAGAATCAGAGAAACCGAAAACCGCATTTCAACACTGGAGGACATGCTGGCCCCACAGGTGCGACAGATCACACAACTCCAACAAGAGCTCCAGTCCACCCGCAGCAAAATGGATGATCTGGAGAACCGATCTCGGAGGCAGAACCTCCGCTTCATCGGCTTCCCGGAGGGAGCGGAGGCCCAGGACCCAGCTCGATTCCTCGAGGGATGGATCAGATACCATTTCGCCGAATCAGAACTCTCCCCACAGTTTGCGATCGAGAGGGCGCACCGAATTCCGGGCCCCCCCAGACCGCTGATAGCAAGGCTGCTAAATGCGAAGGACAGGGATGGCCTGCTGAGACTGGCTCGCACAACTGGAGATCTAAAATTCGAAAACGCCCGAAATAAAACTGTTTCCTGATTACTCAATTGATCTCCAAAGGAGACAAGCAAATTTTATGGATGGGAAAAAAAGGTTAGCCCAGGCAGGGATTACCTACTCAATGGCCTACCCAGCCCTGCCTCCGAGTGCAGTCGGAAGGAAGGGTGAAATTCTTTGAAACTCCAACCGAGGCCTGTAATTGGCTGGACTCCCGCTAGAACCAGAGGTCCTCAACGTCCGCTGACCCCCTGGCCTAAGGGGACACTGTTTACTCCACCTGTGGAACATTACAGTTTTACTGGATCCCCCCTTCCAATACACCAGGGGACGAACACCAGACTCTGACACCCACCATACACATCAAAAGGACCAAACTACTGGCCCCCGGGGGCCTGGTGATTACGGCCGAGACAGTTGCCCCTGCCCTCCCCCTCCTCCCTTCTCCCTCCCGGGATAGGCCAAGAGCAACCACTTGACTATAAAAGACACTGGGCTGCATGGTTGCCACCACACTTGGGACGATACCCGGCAAGCCCACCATCTGAATTGTTAGCTGAAACTGTTAGACTTATCATCTGTATAGGGGGGCTAAATGCTGGACCGTCCACACCAGACTCTGGACTACCCCTGAATTAGCAAATACTGCTTGCGGCGGGGGGGCACCCGGCTTCACGGGGGGGTAATAGATACCCCTACCCCCCACCTGTGGCACGCGGAACCTTCTCTTTCCTTGTCTTGAATCCTGTAAACTTTGACATATCCCTTCCTGTCCCCCCCTTGCTCCAAGTGAGAGAGCGTAATGATCATGTTGTGTTTAAAACCCATATTTTGAACTGGTGGAAATGTAAATACTGTGAGGGGGGGGTCAGCCGGCCACCTGCAGCGGTCTGTTTCGAGCAAATCTAAACGGAGAACCCCTCTGGTTGTACTCACGGGGGCCTCCTCACTACTGCACCATATATGACGGGCTAGCCCCAACCTAAAATGTACACTCCAAAAAACCCAAACGCAATAGGCCTCTAAACACGAGGAGGCTGGAATATAATTATAATTAAACATTGCAATCCCTAACTCTGCTGATGACCGTGTACGGGTCTGGCTGGTTGGCCGTCCCTCCCGTGATGGGGTTGGGGGACGGGGGAGGACTGGGGGCCCTGCCACCTGGGGGTTGATAGAGATGGCTCAGGGGGAGGGGCCCAAAGATTCAGATTCACTATCCACCACAAATGATTTATAACGAAACCCCCTAATGGCAAACCACATGTTATCGCTAACCCTACTACTAATGATCTGTTTAAAACATATTGCAAAGGGTTCTATAGATATATAGACGATTTGTTTATGGTATGGGCAGGCTCTAATGATACTGCTAATGAATTTTTGTCTTTCCTTAACAGCCTAGACAATAAGATTGTGTACACTGCTAATATTTCTCCTCATGTTATTAATTTTCTTGATGTACAGATAAAAAATCAGGAGGGTGTTTTTCAAACTTCTTTGTTTGTTAAACCTACTGACCGGAATACCATATTATCGGGTCAAAGTTTTCATCCCTCCCATGTGATTAGAGGTCTCCCTAAATCACAATTCACGAGAGTATTACGCATTTGCAATGATGCTCAGGATGCCGACCATCAATTGGAGGTCATGACTACAAAATTCCTGGCCCGTAACTATCCTGAGGCTTTAGTATCTAAAGCCAAAATGGAGGCTAAACTCCCTAGAAAGAAATCTACGGAAATAAGGGGGGTTCCCTTTTTACAAAAATTTAACACCAAATCCCACATCATTAGATCCAACCTTGATAAGTACTGGCCAGTTATCGCTGGGGATCCTAATATGGCAGATGAGACTAAATTGAAACCGAGATGTGTGTATAAAAATGGTCCTTCTCTGTACTCTAAACTAGTACAAGCAGACCCTATATCAAAATACAAAAAAATGCCATTTTCTTTTTCTAATAAAAAAGGGTGTTTTAGATGCTGCAACTGTAACGTATGCAATTCTTTAATTACGGGACCCTCTTTTAATCATCCATATTCTGGAAAGAACTTCGATATTAGGGGGTATTTTAACTGTCTCACGGAATTTTGTATCTATTTATTGAAATGCCCTTGTTCTCTTATATATATAGGGAAGACTATTGGACCTTTTAAGAAAAGAATGCAACGCCATAGAAGCGATATTAAACTTGCCCTACAAAGGTCCCAAGAGGGTACTGGCACTGTCAAAGTTAAAGGTGAGGACACTCCTGTAGCCTCACACTTTGTTGAACTTAAACACTCGGTAGCTGATCTTAAAGGAATGGTTATCGACCACATTCCCCAACCCTCTAGAGGAGGGGACAGACAATCGCTGCTACTCTGTAGAGAATCCTTTTGGATATTTACCTTGGATTCTTTATTTCCTAAGGGATTAAATTCTAACTCAGGATTATCCTGTTTTCTGCCCAAAAGATGACTGTTTTATAATACTGTTTTACTGTTATCTTTTTCTATTTTTGCTACTACTGTTTTATGGTGTATATTTATTCTGGTGTAATTTATGGTTTTTCCTCTAGGTGTCACTAAGGATACACTTCCTGGGTCTATATAAGGTTCTTCTTTTAATGATTCATTGTAATAAATATTTTGTCTGAAGAAGGTACTTTGTTACCGAAACGTCACCTTGATGTACCTGTGTGTGAAGCAATAAAATACACAGGACTATCTTAGGTCTGGTGTGCATGGCTTTAATACTTTTTCTATATTTGTGACTAGTTTGCCTTGGTCGGCCATTGAGCACCCAGCATGTTGTTTATTTAAATTATCTAGGTGTGTGCAGGATTCCTCCCTTTTGGATTTTGCTACTACAGACCCGGTGCCAACCACGCTGTCGCCGGTGAAACCCCTTGTCCCTAGAATGACCCCGATTGGCTGGGCCCCCCGGCTTGCTGGGAATTAACCTATGGGCAGACTGGGGAAAAGCGAGAATTTTATATTAATAACTGGTGAATGTTCTACATTGATCTCAGGGAGCTGGGTGGGCTCGGCGGACCCTCCAGCTGACAATACAGTTAAATAACCATTAGCAAGTGGTATAAATAATTTCAGGAGCAAACGGTGCTCATTTTTTGCATACGCTAAATGTTTAAACCTAATATGCAGTTTAGGGACGCACAAAACCAATGCCGCTTCTGCTCTTTCTGCAGAAACCGCACTACGTGCATTCCCACTATCTAGTTCTAACACTTCTTAGGACAATGTTTTGTTTTAGTTACAGTTACTATATGTTACAGAAATGTGTCGGTCAACCATAAACACTGGTAAAATATATCATCAAAGTTATTATATTGTTAAAGTGTCATCTCTCAAAATTATATATAGCTACTACTTGATAAGCACCTCCCATATTGGTATTTGTATTTTTCCTATAACCTATACCACCTTGGTACTCCCAGGCCAACCATTCACTCCACTAACATACTCACCTCTAATATATGATTAAAGTAATAACATGGAATGTGCGGGGTCTGAATAACCCTCAAAAAAATTTGCTGTCTTCTCTCAGCTCCAAGCCTACCAACCTGACATAATATGTCTTCAAGAAACCCATCTTCTCCCCTCGACCACCCAATACCTCCAAAGGCCATGGATAGGCTGGACCGCACACAGTACATACTCCTCTTACTCCAGAGGAGTCTCTGTGATGTTGCACAAACAACTACGGTATTCTATCACTGAAGTTAAATCTGATAGAAACGGGAAATATATATGTATTGCCCTCAACATTGAAGGTACCCCATACGTTATAATTGGGATATATGATCCCCCCCGGCATCCCAACGTCCCCTAAAGGATACCATCCCCTTTTTACTCAAATACCCCCAAGCCTCTGTATTATGCTTGGGCGATTTTAATGCCCCAATGGATCCCACCATAGATAAACTACATGCATCACCAACCACAAGCAGCTCCCCACACTCCACCACCCCACTACAACAAATAATAACTGAACTCCAATGGATAGATGTCTGGAGATTTCGCCATCCATATATTAAGGAATTTACATGCCACTCCAAAACACATAATACCCTATCTCGTATTAACTATATATTCGCAAATAGACGCTTATGTCTAAAGTCTAAAGAACTAATACATCTTCCAAGAAGTCTCTAACACCACTCGCCCATCTTGCTCAAAATACAGACTATGCACCCCGAACATCTCCCTCAACGCCCTTGGCGTATAAATCCTTTCTGGCTGACCCTATTCCCAGACCCTGATCCCACTCTCACCCAGATTCAACAATTTTTTGAAGATAACATAGATACAGTACCCGCAGAAGTAGTATGGGACGCCTTTAAAGCAGTACTGAGAGGGAACCTACAAAATACCATATCTCACATCAAAAAATCCTCGACTCAGAACGAGGAGCAATTGGCAAGAGCGCTCCAAAACGCCATAACAGCCTATACATCAAACCCTTCACCAAGTACCAGGTCTGCCAGGCAACTAGCACAATCACTATACGACACTCTATTGACACCAGTAAATTATTTTTCCAAAAACAAAGATACTTTGAGTTTGGCCACCAGTCCGCCAGGCTACTAGCCCGTCTGGCGCATGGTCCCCCTGACCAAAACACTATCATGCAAATTAAAGACAACAACAACAAAATACTAACAGACACCCCCGACATCCTTAACCATTTCACCTCTTACTACACCAACCTGTATAAGTCCAAACTTCCTGCGCCTACCACCTCTGCCCAGACACCATTAACCAACATAAACTTCCCAACACTTACGCACCAAATAGCCTCCACTCTGGAAGCTGAGATAACGTTACCAGAACTTCAGGCTGCAGTTGCCAGTATGGCCTCTGGAAAATCCCCGGGACCGAATGGCATCCCTATAGAAATTTACAAGAGATACGGTGATCACACTCTCCCGCATCTATTAAAAACCCTCCAGACAGCCTACCAGACGGGATCCCTTCCCCTATCTATGTGTGAAGCACATGTGGTTCTAATACCTAAGCCAGGAAAAGACTCACTTGACTGCGGGTCTTACCGCCCGATATCTCTCCTCAACAATGACTACAAAATTTTGGCAAAGGTCTTAGCAAACAGACTCCAGAAGGTCATTACCCGGATTATACACAAAGACCAGACCGGCTTCATGCCGGAAAAAGTCGACCTCAATAAACATTAGGAAAACCCTTATACACACCCAGGTCGACCATGATAACTCGGGGGAGAGATGTATGCTGTCTCTTGACGCCCGAAAGGCTTTCGACTCGGTGGAGTGGTCGTTCCTGTGGAGTTGTATGGTAAGATTTGGCTTTGGCACTAAATTTATAAAATGGGCACAAATCCTGTACATTAACCCCACAGCCGCTATAAGAGTCAACAGCAAAACATCCCCATTTTTCCCACTCTGCAGCGGAACTAAGCAGGGCTGTCCATTGTCCCCATATTTATTCGCTCTTGCTATTGAGCCCCTTGCTATTCAGCTCCGTTCCCATCAAAACATAGTTGGTCTATCACTGGGACAACACACCTCTCTACTCAGTCTATATGCGGACGATCTTGTCCTATACCTGGCGGATTCACAACTTGCTCTCCGCTCAGCATATGAGATAATCACCCAGTATGGACCCATATCAGGCCTTCTATAAACTGGGAAGTCCGCACTGTTCCCAATTGATAACGGAACTCATATCCCCCTCATTTGTAAGGGACCTTGTACCTGTGGTAGACAATTTCAAATACTTTGGTATCCACATCACCCGCTCCCCCCTGATTTCTACAATTTAAATGTTTCACCCCTACTGGACATGGTAATGAACAGACTCAAAACATGGAAAACCCTACCCATCAACCTGATTGGCCGTATAACCCTAATTAAAATTATCATTCTACCTAAGCTCCTCTATATCCTCCAGCACAGCATGACATATATCCCCAACTCCTTCTTCACCAGACTGAATCCTGTATGATCTCTTTCCTTTGGAATTCGGGCCGAGCCAGAGTAAAAATCACCACACTGCGAGGCCCAAAACAATGGCTGGCCTGGCGCTCCCAGACTTCCGTCTGTACTACTGGGCAGCCAGCTAAATACTATGAGACATGGCTATAACTCGCCACCAGCCCTCCCAGAGAGAGAACCACCACAACCGCAATATGATATGGGGAGATGCTACATGCCTATCTCCTATCCCACCCTTTACTTTTCTGGACTCCTGCTCCAACCCAATACCAGGCGGAGGCACTGCTCCATACCCAACAATTTAAAGTCTGAAAAAGTCCAGAGATACCTAAACTGGGAGGGAATATCACACGACACGAAACTCTGGCATAACCCCAGATTCCCCAGCTTAGCTGCATTCCCATTACCTAATGTCTTTGAACGTCTAGGTATCTACTCCTTCTCACAAGTCATACAAAATGACCAGCTAATCCCCTTTGCCACATTCAAACAAAGATTCCAAATAACAGATCGGTTTATGTTCAGATACCTCCAATTGAGATATTGTTTAATGTCTGAATTCCAGGGCTCTCATATCCCACTACAATCCCACCCAATCATTGAGCTAACGAAACAGCAAGATGGGAAATACAGTATATCCAAACTTACTCCTGTTTGACATATGCGAAACTCAGTGCAGGAAACCGTAAATATTTTGCAGAAATGGAAAAGATATATTCCTGAGTTGGAGGACTCAGACTGGAGTGAAGTAGCGGAATCATATCTACACTGATGCAATTTTATATCCTACACCAGGCGTACATTAGCCCTCTAAGAAAATCCCATATGTCGCCTACCTTTAAACCATTCTGCCCCAAATGTAATATGGAACCCGCCGATTTCTGACACCTGGTCTGGTTATGCCCACGGGTACATCGTTTCTGGGCTAAAGTTACACATTATCTTTCTGGTGTTATACACCTCACAATGGAGCTCAAGCTATGTCTGCTGAGAGTCCCTGCAGAAAACTCCTGGGACAGGTCTCCACTGCTTCGAGAAACCCTCTACTATGCCAGGAGAACGATAGTCATGGTGTGGATGGCACCTGAATCGCCCAAAATAGCTGTCTGGAGAACTTTAATAAATAAAATGTTGCCCAAACTGAGAATCATATACCACAATAGAGATAATACCAAAAAATTTGATAGAATCTGGGCCCCATGGTACGACTCTATAGATCCAAACGCGGGGTGAGATGGGAGAGACAGCGGGGGAAGTGGGAAAGAGATGAAATACTAAACCCAATATACAAATACTATGTGCTATTTGTGGAAGAGATAAATTAACAGGAGGTACTGTTATAATCTGTATACTGTATATACTCGAGTATAAGCCGAGGTTTTTAGGTTTAAAAATCAACTTAAAGGGCATGTCCACCCCCAAAAATGACTTTTCAACAATAAGTAGCTAAGCACTTACCCTCCCGAATCGCCAAAACCGTTTTTTAAAAAATAGATTCCTTTGCCCGTTATTCGTGTTTATAGAAATGCGGCCTAGCTCCCCCATTCTTGTCAATCAAGTTCGTGCACGCGCCTCTGCACATTCAAGTCTCGCGGCTGAAGTCTCATTTCTCCATTTCCGTGTGTCTTAGCCCCGCCTCTTCAGAGCGTGATGCGGAAGAGAAGTGAACAGCTGTACCCGCGAGCAGTGATTCTCATAGTACGAGACAGAAATCACCTCGCGGGTATCCTATCGCAGCCTGGTCGTACAAATTTTAAAGGTTATTTCTATGTATGTTGTATTATTGTGACTCCGTTTTTTGTGCCTGTTCTTACAAATTGTGAAGTTTTTGTTGTGTGTGTGTTGGATTCATGTCACTGCTTTTTTTATGAATTATGATATTTTAGATGTACTTTTGTTTAAAATACTTTAATTGCTGCTTTTTAATTCTTAAGTGGTGGAATTTAGTATATATACATATATATATTGTTATATATCAATTTATCTTGCAATATTAATTTATTAATTATACTAAATATATTTATAATAATCATTATTATTTATAAACTATTATTTTTTAAATTATTCAGTATTTATGTCTGAATTATTTTTTAAAAATCTAATTGCATACATAATATATTTGTTATTTAATTATTTAATTAAATTAATTATATACATATATAAATTATCTGATGAATTTTATTATTTTCTTAGAATAAATTTATTTTTCTTTTGATATAATTCCTAGTTACTAATTTTTAATATCTTTATGTATTAAAATGTTAAAAAAAAAATATTTTTTATATGTTTAATTAGAATAATAAAAAAAATAGTATTACTGATTTATTTAAATTTTTTAATAAAATTATTTTTAAAAATTATTATACTGTTATAAATGTATTTTACAATATTTAAATTTCAAAAATAAATATCGATATATTATTATCATGTTGTCTTGTTTTTATTTTATTAATATGGGAAAAATCTATTAAACTGAATATTAATTTTAATATAGAAAAGTAAAGCCAAAAATTAAATTCAGATAAGTCGAAAAATAACAGCTATGTAAAACTGCTATGTAACATAATCTTATCTATAAATAGTGCACTGTCATGGAACCATGTTTACCCTTTGCTCCAACTTGATTTCCAAAGTACTATTTAAGAATCACTGCTAAGATTTTTTACACCGAGAAGGCATATATAATATAATATAATATATATATATATATATTATATATATATAATTTTTATATAATTTATAAATATTCTTATATATATATATTTTTTTTTTTTAATTGTAATGTCTATGGCCTCTTTTTATTTTTTTTTTTTTTTATGTTTTTTTATTTTTCTTTTTTCTTTTATCGGTACTAGGTTTAATGGCGTTCTTTGTTTCCCCGCTTTGTTGTCCTTTCGCTCTGGACCTTTTATGGTTCCCCGTGTTTGCGGTTCCGGCCCCGTATGCCATGTTTAGTCGTTCATTTAGGCATATTAGGTCCGTGTGTGTGCCATTTATCGGATAAGTAGATGTTCGTTCAAGATCCGCACGTCTGTTTTTAGGTGATCCCAAAGCTGGGTACACATGATGAGATATTTCGGTCCGATCGACCGATTTTCAGTGTTCGGTTGATCGGACCGAAATTATCGCATCCGAATGTGCCCATGTCCGATCGACCTTTCGTCCTAATCGGACGAAAGGACGATCGGACAGGTGGAAAACCTCGTCCGATCGTGTGGTCCTCTATGGACCGCACGATTGGTCGCGGTGACTATCGGACGCGGCTGCTTTTGCTACGACCGACAGTCCTTCCTCCTGGCCGACCGATCAAAAGTATCGAACGGTCGGTCAGGAGGAAAAATTGCTAGGTGTGTACCTAGCTTAACCAAACTTCAATTTCGTACCAGGAAGGGCATGCACACTTACCCATTATCGCCTCAAACAAACGGTCTTGCACATTGTGCGTTGCTGGTCAGGACCTTCGATCGCACGTGTGTACAAATCTTAACAAACATTACCGATAAAGCACTGATACTGTGTGATAGTATTCAGAGTTTATCAGTAACGTTTGTACCTTGCTTTCCCCAAAATGACAGTGTGAATGCCCAACGTTAGTGTCGTCCAAGCACACCATATGAAAATAGTGAATATTTCCCTCAGCTTTAGAGGACTCCCTTTAGAGGAGTCAACCATGTCTGAGGGAAATACAGAGTGTAAAGCGGGTACACACAGTACCATTAAAGCACCGATACCGTCAAATCCGATGGTATGGTGGCTTTATTGGTACTGTGTGTAACTTCATTTTCGAACAGGTGTGCGCCCACCAAACGATTGGGTGGGACGAACGCTATTTTGGTACTGCCTCAAAATTTCCATCGTCCACAATAGACACCCTATAGAGGAGTCTAGCACGGACAATGGAAACACAGTCTCTCGCGTTCTCCCTATGAAGTTCTATAGGCAGAATGCTCTGGACTGTGTATGCATATCTTTGAAAAATAACAGAAAAGAACTTGCAGATCCTGTTTATATTCCCACTAATCTTTAAGGTGTTTACACAGCTTTAGACATAAAAGCCTGGAGCAATTTTAGGATCTGGCTAAATGAGGCCCTTTGATGATTGCTTGCAAGTGAGACAACTATTTGCTCTAAATCTTTGTGATTCAAGTACCATTAGCTGCTGAATTATTTGGATAAATGTTCTTTATGGTATTTGCAAACTGATTTCAATATGGTTATAAATCCAAAGAGCAGACTCGACACCCGGTGCTGTGTACCTGATTGCTGACCCTTGACCAACCCACGAACCCAACGTACCATAGTCGCGTGTGTGTATGCGTTGGTCCGTTTTCATAGGCTATCTGTCTGGCAGATAACCTAACTACCCTTCACCGATTGCATACACACACGCGACTAATGGCCATTTCTGACGTTTGTCACCAGTATACATCAGGCACAGGGGGCGTTCGAGGGTGCACCTCGCAGGTGTGTACGAACCTTTATTCTGTGTAGGCAAAGTACTGATCAGTGAATTTTTGGTATTTCTCTGAAGAGCGTTTGACCGACCCTGTCATTCTGCAGACACTTACTAGTTGGGTAAACAAAGGTAAACACAGTACCGTTAAAGCCACAATACCTTTGGAATACAACAGTATCTGGGTTTTATCTGTACTGTGTGTACCCACCTTTGGAGTGCTGTACCGATAAGGGCATATGGATAAGGGTATTTCTAACATAATTATAAACTTCAAAAAAAAGAGTTTTTTCCAATCGTTTCTATTACTTACAGGTAGGTGAGAAAGCTTATTCTCTCCTACCTGTGACAATAAAACAATTGGAAAAAAAACTTGTTTTTAAGTGTCACTAAGCTATTTACCAGAGAGCTGCGCAGGGTTTTTAAACGCTTAACGCCTATAGGTGATGTTAACTACTTATGCGTTAAGACACGTGCAGACTCTGTTAAATAGATTTGCAGTGGCTGCCCATGCTCCTCCTGACCTCTTTCAGCCACCGCAAAGGGAGACTTTACATTACGCTAACCACGTAATAATTGTGTAGCGCAACAATAATGACTAAAAGGCGCTGCGTGGCTGGCGGTACCTCCTCTGTAATTTCCTCTACATCAATTTTTGGATAAATAAAATCAATCTAACAACATTCTTCATCAAATAAATGTTACTCTCATGTGACCATGAGAGATTTAGTTTGTCAATTTTGTATTAGACAAACGGTAAAGCATGAATGTTGTGATTCAGCATACACATTATTCCCCACCAACTTTCGTGATGAATTATACCGACAGATTGACTAGCTTAGACTTGCCATTAGCGAAGACTCTGTCGTTTCAAAAAAATGGAGACAAACTAGATAAGTGTTAACTTTGGTTATTCAATGCAGGGGTGGACAAGGAAAATATACACAAAAACCTAGCTTTGACGTGACATTACTTTCCACTACTATATGTCCTGTACACTTACAGGGGAATTATACGTGGGAGCGCTAGAAAGCACAATGCTCTATTCTCTCAAATACATCGCGATAATCAATTTTTAATCGGTTAGATTGAAGTTCGGTCTCTCTTTGCAACACAAGTTGTACAAAAGGCACTACATATGCCAGCGCATAGTGACTTAATAAAAGTTACGTGGTTCTTAGAGCGTATTATTTAACGGCAGCGATAGCTGTCATTACTTTAGTGTGGTTGAGATTTACCCAGAGCCGCGCATACTCAGGAATATCATGTTCAGAAGAATTGCTCAGATAATTGTAGCGATGAGTTAATCAGTTACCTTTTCAAAATAAGTGTAAATAACCCTGTTATATTATTGTAACGCAGTGATCTAAAAATATATTAATTATATACATATATAAATTATCTGATGAATTTAATTTTTTTCTTAGAATTAAATTTATATTTCGTTTGATATAATTCCTAGTTACATAATTTTTAATAATTCTTTATGCATTAAAATGTTAAAAAAAAAAAATATTATTTTATATGTATTAAAAATTAGAATAAATAAAAAAAAATAGTATTACTAGATTTAATTTAAATTTTTTAAATAAAATTATTTTTAAAAATTACTATACTGTTATAAATGTATTTTACAATATTTACATTTCAAAAATAAATTATCGATATATAGTATCTGGTTGTTCGTTTTTATTATTAATATGGGAAAAAATCTATTAAACTGAATATTAATTTTATAATAAGAAAAGTAAAGCCAAAATTAAATTCAGATAAAAGTCGAAAATAAACAGCTATGTAAAACTGCTATGTAACATAATCTTATCTATAAATAGTGCACTGTCATGGAACCATGTTTACCCTTTGCTCAACTTGATTTCCAAAGTACTATTTAAGAATCACTGCTAAGATTTTTTAACACAGAGAAGGATATATATATATATATATATATATATATATATATTATATATTATATATAAATTTTATATTAATTATAAATATTCTTATATATATATATATTTTTTTTTTTTTAATGTGATGTATATGAGAAAATACATATATATATATAATATATATATATATATATATATAACTAAATGTATATATATTAAATTTTAATCAATTAATTAAAAAATTATCATTTAATAAAGGATAACTAAGGTATAAAAATAAATGGCGATAACATCTTTGTTTAAACACAACGCTATTGTTGTCCATATTTAAACAGACTAACTGGACAACTATATATATGGAGATTCACCCAGATGATTGCGGTTCACGGCCCATGATGCACGATGTTTAAGTCGGTTCACTTCGGCATATAATAGGTCCGTATGTGTGCCATTTATCGGATAAAGTAGACGTTCGTTCAGAGATCCGCCAAGTCTGTTGTTAGGTGATCCCTAAAGCTGGGTACACATGATGAGATATTTCGGTCCGATCGACCGATAGTTCAGTGTATCGGTTGATCGGACCGAAATTATCGCATCCGAAAGTGCCCATGTCCGATCGACCGTTCGTCCGAATCGGACGAAAGGACGATCGGACAGGGTGGAAAACCTCGTCCGATCGTGTGGTCCTCTATGGACCGCACGATTGGTCGCGGTGACTATCGGACGCGGCTGCTTTTGCTACGACCGACAGTCCTTCCTCCTGGCCGACCGATCAAAAGTATCGAACGGTCGGTCAGGAGGAAAAATTGCTAGGTGTGTACCTAGCTTAACCAAACTTCAATTTCGTACCAGGAAGGGCATGCACACTTACCCATTATCGCCTCAAACAAACGGTCTTACACATTGTGCGTTGCTGGTCAGGACCTTCGATCGCACGTGTGTACAAATCTTAACAAACATTACCGATAAAGCACTGATACTGTGTGATAGTATTCAGAGTTTATCAGTAACGTTTGTACCTTGCTTTCCCAAAATGACAGTGTGAATGCCCAACGTTAGTGTCGTCCAAGCACACCATATGAAAATAGTGAATATTTCCCTCAGCTTTAGAGGACTCCCTTTAGAGGAGTCAACCATGTCTGAGGGAAATACAGAGTGTAAAGCTGGGTACACACAGTACCATTAAAGCACCGATACCGTCAAATCCGATGGTATGGTGGCTTTATTGGTACTGTGTGTAACTTCATTTTCGAACAGGTGTGCGCACCCCGAACGATTGGGTCGGACGAACGCTATTTTGGGACTGCCTCAAAATTTCCATTGTCCACAATAGACTCCCTATAGAGGAGTCTAGCGCAGATAATGGAAACACAGTCCCGAGCGTTCTCCCTATGAAGTTCTATAGGCAGATTGCTCTGGACTGTGTATGCAGATCTTTGAAAAATAACAGACAAGAACTTGCAGATCCTGTCTGTATTATTCCACTAATCTTTAAGGTGTTTACACAGCTTTAAGACATAAAAGCCTGGAGCAATTTTAGGATCTGGCTAAATGAGGCCCTTTGATGATTGCTTGCAAGTGAGACAACTATTTGCTCTAAAACTTTGTGATTCAAGTACCATTAGCTGCTGAATTATTTGGATAAATGTTCTTTATGGTATTTGCAAACTGATTTCAATATGGTTATAAATCCAAAGAGCAGACTCAGACACCTGTGCTGTGTACCTGATTACCAACCCTTGACCAACCCCCGAACCCAACGTACCATAGTCGCGTGTGTGTATGCGGTTGGTCCGGTTTCATAGGCTGTCTGGCAGATAACCTAACTACCCTTCACCGATTGCATACACACACGCGACTAATGGCCATTTCTGTCGTTTGTCGCTGGTATACATCAGGCACAGGGGGCGTTCGAGGGTGCACATCGCAGGTGTGTACAAACCTTTATTCTGTGTAGGCAAAGTACTGATCAGTGAAATTTTTGGTATTTCTCTGAAGAGCGTTTTACCGACCCTGTCATTCTGCAGATACTTACTAGTTTGAACAAAGGTTAACACAGTACCGTTAAAGCCCCCCAATACCAACAGTTCTGGTTTTTATCTGTACTGTTGTCCCCCCTTTGCATTGCTGTACCAATAAGGGCATTTTTAACATAATTGTAAACTTCAAAAAAAGAGTTGTTTCCAATTGTTTCTATTACTTACAGGTAGGTGAGAAAGCTTATTCTCTCCTACCTGTGAACAATAGAAACAATTGGAAAAAAACTTGTTTTTATAGTGTCACTAAGCTATTTACCAGAGGCTGCGCAGGGTTTTTAAACGCTTAACGCAGCTATAGGTGATGTTAACTACTTATGCGTTAAGACACGTGCAGACTCTGTTAAATAGATTTGCAGTGGCTGCACATGTGACTCCTCCTGAACTCTTTCAGCCACCGCAAAGGGAGACTTTACATTACGCTAACCACGTAATAATTGTGTAAGCGCAACAATAATGACTAAAAGGCGTGCTGCGTGGCTGCGGTACCTCCTCTGTAATTTCCTCTACATCAATTTTTGGATAAATAAAATCAATCTAACAACATTCTTCATCAAATAAATGTTACTCTCATGTGACCATGAGAGATTTAGTTTGTCAATTTGTATTAGACAAACGGTAAAGCATGAATGTTGGTGATTCAAGCATAACAATTATTCCCCACCAACTTTCGTGATGAATTATACCGACAGATTGACTATGCTTAGACTTGCCATTAGCGAAGACTCTGTCGTTTCAAAAAAATGGAGACAAACTAGATAAGTGTTAACTTTGGTTATTCAATGCAGGGTGGACAAGGAAGAAAGATAACAAAAAACCTAGCTTTGACGTGACATTACTTTTCCACTACTATATGTCCTGTACACTTACAGGGGAATTATACGTGGAGCGCTAGAAAAGCACAATGCTCTATTCTCTCAATAACATCGCGATAATCAATTTTTAATCGGTTAGATTGAAGTTCGGTCTCTCTTTGCAACACAAGTTGTACAAAAGGCACTACATATGCCAGCGCATAGTGACTTAATAAAAGTTACGTGGTTCTTAGAGCGTAATTATTTAACGGCAGCGATAGCTGTCATTACTTTAGTGTGGTTGAGATTTACCCAGAGCCGCGCATACTCAGGAATATCATGTTCAGAAGAATTGCTCAGATAATTTGTAGCGATGAGTTAATCAGTTACCTTTTCAAAATAAGTGTAAATTCAACCCTGTTATATTATTGTAACGCAGTGATCTAAAAATAGTGTTTCAAGATATTGCCTTTTTTTTATTTGAGGATAAATTCGCATTTAACAACTCTATATTTTTAATAATTGTCATGTGTAATTTTTTTATAGCGTTTAGAATTTTTATCGATTCTACAACATAGACCTTCTGTACAAAATAGAGGAGAAAGCTTTCCTGTAAATCCTCTAAGAAGACTTGAAAGAAATCAGAATGTGGAGCAAGAGGTACCACAAGAGCAAGTTGATGACCCTAATGACAGTGGAAATTTCAATGCATTGGTAATGTAACGTGGTGTCAATGTGGTCATTGTGTACCTATGACGACAGGAATTGAAAGCTTGTGCTGTCAAGAGGTAGAAGAAATGGAACAATGTATTCCTGAGGAAAAGTGTTGCGTATCGGAAAATACATTTTTCATATCACACTGTACTACTAGAGAGGAGGTGGAGTGGATGTACCGTAATAATAATGTACATCTGCAGAGATTGCCACGAGAAAGAGATTTGGCAAGGTTTGAAATATATATTTTCAAAAATATATCTAAAATGTGTTTTGAATATATTTATTTTATTTATATGTAATTTTCTTATATTTTTTTCTATACAATTTTAATAAGAAACATATTTATGTAATAAATATTTTATAATTATAAGATCTACATACATAATATTAGATTAGTTCATATTTTTTTTAACACTAATGTACATTACCTAAAAAAAATTAAAAAAAAATAATTGAACATACTGTACTAGGGTAATAAACATTTTTTAAAAATGTACTGCCACACCCATGGCCGTATTTATAACTTAGGAGCCTGTAGTAACAAAGAGCATAGGGCGCTTAATACCACCCCCTAAAAACAGGCCACAACTTAGCACCCCACCAATTTGCTATTTTTTTGGGAATTTAATTTATTATAATGGTGCTGGATTGGCTGGTGGGGATTGACATCTGTCCCTCCAACCTCATGCACCCTTAAGTGTGTGACAACTGTGCCTAATCTTAAATCGGGACCTGGACAGACTAAAAATTATTATGGAAATGTTTGACATTACACATTTGTAGTATGTTTTTCAATATTAATAGATATTATTATTTATATTAATCATTTTAAATTTATTTTTTAGAGCTTTAAGAAAAACTGCTTATCGCTCGTTTACTGTGTGGGTGTATGGATTTCTGGGCAAGAAGAATAGAAAGCCTATTCCTTCCTGTGTTGTAAGGGCAATTAGAAGGGCTTTCCCTGATACAAGAGGTCGATACACTGGATTTATAACAGCTAGGGACTATTATGCTGAGGAAATGGTTTATGACTCAGAATAAGTGTAAAAATGTTTATATCTTGTGTTTCATCGTTGTAAATTAAAGTTATTTATGAAAGTTATTTATATCTGTATCTGTTTATAAACTTTTTTGTTATGTTTCAATTACATTTATATTGTTATATTAATAAATATATTTTAAGATACATAATGTAATTTTTTTCTATTAGTATGACTCTATTCATAGATACATTTTTTCAGGTATGGATAAATATACATGTATGGATAAATATTATTAATAATAATTATTACTATACTTTTATATTATTTACCTTTTGTTGTGTATGTGTGAGTGTATATATATATATATATATATATATATATACATACATACACTTTGTTTGTAACTATCTATCTATAGACGGATAGATACATGGATAGTAAGATATATTTATTTATACACATTAATAAATACCATAAAGGTTAACGGTATTGCCCATCACCTACATAAAATTTTTATATTAGCTGTAAAAAATCTTTAAAAATTCATCTCATGGACACTCTAACTTCCTAAAATTATACCAACAAATGTACTTACCACCATCCCTTTCAATGACTTTATATTAATGAACTCTGCAACTTTTATGTGTACTGAATTCAAGTAGGAAAGGTTCAAACACTGTCCAATCATGTATGTATATATCTATCCATATACATACTGCAAATAGCACACATACTATATTGATTACCTAATGAATTGTACATGGTTTTTTACGGTAAAAATAGTTAAATTGTAGGGTCAAATGTCCCCTTACTCATTTCTTACAAAAATTATTTGTGTGTGGGGGTTGTTGGTGGGGGGAAGGATAAATATGTTGACAGCACTCGGTTAGAATTAACAAATCTATATTACTTGTAACACATAAAAAAAAAGTAATAATCACTCATAAAACTCTGTATGCTATATCCTGTATGTATATGTTGTATAGTGGAGAAGACAATAATCCCCAATGTACTATTTATTCCTGAAATAAGCCGACTATTGTGTATAACTGATAAAGAACTAATAATTTATTTTTTCAAAGTACACTTTAGTTTATTAAACAGTAAAATATTTTTATTTAAAACTCAATCAACTGTAACAAAAGAAGAAAATATAATTTATACTTATGTATAAAACTGGAGAAAAAAAATTATTACTCAAAGTTATTTATTTGTTGAATCTGGACATGTGTTTCTGTAGTATGTCCTTTTTTGGAGGCCTTTCTTTGGTTGCAATGTTTGCTGGCATGTCAGATTTTTTTGAAACCCACTCAAACACAAGATCTCCAGAAAGTAAGTCCAATGCATCTTGAATCATGTCATATAAATGGTCACAAACCACGGGTTCATAAACAGGTTTAGCTACCCATTCCTTCTTTTGTTTTGGGAAAACATATCTGAACCTTTTATCACCCTTGTCTCCAGAATCAATGTTTTGTACCTTGATGGTTGCCTGTTCTCTACCAATGTTGAGGTTATGAGAAAGAATTGCAAGAATGGTTCTTGCTTCCATAGCATCAATTCCAAATGACAGTCGTTTTGGACGATATTTCAAAACTTTACTGTGAAACACTTCCAGTGACCCAGTGTGGCAGAATTGAGTTACTTTTTTTATGTCTTTTAGTAGTCTAGGATTGAAAATAATTTTTTGAAGTGTCTCATGTGCTCTGTGTCTTGAATTGATCCAACAAACTTTCTCACTGTTTTCGGTTGGACCATGACCACATTTTTTGTAATGCTTCAGAGATGGGAATTTGTGCTTGTTGGCAATATGGAACATTAGTGACTTCCACCGGTCAATTATTTTGTCCTCATTCTGTCCACAACTTTGTGCACACCACCAAAGATGATTCACAATTGGTGTAATCCAAGATTTCAAATCACCGCACCCCCTTTTCTTACTGGCCGCTAATAACTGTTTGGACACACTTTTTGCCAAGTGCCACACATCAAACTGATGTTCTATTTCAGGGTAGGTGTCTGACAAAAATTTTCTAATAGAGACGTGTCGATCGGTTGCCACAACGTGTATGTCTATATCTTTTTCTAATAATTTGTCCAAACATTTTTCAAAGGCCATTTTTTCCATCACAACTGATGATTTTCCGGGACCTAGTTGTTCTACATGGAAATCAACTATCTTTTCATTGTACTGATCCTGCAGCGAATAGATACAATACTTAGCAGAGTGGCCAGGACTGTCAAATTGGCCATCCCCTGCTAAGACTACTGCTCTGTCTTGTAAATCCCCATCTATTTCTTCTTTCTCCAAAGACCAACGATTGTTAATTGCTGGAAAAAGATAACTACTTTGATATTTGTAGTAACTGGAATTGCCAATTGATTCCACACCAAACAAATCAAAGAGTTCTTTCACTTTTGTAAATGACGATTCACTGAACAAAATAGAAGCTGCCATGATCAAATTTCCAACTGGTGCTTGTTTGATTAACGGTTGTGTACTCCATTTCATTGCTACATGGTGATCAAGACATCTAAGAGTAAATGTCACAAATGATCCCTCAACATGTTTATCAATGTGGACAATTGGTTGATTTCAAGGATTGTTGTTATTGTAAGGGCACCTAACTTGATGGAGTAGTTGAATTAGATTATCTTCAAATACAATGAACTTTCTTTGATATACATGGGAATTCTCATCCAAGCAAGTAAAATCCATTGAACTCTCTGAAACAGCACTCAAACTAGGTGATCTCAGTTCTTGTGAAGCTTGCAGATCTTCTGTTTGCATGGAAGCATCTAGAGGAGTATTAACCTCTTGCAACTGTATTGATGTAGGTAAAGATATCTCTGAGAGTGTAGAAATGTTTATTTGATCAGTTGATTCTGTCTCAGAAATTAATGAAGACTGCATCACAGCTTGCATAGCTTTCAATGGAGTGGAAGCAGTAGGGCCGTAGTAGTGGTCATGTTCAACTTGTCTAGGAATATTACATATTTCTGCTTCACCAGTTTGAGTTCCCATGGAAATTGATTCTGTTCTTTCAACTTGGATACCCTTGTTTGCGGTATTGGACCAGTAATCGGTATTCACAGATGCATCTGTATTGAAAATCTTAATATCTGTCTGAGTAGAAACTGTTACTAAACGTCTAATAATACGGACAACTGTAGAGGATGTTCCTGGAATTTCGTCATCTTCAACTCTTTTCCTTTTTGGTGCTGGTACATTAATCTGGTGAAGTCCAGAAGTTTGGATTCCAGGTGAGGTAAATATAGTTGGCACAGCGCTAGGGCTTAGTACTTTTTTGCTCCCTTTCATGATATATTGGTCTTGTGCGAAATGAGCTGAACACATTCTATAAACACACGCCTTTGCACCATCATAGATTTTTTGTATCAGCTCTTCAAGATTTATAAAATGTTGACCAGTTAGCATCAACCAATTTCTGATACGATCTTTGTCATGAGGGAATGAATGAAAGATGATGTCGGGATGAAGATGTTTTTGACTGCCCTTGTGTGGGCATGATTTTACAAAGCAATATATCATTATTTCCTAAAATAACAAATAAATATTAGTTTTGTATACTGTAAATGCAAATAAACATATTTTTTTCAAAAAGTACATCATTTTAAAAATTTATTAGGGTCAATATTTATTTTTTATTTCGTCATATCGTACAGGACAAAACCATTATTTAATCTCAATTTGATTAGGCTATTTCATTTCTTCCTATAAAAAATAAATTATTATTGGCTTTTCTCAATGTTAAACTGAAAATAAACTGTTTATGACATTCACAGACAGAATGCTAAATTGATTGATTAAACTTGAAGTTGTATGAAAATCCAGGTTCTTTATAAAAAAAAGGGGATCATAATTTTTATCATAACGAAAAATATTTTTTTTGTTACTATAAGTAAATGCAAAATAATTACTGACTGTTTGTGTCACCCCTAACAGAGACTAATTTAGTCTTAACATTGACCCAGTGCCTGGCATGAATTATTTGATCAGTAAAGATTTGATTATCCTAAACTGATCCAACAGCCAATCAGTAGAAAACAATGTTAGGTTAATTTCAAGGATTTGGAGCATTCTGGTAAGAGGATACACTGTTATAACCTTTTATGTTGCGTCGCTCCAACAATGAAGCAACATCAATATGTTTCTCATGGCTGTACCACTATCTGTGTGGAGTTGTATGAAACCATTAGAGGACATGCAGTTTGCCTTCAGGTGAAGTACGGATCAATGACAATGAATGTGTGTGTGTGTGACAGTGAGAGTGTGTGATTTCGAAAGTATGTGTGAGAGAGAGAAAATGTGTGTGTTTGAGGGGATGTGTGACAGAGAGTGTATGGTTGTGTATGAGAGTGAGTGTGTGTGATTTTGAAAGTATGTGTGATAGAGAGTGTGTGTGTGTGTGACAGTGAGAGTGTGTGATTTCTAAAGTATGTGTGAGAGAGAAAATGTGTGTGTGTGTGAGGGAATGTGTGACAGAGAGTGTATGGTTGTGTTTGAGAGTGAGTGTGTGTGATTTTGAAAGTATGTGTGATAGAGAGAGAGTGTGTGTGTGTGTGTGACTATGATTTCGAAAGTATGTGTGAGAGAGAGACAGAGAGTGTGTGCATGAGAATGTGTGAAGGAGAGTGTATGTGTTTGTGAGAGAGAAGTCCAAGAGTGTGTGTGAGACATTGTGTATGAATAAGTATTTGTGGGAGAGATAAAGTGTGTGTGTGTGAGTGTGAGAGAGTATGTGTGATTTTGAGAGTGTGTGAAAGAATGCCTGAGGGAGTAAGTGTGTCTGACAGAGAGTGTGTGTGTGTGATTTTTAGAGTGTGAGAGAGAGAGAGAGAGTGTGTGTGTGTGTGATTTTGAAAGTATGTGTGAGAGAGAATGTGTGTGTGAGCGAATGTGTGAATGAGAGTGCATGGTTCTGTGTGAGAGAGAGAAGTGCAAGAGTGTGTGTGAGAGAGTGTATGACTATTTGTGGGAGAGAGATAAAGTGTGTGTGTATGTGCGAGAGAGTGTGTGATTTTGAGAGTAAGTTTGTGTGACAGAGAGTGTGTGTATGAGAGACAGAGTGTGTGTGTGATTTTGAGAGTGTGTAAGAGAATGTGTGAGGGAGTAAGTGTGTGTAACAGAGAGTGCGTTTGTGTGAGAGATAGAGTGTGTGCCTTTGAGAGTGTGTGTGTGTGTGTGTGTGTGCCACGACCATACAAAGTGAAGACAACTTTGCCACGGCGTTGGCGCAATACATGCGCCATTGCATATCTTCCTATTAACAGCATTTAAACATATTTTCTCATGGACAAAACACAAGGGACACACCTGCTTAGATGCCAGATCACTAATATCAACATCATGTTTTCTCTATTTTCTCTTTACTGTTTAAAATCCTTTTTATGGGGTTAAAAATCCTTGGCAGGATTGTTTCTACTGACAAAAGATTACATTGACATGTGTTGTAAATTATCTTTTGTAAAGGTCAATAATAAATAGATAAGTAGAACAATGACCCTTTTTTTAAATAAATGGGATTACCTCCTAAATAAATTTAAAGTGGCTTTAACAGTAAAGAATCTCTATAATGCTGTACACAAAAAAACACACAAAAGCAGTAACAAAACACTCAAAGTCATTTTTTAAATTGATATAAAATATAATATTTTTTAAAAACAATATATAAATATATTTTTATTTATCAGAAAATATTTTATTAATATAATGAATTATATAAATATATATATATATATATATATGTAATGTTATATACACATATATATATATATATATATATATATATATATATATACACAAACATTTATTGTGTAGAAACAGTGGACAGATTATTATATTTAATATTTAATTTAAATATATTATATTTCATAAGCATTTATTAATTTGATAATGTATTATTATTTACCTATATTTTATAATTAGTTAATAAAAATTATATAACAATAAATTATACTAAATTATAAAAAAATTTAAAATAACATAAAGAGATAAGTGATACTATTTTTTAATTTTTGTAGATTAAGTTTGGTAAAAAAAATTAATAAATAAATTTATATGTACTATTTATTCAAAAAAAACATTTATATATTATAAATTCATTCATTCAATATATATTTATCAAAAAAATTAATAAAAATTATATATATGTATATAGTAACAATATATACAAAATTATACAAGATTACATAAAAAATATATATATTTTTAAAAATCAACATATAATACTTTATAATACTTTATAATACTGTATAATACTAAATACAATAAATATAGTACTCATATAATCAACACAAACAGAAAAGGTGAATACAATATACATATTAGAACATATTGTAAGGATTCATTCATTGATATCCTTAAGATCTCAAAATTTGTATTACAAATGAGCATACCGGTAAATCATATTTTATCCAATGTATATACATCAATGTATCATATATATATATATATTAATATAGTTTGTTTTGAACTAACAAAGGATTTCTCACCTTCAATTTCAACAATCAAGCCACTATGTCTCATGCTGCAATATGCCCCTCTGTAGAGATCGAGAATACTAAATTCTTATTGGCCGGCAGAGAATCTGATATTCGAGAAACCCTCTACTATGCCAGGAGAACGATAGTCATGGTGTGGGTGGCACCTGAATCGCCCAAATTAGCTGTCTGGAGAACTTTAATAAATAATATGTTGCCCAAACTGAGAATCATATACCAGAGGTAAGAATCTGGGCCCCATGGTACGACTCTATAGATCCAAACGTGGGGTGAGATGGGAGAGACAGCGGGGGGAAAGAGATGAAATACTAAATCCAATATACAAATACTATGTGCTATTGTGGGAGAGATAAATTAACAGGAGGTACTGATATAATCTGCTATAATCTGATATAATCTGTATAATTTGCATTTACTGAAATGACACTGACACAATTGTTATGTTGTTATATATTGTTTTGTTTATTTCTTTAATACACAGTTAAAAAAAACAAAAAACATTCTTCCAAACGTCTGATAAGATGGGAGAAATCACATTTAATTCTGACAAAACTGAATTGAAAAGCTGAATGCTTAGGTCTTTGTAGAATTTTGATCATGACTCTTTACCTACCAGCTCCCCATAGGAAGGGGGAAGTGTGCTATGGAGTGAGGTGAAAAAGTCTAGAATGAATAGTAGGCAGTGTTGCAATATGTTCAACAGTTTGGGAAGCAAGATCATTTTAACTAGGTGGATTAGTCCAAGTACAGTAATGGAGAGAAGAGTGCCAGGCTTTGGTCCTAACCCTAGTTATTTCAACCAAAGGTGCTAGATTGAAATCAAACAATTGAGTGGGCAATGGGTAATGTTATTAAGATATTTAAATTTTTTCATTATCATGGTAGGATTTTTGGTGAACAGAATGAGAGATGGGTTAGAGTCAATGGGAAAATGTAGGAGGCTGGGGCAAATCTCGTTTGGAGCGAGTCATTGGGATCATCAAGATAAATGATCATGTAGTCTGCATAAAGATTAAGGAGGGAGGGATGGTCAGAGCAAATATATATGGCAGCAGGGGGCAACCCAGTATTGTACCTTTGGCAAGTGAGAAAGGAGGTGAACAGGTACCATTAACCTTTATGGCAGCAGTGGGGCGATTCAAATAAAGAAGCAAGTGGAGGAGCACACTACTAGTGTGAATTCAACAATTAGTGAACACAACATACAATGTTTGCTTCTTCGTATTATCTAAGCCTGTGGAGTAGAGGGCTGGAGGATTGCACCTACCTATTGTCTGGCCAACAGCAGTGTGCTGGAGTGTTCCAGAACTGTACAGCAGTGGGGCGAGCATAGAAAAGTTGAACCCAGTGTTTAATAGATGGGTCAAACCAAATCTAAAGTGAGACACTCCCATAAAAAGGGCAACTCTACCGAGTAGAATGCTTTCTGATAAAATATAATATTATGTGGGAACTTAATGCATCATGATCTTGGGTATAAATGAGAGTTTACAGATGTTGGTAGAGGTGGATTTCCCAGGCATGAAACCTGTTTGATCCAGTGGGATGATGGAGGTGATTACTTTTTGTATCTGAATAGCAAAGATTTTGGAAAAAAGTTTAGAGTTTGAATTTAATAATGAAATGGGATGGTAGGAAGAGCCGTCAAGGGGATCTTTGCAGGCTTGAGTAGAGTTATATTGGCATGATACATGTAAGCAAGGTAGCCAGTCTTAAAGGCATCATTAAAGGTATATAGGTATCTGGGGATTTATTGTTCAACATACTATTAAAAGCTTCAGTGAGTTTCATGAAGGAAATGTCAGCCACGGGTAGCTTCACCTCCCACCTAGATTGGGTTCTAAACCATACTTTACTGTTAATCCTAAAACCAGGTGCAGCTTACCTTCCTAAGGTAGTTTTTAAATTTCATCTAAATCAGGAAATAGCCTTATCTGCTCTTTTATTATTATTACTAGCAGAGTACACGGCGTTGCCCAGTTTTTCTAAAGATCCAACACGAACCTGCATCAAAAATTCAACAGACCCGCACCCGCAGCTTTCTAACAAAACTTGACCCATTTAAACTCACTTTGGGTTTGCTGAGCCACAAATCTGGTAAATCTCTGGGTGCCTAGGCCATATCTCATCCCCAATTAACATACCTCACAACATTTGTAAACATACCTCAAAACATTTTAAAATGGAGAGAGGTATGGGGAAAAGAGATGCTGCAGACCAGGCCTAATTTGTTTAATAAAGACTATTATTCCCATTTTACATTGTTACCTACAAGGATTAATTCACTCAGAAAGTGGAGGACTGACAACACTGGCTATTGAAGTGGAGGATTGACAACATTGGCTAATGAACTGGAGGAATGACAACACTGGCTAATGAACTAAGTGCACACACACATGCTCTTAAAGGGAATGTACAGTGCAAATTAAAGTTCAGTCAATTGCAAAGCTGTACCTTTAAATCACACAATATGTTACTCTTATTTTCCTAAGCTAAGCAAAGCATACTTTTCCCTCTTTACTTGCTGGCTCTTCTTGGTCCACTGAAATTTTGGTCAATCTCCTACTATTGCGAGACTTGCTGGAGGGGAATCTCATTCGGTCAAATAACCAGGTGCCCTGCTAGCTGTTTATTACATTTAAAGTAAAATGTGGACTGGAAAGAGGACTGCATTAGCAGAGTTATGCTACTATATATATACTGCAATGATGTTTAAAGGGCTAACACGGTGACAAATTAATATTTGGGACATTGAGCTGCAGTCATCTATATACAGTATGTGGTTAATCTATTGAAATGTTCCTGTGAACTTGCAAACTTCAAATAAAGTGTTATTCGTTTGCATGTGTCGTTTTGTTTTGCAAGCATTCGTTTTATTCCAGTGTGGCATCTGAATTGTGGTTTCTGGGTGACATTGTGTGTCAATAATTAATTTTGGTTGATTGCAGTATTTTTAAAGGTAGGGGGTTATTGTTGTGCAATAAGGGGACATTGTCTTCCGTGGCGACCACCCACCGCGGGTTGGGCATACCGCCCTGACCCCCAGCGAGTAACTCCGTGCATCAGTTACCGCTGCTTTATAAATAGAAGCGAGCAGTAACTGATGTGATGTTAACGAGGTGTTAACTTTTCTCGGCCAGGTTTCGCCCATTAATAAATCACGTTAATAACGATTTTGGCAAAAACGCCAAATGATCTCATGATTGACAGCTCTATCCTCCTATCACAGCAACAACAGAATGAAACTAGAAAGGGAAAGTTTAAGTATAAACTTTGAATTTGGCTTGAAAGACTGCATTTTGGAAGGGAATTTGTGTGTTTGTACTGCAGATTTTAAAACTCAATAATGTCAATGAGGAGGACATTGTTGTTTTTTACTTACCCTTTAAATATGTCACATGCATTAAAGGTAGGTCAGTTGGTGTGTGTGTATTCATATCAGGTTGGGGGATAAAATACTAGCTTTTTTGATGATTGGTCAAAATGAGTTTTTTTTTACTTTAGTTACCCTTTACGTATGGCTTTCATAATAATGGATAAGTTGATCAGTAGGTGTGTGTACCCGTGTCGGGTTGAGAGTTAAAAAAAAAAAACTTTTTTAAGATTGGTCAAAATTCGTTTTTTTGACTTTAGTTACCCTTTAAGTATGACTGCAACAGTAATGGAGGGGTAGGTCAGTAGCTGTGTATACCTGTATCACGTTGGGGGTTAAAAAAACAAAGTTTTTTTATTATTGATCAAAATTAGCTTTTTTGACTTTAGTTACCCTTTAAAGTATGGCTTCCACAGTAATGGATAAGTAGATCAGTAGGTGTGTGTACCTGGGTCTGGTTGAGGGGTATGTCTTTTTTGTGTTTACAACCATAAAACTATTTTTTATTGAGGATAAATCTAAATTAGTTTTTTTTACTTTAGTTACCCTTTAAATATGGCTTCCATGGGAATGGAAAGGTAGGTCAGTAGGTGGGTGTACCTGGGTCTGTGTGGGGGGTCGGGGGTATCACCATTTGTATTTATGACCATGAAAAAAATTGTTTTGAAATATTCACATTTGAGGATTGTTACCATTATAGTCTATGGGAAAAAATATCTGGAAATTCGCCAATAACGCTGTAACGCTTCCACGGATTCCTTAGCTAGAAGATAGTACACTTCTCCTATATGCCCGCACTATATACGCACGTCTGCACCGAATTTCATGTCTCTAGCTCAAAAACTGTGGGAGGAGATAAGGTCCAAAAAAGCGGAAGAAGATAAAGAATAAGAAGAAATAGAACAGTAATTTGGCTTTTTCAAGCCAAATGAATGAAGTAAAGCATTCTACTATCCTGAACAATCTGACATTTGTTATGTTATGCAAATAACTTAGGTGATTACTTGATTCACCTGAACACAGGTTAATTAACTTAAAAAATGTCGAAAAAAAGGGGGTATGGAGGCATTTTTAAAAGTTGTAAAGTAGCCTATGTTTTTTTTTCCAGGTCCATAAACATAAGTATACCAAGTCTCATGAAAATTGTCCCTGCCATTTGGAGGTTTTTCTGGAACATACATTGACTTTTATATATATATAGATTAGTGTGGATTTATATAGCGTCAACATTTTCTGTGGCGCTTTACAATTACATTGTAATATAATGTGGTGCCCACTAGGGGTCACTGTAGCAAGTTAATGTTCTATGCTTGCACATGTTATAACTTGCTGGTATGTGGTTCCATGTTGGACCTAAGGATGTGAATACAGTTTTCCTTCAACAAGAATGTCTCTTGTATTAATCTGAATGCAGAGTTCCAGAAACACTACATGGTGTCAGAAGTTGACTTTACAAGCTACAGCACTGAGCACACAGTAGTAAACATTCTGCAGTAAGAAACAGCATGGAATTTGCAGGTATGCAGCCACCCAGCATGGACTGGGATAGTGTCAACCTCTCAGAGGAATGGAGAAGGTTTAAACAGCATGCAGAGCTCATTTTCAAAGGTCCTCTTAAGGCAAAAGAAGAGGAAGATAAATGCTGTTACTTGTTGTTATGGCTTGGAGAAAAAGGAAGGGGAGACATGTCTGTAGAGGAGAGCAAACAGTTCTTTGAACTGGAATCAGTCAGAAGCACTTCTACTTATGTCATAAAAAAACTAAAAACCATATTTTCCAGACACGGAATTCTTGATGAGTTTGTTTCAGACAATGGCCCTCAATATGTATCAGCAGAATTTAAAACATTTACCACAGACTATGACTTTCAGCACACAACTTCTAGTCCACATTATCCACAGTCAAATGGACAAATTGAGAAAACTGTTCAAACTGTCAAGCATCTATTGTCAAAAGCAAAGCAAAGTGGCAGGGATCCCTACATGGCCATGCTGGAGTACAGGAATACACCATTTGATGGCATTGGATCACCAGCTCAATTACTCATGAGTCGCTGCCGCCTGCGCTCAAATCTACCTATGACCCATAACCAATTATTGCCACACATGATTCCATCAGATCTTGTGAACAGAAAACTGCATAATAAACAACAAAGACAGTCTGTATACTACAACAGGAGTGCTAAACCTTTATCTACTTTGCAGGAGGGAGATCAGGTCATGGTGCAAAGACCTGGAGGAAAATGGCAACCAGGCCATATCACTTCTAAGATACAGGCTCCTAGATCATACATGGTACAAACTGATGATGGAGGGATATACAGACGGAACCGTAGACACTTGATCAAAAACTGCACACCATTTGTCAGACCATTGTCTTCAAACGACACGGATGATGATTTAGAAGTGAATGAAAATATACCAGTGATGCAACCTGACCAGCAAAATAGTTCTCAAATTCAGCCAGCAGACAACTGGGTCTGCAAATATTGGAACAGATACTAACTTACAGAGCAGAGGTTTTAAAACTACAAGATGTGGTCGAATAGTGAAACCACCTCAGCGACTGAACTTATAAATATGCTTTATTTCTTTGTTATTCTTAATTTTCAATGTTTTGTATTTTAAAAGAAGGGAGATGTAATATAATGTGGTGCCCACTAGGGGTCACTGTAGCAAGTTAATGTTCTATACTTGCACATGTTATAACTTGTTGGTATGTGGTTCCATGTTGGACCTAAGGATGTGAATACAGTTTTCCTTCAACAAGAATGTCTCTTGTATTAATCTCAAAGCAGAGTTCCAGAAACACTACAACATAGATACTGTACATACACATCAGGTCCTAACCCCCCCCCCCCCCCCCCCGAAGAGCTTAGCACATTTTTTTGACGTATACAACCTATCAGTATGTCTTTATGATTGTGAGGGAAAACGGAGTGCCCCGAGGAAACACACACAAGCACGAGAAGAACATACAAATTCCTTTCAGATGTGTCCAAGAGTGGATTAGAATTCAGGACTTTAGCACTGCAAGGCATTTGTGTTAACCACTGAGCCACCATGCTGCCCTTTTGCAGACGGATCAGAATTTAGAAATGTTAAATCCAGTTTGATCCATCAAATTTTATCTGGAAAAGATATCAAAATTCAGAAAGAATGCTTTTTGTTCATCGTATACAAAGGAGCTAAGAAGGAATGCAGAACTTAAAAAAAATACAATATCCAAATAGTAGCATCAGGTCATGCTACAGAATTAAATCCAGAGAGGAGCCCCATACCATTAAGTTAATTTTTACATGAGCTGTGTCAGCTTCCTGGGCCTTTGCAGCAGGTACTTATGTGGAGGAAATATGCAGAGCAATAACTTGGTCCTCTTTTAAAGGAGAACTAAACTTAATTTTTTAAAACCTAATGTGCATGTTTTCTCCCCAGAACACCTATACATTGTAAGATTCTTCTCTAGTAAGTTGAATTTAGTACATGCGAGAAATAGATTCTGTAAATAAAAAGCTTTCCATGTTTTTACCAGTACAACCCACAGCCCATGAAGCCATCAAAAAGCCACACCCCCTGACCTCAGTATTCACCGTCTCTATGCACAGAGTGTTTTCTATACACCAATATGGAAGCCCCTGAAAAGACTTTGAAAGTTGCTTGTTACCCAGTAATTTATTTACCAGTCAGTCTGAGTTGCTGGTAAATAAACTGCAGGGTAACAAGCAGCTTTCAAAGACTTATCAGGGACTTTCATATTCCATTTTTTTTACTATTCTTTTCCTAGCAAAAGATAAAGCTTCCAAATATTAGAAGACACCTCTGAGTTCCATGCCCTGTATAAAAGGCTCTCGGTACAGCAAGAAATAAGCTGGAGGTGCACTCTTCTCCAAATTCTGGTGGCGGATACCTCAAATGTTCTCTCTTCAACCACAATAGTTTCAGCAAACTTAAAAGGTAGAGAAAAAGGATTTTCGTTATTTTTTTTTTTAATTTGATCTTTTTCTTTTTTTTGTATTTTTCAACCTCCAATCAGTTTTATATTTTTTTATTGTGGACCACACATCACACAAACACAACGTTTCGGGGGAATAACGTGCCCCCTTCTTCAGGTCACGTTATTTCCCCGAAACGTTGTGTTTAAGTGTGATGTGTGGTCCACAATAAAAATATAAACTGATTGGAGTGTGATCCTCTACCTTCTAAAGTTTGATAAAAGGCTCTCGGCCTGCGGCTTCATGCTTTTATATGATCATGGAACTCCTCTGTGACTTGTAATATTCTCTATTCACTATTTATTTTTTGTCAAACATTCCCTACCTGTAACACCACAACCCTCTGTTAAACAGACAATACAGTGACCCGCCCTTCTTAGATTCACACCTCCCTTTTTTCCTACAGATACATACCGTAACTCAGTCCCTACCCCCCCAAGCATTCCTTGCCTAAAAGAGATGGACTGTACAGTGAGTGAACATGCATAACTACAAGGGGGGAACCACTTCCTTGTTATAAATAGCGCTCTACTACACAGTAGCACGCCGATTATAAAAATATTTAAAATTGGGTCCCATAGGGGTGGGTTATAAGGCAGATCATTTCTTTCTTGATTACCTACCTGTGTTGCAGATGTTTTCAAGGCTGAGTACCCCTCACTTGATTACATTTACCTGTGTCTATTTAGGTCCCCTGTCTTCATTTTTTAGTGATCTACCTGTAAAGGATAATAAATAAAAATAACTCTGTAACTCCTTATTCCATTATAAAGGTATAATTGAAAGGAGTACCAAAGTTTACTAGTTCCCAATGTGGATGGCGTAAATGGCCAGTGTGACAGAAAAGTGGATAACGGGCAATAATTTAATACTGCCTGGCATTGCCGTATTGAAGTCAATAGGGTGACACCAGGTGATCTAGAAATACCAGCAGTGTATAATATATTGACATTACAGCCGCATAAAGCGTTATCAACATCTAAAAATCTACCATTACTAGAGGTAGTTTTTCCAATCGTAATAAAGATTCTTCATTGGAATTTGCAGATAACAAATGTTTAAAAATATGTCCCGGAATGAGCCAAAGACAATTTGCAGCCCCCACATTGCATCAATATTTAGGTAATTTATAGCATTTAAAGGGATTCAGGTTGCCACTAACATTTTACCTTTACCTCTGAGATGAGACTGAGCGACAGGTTGGATGAGTTCCATGCTTGCAGCATGGTTTTCCTTACTAGTTACTGTGTAATTGGACACCTAGAGGGGGGTAGAGGAGAGTTGTGACAAATGGAATTCAGTTTGTGTATACCTTATGTCAGTATAAATAGGCCTGTACCTTTAAAGACTTAAAAGTTTCAGTGCTGATGGGAAATTTTAAATCACAAAAGAATGATATTACAATGGGAATGTAAACTCATAAAAATATTTTGAACTTTGTACTCAACAAACACCTCAACTTCATGTGCCACAATTTTTCTAATAATTAATATTATTATTTATTATTCAAACTATCTATGGGCAGTATTTATAATGATTCCTTATTATCAAATTCCATTTATAAATATAATTGTGGGGGGAAACTGGAGTGCCTGGAGGTATCCATGCAAGCACTGGGAAAACATCCTTGCAGATGTATCCAAGGGTGGATTCAAACCCAGGACTTCAGTGCTGCAAGGCACTGAGCCATCGTGGTGCCCAAGGAGTTGCCAATGTAAATGAATCAGGCTAGGGGCAGGATTTATAAACCCACAGTATTGAAAAGTTTCGATAGCACGGGTGTTTTTATGCCTAAAATAATGTGCTTTAAGCTACTTTCACATTTCACAACGGTTATCAGAAAGAAAAATTAGTTGATTTTTTTTAAGATTCTTGCAGTATACGAAATGTTCCCTCTAATTTCCTATCAGCTGCGTGCACAGGTATACAAATCAGATTTTGTACTCTACATACAGGGGAATTTACCCAGAGCCACAATCACACAGGTCCTGGTACTTCCGTAGTGGTTGTGGTTCTCCGTAACTTCCTATCCAGCCCTGTCGATAAGCTAATAGCTGGCATTAGAAGTGGCACTTAAAACAGCTATAATCACCATATTAAAAAGATTGTGGTGGCTGCAAGGGGGACTTTTGCGATTCCCACACACCCTTCGCAACTCCTGTTTTAAAGTCATGCTAACGTTCATAAATCTGTAAGCACCGCAGCTGTCCGTAACTTGCCCTGGTAGTTTGTTACCTATATTCACCCAGGTTTTTGTGTATGCTCTATTTTAACCCCTGTGCATAGGTTTGCTGAGTTATGTGCACACATGTACAACTTAGATGGAACACTAAGTGCAATATATCGATACCACATATTTATTGCTCCCAAGAGGTATTACCCATACAATACCACTATATTGTTTTGCGCCCGTGGTTGTGCATTTACAAGCGTGGTTGTTAAAGGACAACCTTAAAGTAGTGGTATTTGGTGGTGGCCTGACAGTATACCAGACACAGTGTTTGCAGTGGTTCTCACCAAAAAATAAAACTACAGTTTGTTTGGACAATAATTTATTTTACATTTCTGTGGTTTCCATACTGCTTGCAGTACAAAATTTATATCCTTACCCCACCAATCACATAAAATGTAACACTTAAGCTCCAGGTGTATCAGCCAGTGCTAATATTATACTTCCCTGTCTGGCTGTCACCATTAAACATACTTAATGCACTGGAATGATATAGAAACTGAATACAACATCCAAATTGACTATATCAAATACAGGATTTGGTTCAAACACAGACAAATTTATCATTGTAACAGCCAAATAGTAAAATAGTGAGTTAAGCATTCCCTTCACACTCAACCATAGCCTAATGATGTAAACCAAATATTTTAAAGGAAACTATAGCTTGACAAGGAAAACTAGAAATCTAGAAACAAGCAGGGCGATTTACCCAAGGCCTTAATTACCCTTCTGATTTTGCGGCTGTGGGTAAATCCATAATGGCGCTTAAACCCTGCATGACTTTAATGCCAGGCCAGCAATAATCTAGAGTTAAAAAAGTCACACTAAAAATGGCAGTATTAAACAGCTTGCAGGGGCTACACGAGTTTATTTTGCAATACCTGTGCAGCAGTCACAAGCATGGAGATAAAGTTGTACTAACTTCTATTGAACTGATTAGTGTGACTTTGTGCCATATTTATAAAGAAGTGGTATCGCTAAAAAAAGAGCGGTAAATGTTATAAGTATCGTAAATCTACGATGCAATCTACAACCGTGATCGTAGATTTACGATCCCCATAGAAAACCATTGCTGTAGTAAGTTAACGAACATCCGCGTAAATGGATGATCGTGGTCGTACATTTATGGGCGCCGTCGATACCACAAATTTATAAATATGGCCCTTTAACGCTTATTTTTTCGACTGCTTCCGATGGTAAATGAGCCCAAATGTGTGTTCTTTATTACAGTACCACAATTCACTGCATCATTTTAAAGTTGTAGCTCTTCATCTTTATTATAAAATGATCGTAAATCTACAATACTGATCGTAGATTTACGATCCCCATAGAATACCATTGCGGTATTAGGTAAGTTCTAGTGGATGGGCACTTTAAGCAGACAAAATCTACATGCACATTGAAAGGCTGCTTGGCACATCATTTAGATGCATGCTACCATGCTTTGGTTTGTATGTAAGTACAATCTATTCTAAAAGTTTTAAAATAATCATGTGGTAAAAAAAATGGAAAGAGGTTGCAATCTTAGGTAAACATACAAAAAAACTAACCAGACATATAATAAACTATAGTAACGAACACAGTAGAAATCTACCCCACACTAGCAACTTTAATCTGATAAAAAGAACACTTAAAATACACAAAACAGTTAATAGTTTTGCATGGCTGCATAGAAATCTGCAGTCTGCACAGGGTACTTTAAAGCAGTGGTTCTCAAACTTTTTCAGACTGTGGCGCACTTGGCAATTCAAAATTTTCTTGAGGCACACATATGTTCTTAATGTTGGACTTACAGTTGTAATTACCCATATTTTATGCACTTTACAGTGTATATTGTAATCAAATTAATGTATGACATTGCCAGAGTCATAATCTATATTTTAGAGCAAAAAATAACAAAAATGTAAGTTATATTGGTGAAAATATTTCCACTACCAAAATTCTGAGGCATACCTCTGGCTCTTTGAAGTCACACCAGTGTGCACCCTTTGAGAAACCCTGCTTTAAAGGGAGGTACCAACAGAGACAAGCCCCTTCAGCTAATTTGTCAATTACAGTGGTGTTTGCCATTTGTGGGGGCAGTACACCACTCACAATGGTTGAAGTGCTGCAATACACATTTTGCAGGAAAAATGTTCTTGTGTATAATTAAACTTTAGTGCTATATTCTTTCTAAATGTGGGTAAAATATCAATGTTACCTTCCCCCTAAACAAGTAAGCCCCAAAGTTAATCCAGAAATAACAATTAAATATTTTTGACATAGAAAGATGATGACCCCCCAGGAGAGAGGTAGCCAACGCATCTTAATGTTTGTACCTGTATAGATATCTGTGTCTATCTAAAATAGTTAGATTGGCTCCTAATGCTTTCTGACTAGCCTCTGATATCAAAAATAATTTGTTCACCCCTGCCTCCCCACCACGTAAAAGTCTAGCAGGGAAATGCAATAATATTTGCAAATCCCAGAAAGTCACATTAACCCATTTAAAAGTGATGTAATATGGGTTATTATTACTTTAAGAGAGGATTTGCGGTGGCTGCTGCATTATGTTATACATTTTTGGATGCAAATATTACATTAGAAATAGCTGTACTTTCAACAAAGAAAGCTGAAAGGCCTTAAAGGGGAACTGTGGTCTCCAAAGAAGTTGAGTTTACATGAAAGGCCAGTTTCCTACCTTTAAAACGAGCCATCAACCACCTCTCTATGTGCTCCACAGCCCAAGATATATAGAAATGACTGACCAGAAAGTTAATGGGTGGGAGGCTGACATGTGACATTCCTAAGGCTTTTCCTGCGCAGTGCCGCCGTCGAGCACAGCCTCAGACTCCCTCAGTGTGTGAGGGAGACAGGAAGTCCCTCCTCTTTGCTGTGTGAAGGACCTGCAGCTACAGAGAAGGTAAGGGAATCTACAGCCCTTCTCTCTCACTATTTGAAAACAGCCTTTCAGGCAGAGTTCTCACAGAGTTTCCACAGTTTTCGGGGGGTAGAGGGGTGTCAGAGTGGCCCACAGCACCTGTGAGTGGGCGGGGCCACATGGGGCTGTAAGGGAATGGGCCATGGGGGCCTGCAACTGGAGGGACCATGGGGTCCATGAGTGGGAGGGACCAGGGGGGCTGCAAAGGGGAGGAGACACAGGGCAGATTGACTGACAGGTTTTAGAGCAGGAAGTGCAGGGGACCTGGTGATGCTGCTGCCATATCACACACAAAAATGTAAATATCTTCAAAACTATGCAAAATAAACAATGGAAATAAAAACTCCCAGGAGAGCAATTCCTATTAATTTACCTAAAGTAATTTTTGGACCACAGTTCCTCTTTAAACACAAGGATACATCACCAGAGATGGGAAGGTAAGTAGCATGCACCACAATTTATTGCATTCTCGTGTAGATCTTCATTGTAAAAGACTGATGTATATTTTGGGTACTATTTAATGTATTATGCATATTGTAAAAAAAATTTCAGCCTATAGGGCCCTATTTATAAAGTACCATTATCGGTATCGCTAAAATAACGATTGTTATTTTATCGCCATCGTAAATCTATGATGGCGATATCGTAAAATAACGATTGCTATCGTATAATTACGATCTTTATCGTAAAATAATGATCGTTTTCATAAAAATACCGATCGTTTTCATAAAATACCGATCGGTATTTTACGATAACGATCGCTATTTTATCCACATTGATCGATATCGTAAAATACCGATCGTTATCGATAAAATAACGATCATTATCGATAAAATAACGATTGTTATCGATAAAATAACGATTGTTATCGATAAAATAACGATCGTTAGCGTAAAATAACAATCGTTATTTTAGCGATACCGATAACGGTACTTAATAAATAGGGCCCATAGTTCCCTTTTAAACTATTGTGAAAGCAAATTTACAACAAAGCATATGGACTGCCATAATGCTTAATTTAACTGTCATTCTCTATAACCAGCTAGAGAACATACCTCTGTTAGTTGTAAAATGACTAGGCCCTTTAGACTATATATTGGAGTGCACATTATAGTCTTACAGTCGGAATTAAAGGGCAACTATAGTGAAAAAAAAACTTTGTCTGTATACAATGTATAGATCACTTAGTATAAGCTGCCTTACTTTCATGTTTCTGTGTGGCTTCGTTTCTTCACACTGGCAGAAGTTTGTACCAAGCTGTGTAGTCCCCCTCCCCTCTCTGTCTACTCCCCCTCAAGCAGTGACGGGCTGTATACAGAGTCCGAGCATTGTCAGTTGAAAGGACTTTAAATGAAGTGCTGACATCCTGTTGACCCCTCCCTTCCAGAGCTAGACTGCAAGCACTAGAGAAAGTAGCAATATGCTGAAGGGAGGGGCAGAGGGGGAGAGAGGAGGACAAGTGGTGCTGAGATTCTTTACAAGTAAGTTACTGAACTCTGCCTGTTCTCTAACTTTGCTAATTGTTATTTATTTTTTACCTAAAGTTCATATCTCTCCCCTGCTTAGCTGAGATCATAATCACTGAAGAGAGAGTCAATGTAACAGCAGCTTGTAGTGAGACCTTCACAAACACAGTGACACTGCTTGTTATCCTGTTACATTTCATTTGCTTTAGTCTATATATTCCATAGATTGCACTGTGTGTCTTGTTTGGTATATAGTCTGTATTACTGTATTATATATACTGTATTAGTGTTCCATTTGAGTCACTGGTTTTGTATGTATATAAGATTTTTTTTGGGGGGGAGGGGCTGTTTTATAGTGTGTTATGCTCATATTACTGGGTTAATGGTTTATTGATTGTGTTTAGCACTACAGCATTTGATTATATGTTGCACATGGTACATATAGTGTGGGAGAGAGAGTGTGTGACAGTACTGCATGGGAGCTTTGGATTGTGTGGGTGTGTGCCTTTGAGTGACAGATGAGGTGTAGCAGCTCCTACAAATCCCAGCATATTCAAAGGCTTATATCTCGGGGACTATGAAGAATTTAAAGAAACTAAAGGTACCCTGGTGTTTGGGATGACTTTTAGGATACATTAGAAGAAATTAAAAAAAAAACTATTTTCTCACTATAGTTGCCCTTTAACATATACCTAATATCATATGTTCCCATTTGAAGCCCTTTTTTTTTGTTATCAAGTGTATTATAGTTATTTCAAACCAAAAAAGGTCCAAAAAAAAAAAGATACTCAGCAACATAAAACTTTGCGGTATGACTGACACCTACAATACAAAGGAAATAACAAAACAATGAACAGGAGATAACAATGAACAGTTTGGCTCTGTCATAGAGAGCAAAATCAGAAAATAAGACTGAAGAAAACCTTGCTGGGAGAAGACTCTCACAGCATCTGCTATATTGATGTATGCGCGATCATTTGGTAATGGCTGTCACATCACATGGCTGTGACTGACGACCGTCACCAGGAAGTAGAATGGAGCCCCAACGGTGGATTATGGACTTGTAAGGCTTTTTTCTCTGTCTGGGAGCATCATTGCAAAAGATGAATAAAACTGAACTGGGGTATTGGTGGTTCTCTCTTACAGGTAAAATTTTTGTTCAAGGGGCAGACATGCCCTTTAATACTCAATGTATGCCAAAAATTTCACTTGCCCCCCTCCACTCCTCCGGGAATGGTTTAATCAGTATCCAAATGCACAGAGAAATGACACTTCAGCTATAGCTAACAGAACACCTATAGCTACAGTGTGGATCTGTTGCTGCACACATAATGTACAAGTTAAATAAATGGTTTCTAGATAAAGATATTTACCCCTTTATGCTCCAATAAAGGTCATAAGCAGCCACCTCACTTTGCCTTATTTCAGTTATGCCCCACAAAAAGTGACAAAACGTGGTAAATAGCAAGATACACGCCACAGTGGCTTTACTCAAAATACCTCAGTACAGCAGCACATTTGTCAGCTTGATGAAAGCCCACGAAGTTCAAAACACGTTTTGTTGCTCTACTGACTAAAGGTGGCCATATACTCTTTACAGTTGATTCAACGTTTAAAAAGCGATAGGGCTGGATGGCTGTTAAGAATATGACAGGAATATTGCAAAGTAAGGTGTAGTGTATAGTCACCGTTATACCCCGAATAAAGCCACTTTTTCTTGTCTTGTGACTCACCATTTTTATCACTTTTTCAAAATTTTTGGGTTACTATAGTTCAAATATGCGGGACAGTTCCCAAAGAAAATTAAACAAGATATGGCTAAGGAATCCTAAAGTAAGAGGAGGAGCAGGTAGGTCTTTTATAGCAGGAAAATAAAGTGATTCTCCAGGTAATTGGGCCCTGAAATGCTTTATTAGACTTTTAATAGGGATATCCATAGGTAAGGCACATATGCAACTGGCCTAAACTGGGCCTAAACACAGATGTGTTTTTCACGGTAAAAATCACTTGTGATGTGGCAAGCAAAAGTAAATTATAATAACAATATCAATCCCTGCAAGTTCCTTTATAATTTGTAGAGGAAAAATTCTGAAAAATACAAACTGCTACATGTAAGTCTTTAGAGAATTGTAAAACATAATAAAACTAAATATTAGTTAGGATAAGGCAGGGGTCGCAATTACTGCCTAATACTAAAAATGTAAGTTAATTACCTCTGTATGTTAGAATTCAAATAAGTTTTAATATGGTTACTTCAGCTCAATTATGAAATGCTTTTTCCAAACATAAGTGCCCATCTTAAAAAAAAAAAATCTAGCAGCAATGTACATTTATAACAAAATTGTTCAAATTCTCTTTAGATTCTATAATGTATGGATTGCCGCTGTCATAGTATTATTTCACATATCTTACACATTTCGATTTAATAACAAATATATTTTAAATGTATACTTTTATGGGAATATGTTTCATCAGTGACTAAACAACACATACCCATATGGCGCGGATTTGTGATTTATTTTCACCACACCACTTATTGCCTTAAACATCTATGCAAAGACAAAAAAAATTTAAAAAAATAAACATAACTATTAAAACACTTTTCAAGACAAAGGTATTACAACACCATTCCTCTTCCATCAAGAAGCTGTAGCAAAACAATACATGCTGATTTGGCAAGGAAATACTTAATATCTTTAAAAAGCGTCTCTATATAAAAATAAAGAAATGCGTATCTCTTTCACAAACACTGTTTCAGTTTTCAATTCCCACTCAACTGTAAGTACACAGATAACATACTTTAAATACTCTCATTCCCATATATAGACAAAAGGCTTTATACATCTTTTCTTGCAAAGTATCTACTGTACAGGTATTTGCTCTCAAAGTTTTCAGTGATATAGCAGGTGCCACGTGGCCTCAAGCGCATGGACGATACCCATCTTGGCAGGTTCACCCCTTTTAATATTTCAATACTGGGATAGGTGAACAAGTCGCTTTCCTTTTAAGGCTACTTCTCTGCAGTCATTTGGTCAATATGATCTGTGAGTTGCTTAAATTTTTCTAACAAAAGAGAGAAAAAATGACTAGTCAAAAACATGCCAGTGTTTCAAGACAAGGATACAGAAAAAATAAATCAATCATGATAAGGGAATATTAGCGTATACGACCTGGTATATTCAGGAATACCTCCAGATTTCCTGTGGACAGACCTACCAATCAATAGCAGCATCAACTGATCAGATGGGAGTTAAAGGGTAACTGTTGTCTCCACTGAAGACAACAAGATTGGTTCAAAAATTTTTGGTCTGATCGTTAAATTACAGCTTCATTTGTTACCATCTGCTAGTAAAAGAGATTTAACTAAAAATATTTTATTCCTTTCTTAAATTTTACTATACAGCTTTATGCAAATTCATTTTCTTCTTTTGTCTCATGCTTCTCAATACCAGTTTGAAAAGAAAACTAAACCGGAAAATCACAGTTCACAAGCTTTGTATGTTCAGAAAGTCCTAATACTGGATGTAACATCAGGCAAACCAGATGAATTGGTCGGCGGCAATTTTTACCTTTTGTCTTGATTGTGTTTTGTAATCAACATTATGGGAGTTGGTCCAAACATCAGTACATAAGAACTTTCAGGGTTGTTCAATAAAAGTTCTTATCGTTTAAAATCGTGCTAATTTTGCCCCAACCAATCAGATGTTAGCTTTCAAATGCTAAATAAGATCTGATTGGCTGGGGCAAATTTAGCACCATTTTAAACAATAAGAACTTTTATTGAATCTCCCTGTTAGTGTATAGCCGGCTTTATAGTCTGGTAGAATCATTATTTGTCAATTATCCTTTAACTACCAATGACTGATACAAAGTACATTTAAAACTCAGGGATTAAGTCTTGTCTCTGGAGCCACTGTGGTCAGTATCAATGTAACAAGAAATCCAAAGTCCATTTTTTTGCATTGCTTTCATCCAAATTATCTGGCAACCCCTGCAGTAACCTCATTTGTCAGGTCATGCACTGTATACATTTAAATAAATGCATTTTATAATAAAAGTCTGATTGTATATTGGTACTCACTAAAGTGACTACCGCTGTGCATGACTGCTCTCGGTGATTATAGCTTGTCATACACAGCCCATACAAGATTTCTCTAATTATATTATTATTCTATAAGGAATTATACAATTAGGTAACAAACAAAGGCTATTTAATAAGGGTTAAATATAATTTAACTACAGGAACTGAAAAAATCAAATGCATAAAAGGGGCCAGGAAAAACAATCAAAGGAATATATCTGCAACAATTTTTGCACAGGGAGGGGCAGGCACTGGTAGGGAAGCTTTTTATACTTCTCTGACCTTCATCCAGGTTTCCAATCACAGACTGCTTCTTCAGGAAGTCAATGCACAATTTCTTGCTTAGCCCAAAGGCCAACATATTGTGTGTGAATGTGCTGTGAAGAGAGAAGTGAAAGAAAAGATTTATATACACTGGACAAAAAAAAATATATAGCAACATATTAACTAGAAAGGGAAAGTTTGAGAATAAACTTTGACTTTGGCTTGAAATGCTGCATTTTGAAAGGAAATGTGTGTCTGTGCAAGCAGGGGGCCAGACCGGTAGCCTCTCAGCCAATCGGGGGAACAAAGGATTGCAAGTACCGTTCGGATCTATTTTTGAACAGTCTAACTTGGCGGTTGGTGGTGGGATAGGGGGGCCTACACTACAGTAAAATTGTTAAAAGCTAGGGCAAGTTTTTAAAATGTTAGCTCGGGCATGTGCCATACCTTGTGGAGGTTAGGGAAATAGAAGGGAGAGGATGACTCACTGACAGGCAACAACACTGCACTTTCCTGGACTTAAAACAGGCACAGCAAGAAAACCATTTGGAGCTGGGATGTAAGGTAAGGATTTTTAAACACTACATAGTGGGGCCATATGTGGGTTAAATTGTAGTTTTGGGGGTGGACATGCCCTTTAAAGGATGTGGCTCAAAATTTTGGTATTGTCAAAATATTTTCACCAGTAGAACTTTTTTTTGTTGTTAAAATTTATTATGGTAAAATATCAATGTAGTCAATCTAGTGAAACCCCTACATTGATTATAATCACATATGATTACAATAAAACCTGCAAACTACATAAATTACAACATTAAGTGCAACATTTAGGTGTGCTGTGTGCCAAGGTATGAAAAACAATTGAGAACTACTAAGCTATTTGACTGCATTATTTTATTATTCCTTCAGTGCCAGAATGCAATTCTCTCTTAAAAGCTGAAAAAGTAAAATGCATGACATGCTATACATTAATCTAATTATATTTGGAGCTTTCCCTATCTTTAAATAAAAATGGGGACACTGTGGAGAATGAAATTCTAATAAAACCCAAGAGATTCCCCATGTAACTTTGAACTTATCAGTTACTAAAAAATGGATGTGTTTGTGGGTGCTGGTCCTCCTCTTTTTCCAAGCTCCTCTGCTTCTCTTAGTACCTCCCTCTGAGGCAAAACTTTTTAGCACCCGTCCTATAAACTCACGGGGCTTACATGACCAGCAGCAAAAGACCATTGAAAGCAGGAAAAAAGGAGTGTTAAAGATTGTAATTATAAACTATTTGTTAGCTTTCAAAAATATAGCAGGTACGGTCCTTACAGGGAGAATCACAAGAACTTGATTTATTATTCGAATTAACCACAGCTAAAAGTCCTTCTGCTCACCCAAGTTGTCCAAAGGTGATGTTCTCATTGAATTGTTGGCTGTCATCCCGCTCCTCCTGAGTCATATGGTACCACTTATCTCTGACAAATAACAAAAGTTTTATTAGAGCACAGCTGGGTGTAAATATTGAAGAAAACATTCTGCAATATACATAAAATCTTTAACTACAGAAAAACCACCAGTGACTGTCTCTCTCATATGATATCCCTCTAACAAAGTAACAGACATGCATACTATAGATATATATATATAGAGAGAGAGAGAGAGAGAGAGAGAGAGATTCTCCAATGATCTACAGAATTTCTCCTATAGTAAGGGGAGTGGGATATTAAGGAACAGGCGCTTTACCTGTATTGAGAGTTTGCAGGCTTTACAGACCAACTAGAATAATGTTGCTGCTATTTACAGTATGTTATGAATGACAAAACAGCAACATATACTGTAGGTGTAAAAGTGTTTGCTAAAACCAGTATGTTCTCTGGTTTACTTTCAATATTGTTCTCTGCTTTTTTTGTGTGTGGTCATCCTTTTTGAACTAATAAGAAATGATTTATGGCTCTGGCTCCCTTTCACGGAGGTCTCTTGATTTGTCGATTTTGTGCAGGTACAGCCTGGGGACGCCCACTTCCCCAATATAGAATCACAGTTAAACTAGCAAACGGAATCCCTTTTCTAGACCAACTATCATAACCTTTCTAGTTTTATCTGAGACAGACAACATAGCTGTCAGAAGACAGCAAAGGCTGCTGCACCACTATCACATTTGTAAGTAAAATACAATGTAGATAAATATGCAATACCTGTATTTTGGGAGCCCTCCCGATGTCAGACCTTGGTCGCAGTGCTCAAACACCCGGTGAAGCTGTCTTCCATCCAGCCATAAAGCAAAAATTCAAAGAACAAAATAGTCCAGGTAGGCCCCCCACGAACACCAATGAGTAGCTAAAAATATACATTTATTGGGAACATTCTTAAAAGCAGAATTGGAACTTGGCCTACCTGGACTATTTTGTTCTTTGAATTTCAGTAAAATACAACTTTCATTTCATTCATTAAAAATCTGGTACAGATGGAAGCAACGTATTACACATTTCGCACAGCAGGAGCGTCCTTAAATGGGAATACCTCACTCATTTAACAGGCTAACAACCAATAAAATGAAAGAATATGGAAACACCTATTCTTATTAACCCATTCATAACCATTTCTTTTAGAAACTCAAACTCAAATTTTTAGATTGAAACTTGCACAATCTGGTTAAAAAGTATTTTGAGATCAATACACTGGTAAGTACAATTAAAGTTACGAAAGTATCATAAAGTATTGGTTAATCCAGGGGGTAGACCTATAGTCTCTAGTATTGTAGCTATAGGGGAGAATTTAGCCAAATGAGTGGATTTTTTACCATCCACAAATTCTATATTAAATATACAAAACAAGTGTTATAAAAATAGAAGCAATTCAATGGAATATTGACATACATAAAATTATTATATTCCATCAAAGACCATAACATGGGTCTTGGGACATTGGAAAGATGTCTGAAGAGATTTTTCCAATTATTCAGCTGTAGAATACATGTATACATGTACAATACAATGTATTCTACATTTAATACAGTATTTGATACAGCACAATTACTTCATGTTTCATGGTGTTTATTATCTACAAAGATGCGGAACACCGATGGGTTTTTGATTGCACCATCACCAAATTTTCATGTATTGGTGGGATGAGTCCTGCTTCTTTGGAGAAGATAACCCATATAGGCAATGTATTCTTGGTATGGATGTTACATAGATGACCTGCTAGTTATTTGGCAGGGAGCACTGGAGCTCATCTTATTATTTATAGACTTTCAGATTTATCTGAACTGTAACACATGCCACCTATCGTTTACTGCAGATATACAGAGGGAAACCATACAGTTTCTAGATTTCAGTCTAACAGGTAACACATCAAAGAACAGAGTTGGGACTAATGTGTATGGAAAATCAGTAGCTAGAAACACATTATTGCAGGCATTGAGTTGCCATCCTGGACACAGATTGAGAGATGTCCCATATGACCAGTTTGCATGGATTAGACGCAATTCCCCAAGGGAAGAGACATTTGAGACATTATTAAGGCAGCATATCACAATTAAAAACAAGATAGGACTAGTCTATTGTCTAAAGGTAATGGGTAACTCCAGCCTCAATGAAACTTTGGATATTGCAAAGGATTACCCCCCAAAACCCCAGTTGCATTCTTACATTCATCCGATGCTCCCACTATGAGTTTTTAGTACTTACAGAACCAGGTCCCCTTGCCAGAAGCCCCTTCTCCTCTGCTCCTGTTGCAAGTTCTAATAACTGATCATGGGAGCGTCGGATCAAGGTAAGAGTAAAACACAACTGGGGTTTTGGGGGGTAATCCTTTAAAAGATCCGAAGTTTTATTGAGGCTGGAGTTACCCTTTAAGGAAGAGAAAAGGTTAAAACATAGGAAACAAACGAGGAACATTTAGTTGTTCTTTGTAACAGAGTACAGTGAGGAATTCAACAGAATTAAACAAATATTGAATAAAACTATTCTAAAATGAAATTAGGACCTGAAGGAACACTTTAAATTGGTATCAGAAGTGAGGTAAGGTAGTGAGATGGGGACTATCCCTTGCTAGGCAATTAGCACCCAGCTTATTCTGGAATCACAGGAAAACGTAAGACATTAAAATATGGCAATCAATTGCAGGTTTCTACAAATATGGAGCGAACACAAACATGCAAAGTGAAAAATCAAGTATACACAGAAAGAATGTAAGTTACTTGATCACCTGCACAAATTATATAAAACAATATGGGGGTATATGGCACGTCCACTTAAAGAACATATTCATGAACATCTAAATGTTATCACCACCGGTCACCAGCGGCATAACTCTTTTCCCAATGTTCCTCAGGGAATCTCTAGAATTGTCGAGTCACAGGGAAAGGAAAAGGTCAAGACAAAACCAAGCGGGGGGGGGGGTATACTTATTTAATTTAATTACCAAGCAGGAAGCCATTTTGAACCAGGAGCTAGATTGCAGGGTCTCTAAGGGCTTGAACTAGAGCCTATGTTTAAGGACACATTTGCCGTCCGAAACGCATCATGGTAAATGCCTTCTGTACCTAATATGTTGCTTCCATCTGGTCCATTTTTAATAAATGAAATAAAAGTTGTATTTAAATTACAAAATTTGATGATAGTAGTGTGATAGTAGTGATAGTAGTGTGACAGCCTTTGCTAGTTTGACTGTGATTCTTTTTAAATTACCCAACTGTTCTGACGGTTATGTTGTCTTGCTCGGCTAAAACTGGAAAGGTTCTGAAAGATGGTCTAGAACAGTGATACTCAAACATAGCACCTCCAGATGTTTGAAAAGACAATTCCCAGCATTCCCTGACTACCCTCTTTAGTTTAGAATCGCTGGGAGTTGGAGTATTCAAACATCTGGAGGCACACAGTTTAAGAATCCCTGGTCTTGAAAACATCACTTCATTCTTGGCTGATGTCAGTGAGATTAAGTATTCATGAGCTGCATCGGGTCAGGCCATTTATTAAAATGGGCTAACCCCTTCTCTGTCCCCCTCTTTTCTCGCTTCCCAGCAATGGTACTTACCTGGCCTGGGTCCAACGAGCAAACCCAAATCAAGGCGCTGCTCCCAAGGCAATAAAAAGTGGCACCTGGCGGAACTCTGCCTTTTCTGCCTGGAGCCGACTCAGCAAGCAGATCTCCATCCCTCCCACCCCTAAATTCCTGCTTATTCTTCAAAGCTTATCCAGTGGATGAACCTCTTCCGCTAGCTGAAGTCAACAAATAAGGTATGAATTTGTATTGACTTTTTGTTTGGTATATATATTAAAAAAAAAAGATTTCATATATAGATACAGTAATTAAAGGATTTATCAAGGTCCTAGCACCAGTCACAGATTGGAGGTATAAGAGGGCAGCGTGCTCTTGAGAGACGCAGCATTATTATTTCTCCTTCCTTTAAAAGGTCAAGGCTATGATCTGGTTTAAATAAGATGGTTGCAAATATATGTTAAAGGGGCTAAGGTAAGTATTATGGCCAAGTTAATTTGATGAATTCAAAATTATAAATAATAAAATAAGCTGCAACCTTTCCCTCCAATTCTCACTGTGTGTAGAAATGTATTGTGTGTTATTGACTCCTATCAGCCCCATGGGATGCATATGCCAGTTTACAAGCCCCATGATGTCTTACCTACACTGCCGCAAACATTAAAAAGAGATGGGTGGCTAGCATGTTTAGTTAGCCTGCTTAGTAAAACATATAAGGACTAAATAAAAGAATAATCCTTTTGTGCTCTCCAACTGATACTGAACTACTGCCCCAGCAAAAATGCTACAAGGTATGTTCAATTATATCAGAAAATGTCAAAGGCAAGATGGGACTTATTTAATAAGGGTTTGCTGCAGATAAATAGCACAGGCAAACATTTGCACCTATCAGATATAAGCTTTTTACTTAGTTAGATAACATCTAATCCATGTAGATTAGAAGTTTTCTGTAGTGTAGGAGACCCCCCTCTCCAACCCTAACCGCCAGGTTTATAACTTAAAAAAGTGCACAGAAACAGACTTACCCACCTTCATTCCGTCGGCCTCTGCCTCTATTGCTACTTTCAGGAATGGAGGAGCAATAGGGGCTGGACCAGTTGCTGCGTCGGTGGCTGAAAGTCAGCTTGTCACAGACACGGCTGCCGGCTATTGAGAGAGCCAAGGGAACAGCTGGCATTAAAGGGCATGTCCACCCCCAAAACTATAATCCCCCCACCACTGGCTCCACTCTGTAGTGTAGTAAAATCCTTACCTTAGCCCAGCTCCAATTGGTTCTCCTGTAGTCCCCCCCCAAAGTAAAAAATAGTGGCCACCAGGAGGATAACAGAGTCCATATATGACTCTGCCTCCTGTCTCTCCTCCGGGAGAAGTTTGCCATGCGCACTGCAGCCCTTCTCTGCCTCCCTCTCCCACCCGCTTTGGTCTCCCTCCCCCTAACGTATATCTCTTTCTGTATATTATAGTCCATGTTCCCCCTGCCCCAACCAGTATAATTATATTCTCAGAAAGTCCCCCAATCATTACTTACCTTACCTCTCTCCTTCGCCGTTCTGAGCAGCCGGCAGCCGCGTCCGTGATTGGCTGCCCAACATTTATGTTGGATCGTACATCAAATTGATGTAACATTCAGGTTAGTGTATGGCCAGCTTTATTTTGTTGTTCTATACAGTAAAACACAAATATATGCTTGAATTGTAAAAAAAACAATTGCTCCATCTCTTCAGGAGATGTTTTACCAGAGATGTTTAAATATTCATTAAAGTACATGCTTTTGCAGACAATAGCATGAAATCCACCTGTCCTTTTGTTTGTGAACTTTAATTACCAGGCTGCAACAGTTAAAGAGCAGTGATTAGAGTCTGGAAGGTTTGCCTACTGATATGGGCGTCCCCATTTCTCCTTTTCTCTGCAGCTGCAGAATAGTGATATGTCACACTTGGAACAGTGTGTCAGCAACTATACAGTTTTGGTGTAGGTGGGAAGATAATGGCTCTGAAAGTAGCACTTATTACTTCAGAGAACTGTACAGGGAATTAGTCGCTATATGCTATATTAATTAACCATCTTGATCCATGTACCCAATGGGCACATGATGATAAATGATGAGTTCAAGCTGCTTACCCTATCCTATAAAGCACTATCCAATACAGCCCCTCCATATATCTCAGAGCTGATCCACTGACACCGTCGCTCCACAAATGATATCCTCCTGTCATCCACCCTTGTCACCTCTTCCCATTTCTGTATTCAGGACTTTGCTTGTGCTGCCCCTTTGCTCTGGAACTCCCTTTCATCGTCTGTCACTTACTGTCCCTTAATACCTTTAAATGTAACCTTAAAAGAAAAGTGCACTATAAACAAGTTTAGTTTAATTGTAAGAGACAGGTTTTAAAAATCTTTCCCCACCTTTTTCCCCCCCCTAGGTCCCTCCTGAGCCTTCCTGTGTGTGTGTAAAGTTGCTGACATTTTGGATGCCAAAGGTAAGGCTGTAGAGCTCCTTCCTCTGAGACTTGGCTCATTGCACTCTCTTTAGCCCCAAAATCAGTGCTTGTGGCATCCGAGCGCATGTGAGTTCACGGCACCTGGAACGGCTCGCATGTGAGTTCACGGCGGTGTCACACGCCGCTCCATGCAATTGCGGCACGAGGACGTCACGCACGGACACCACAAACACTGATTTTGGGGTTAAAGAAAGTGCAATGAGCCATCTAAGAGGGAGGAGCTCTACAGCCTTATCTTTGTCATCCAAGATGTCAGCAACTTTACACACACACAGGTAGGCTCAGGAGGGACCTGGGGGGGGGGAGGGGGGGAAAGATTTTTAAAACCTGTCTCTTACAGTTAAACTATACTTGTTTTTATAGTGCACTTATCCTTTAAGACCTACCTCTTCAGGCAAGCATATAACCTGGTCTAGATATTACCCATCTTACTACTCAATATGATCCAATCTGCCTTTCACACTCCACTGCCAATCTTATTACAGCCTACCGATTCCCGCAACCTTGTGTCTCACTCCCATATCTGTAAGCTCTTTGGGCAGGGTCCTCTCTCCTATTGTATCACGGTAGAGTGATGAGTTTCTTACAGCAACTCATACCCTATATGTAATGTATGACTATGTTATTGTAAAGCGCCACTGAAGATGTTGGTGCTATATAAATCCATAATAATAATAAAAATACACAGTGCATCTCTCTGGCACACATTTTCTAATGAAACTGAAAGTCTTATAGTCACACTAAGCACGTGCAGTTTTCAGTTGCATGGGTTAACATATTTTTATCCCAAATATAAAATTAACGGATTTTAAGTATCATTGAATAAGAGACTTACACAGCAAACTTTATTTTTTACCAGCTCACCTTCCAGGGACAATTTCCAATTGCCATTTGGAGTCCCCAAACCCCCCACATTTATAGCTGCTCTTTTTTTTGGCCATCCTCTGGATCAACTTTAACCTAGACCTAGACTTTGGCCAAAACCTAGACTTCGTTTTGTTACTAACCTTTAATTCAGCTCCCAGCCAGAGATATTATACTTACAAGCTCCTCGATCTGCCGCCGCTTCTGGTCTCCTCACTCTGTCTCCACTGGGGCTGCTGTGTTCTTTTTCTGTTCCTGAGCAGCTGCAGTAGAGACTGCTCCGGGAATGGCAGTCACGGAGCTAGTAAGTATAACATCTCTTGCTGGGAGCAGAATTAAATGTTAGTAACAAAATGGTTTTGCTATTTTTTGCAACAACATAATGATTTTTGCATAGAGCGGTGGACAGTCCCTTTAAGGTTGCTTGCAGTATAATATCTGCCTTGCTGGTCTTTATTATATTTTACTATAATGTGGATGCTTTCCAAGATTTGCAGGTAAACACAGGGTTTCTTTCTGTCCTTTGCTTGATATTAAGCTGCTAACAGATGCTAAACCCAATTTCAGACTTCATTTCTGACATTCATTTCTCAACATTATCCAGATTTCTGACATTCCCAATAACATTTAAACATACATACGATGTAGACACATACCAAACAGGGTTACCAGATTCTCTGATAAATAGAGAACATCATTAACAAATGCAATTAGAAGGGCTGCATAATTGAAGGCTGGATGCATTTTGACTACCAATTGTAAAACCTTGCTGCATGCATTTATAATATATGCCCACGATTTGTTTTATTGATCTGGTACCCCATTTTATGTTAAATGATCAAAGATTAGCATTTGTTTATTACAGTGAAGCATGAAATTAGAACAGTGAAATTAAGAAATGGGTTAACAAGTGCCAAGCAATATGGCTTAGAACCCCTGAGGCACATGTTACACAAATATGCAACAGGACAACCGAGTAACCGTCTGCCTGTCTGTGAAATAAAGCACAGAATAAAACACATATCAAGATGCACAGCTAAAAGTCATAGCAGAACCAACCTCTCCTCCTCTTCCTTCCCAACATTCTCTCTGGAGTGGCAGCAGAAACAGGGTTAGCAGAAGGTGAAAGATTAGAGGTTATGCCATAGGCACAGAAAAAAAGAGACAAAGAAATCAATGGCAAAAGAAGGAGGGAATACAATGTATAAAAAAGTGTATTGATATGCAGATCCAAACACACACTTTTAAATATTTAGCGGCCTTCTTGAAAAGTAATAACAGTTTCCCTTTATATTTTCACTAGCAAAAATCTGCAGAGGATACGTTCAAAATTGTGCGAATATGGTATGCTGACATCACCAAATGTCAGGCCATGCAAGATGAAAATAGTTACCTTAAGGTGCACATACATCCAGGTTATTCAATAAAAGTTCTTATCGTTTAAAATTGTACTGAATTTGCCCCAACCAATCAGATTTTATTTAACATTTGAAAGCTAACATCTGATTGGTTGGGGCAAATTTAGCACCATTTTAAATGATAAGACTTATTGAATAACCCTGACTGTGTTTCAGCGATGTTCCTGGCATCTGCCTGGCCGATCACTTAACAATTAATGTTACAGGCATAACGATGACCATCAATCGCTATCCAGCAAATGAAAGTTGTGGGAACATCAGTGGGTAAATTCTGTAGGAGCATGTAACACTGTTTCAATGTTCATTCGAATCAAACATCAAATCGATTGTAATATTTAAGTGTATGGCTAACTTTAATGGATTGTTAGTAAATTTCAGCTGCTGCTTAAAAGTCAGGTATTAAAACACAGACAAACAGCAGCCGGAAAACGTGTCCAGAGAGGATCACAAGAGGCTAATTAGAAGGAAAATGTCAACATGTTTTCTGAAGTCTTCATGTAGCAGTAATTAATGCCTCATTATCTGTTTTCTAACATCAACAGGTTGTCTATAGTAATAAGAGTACTGAAAAGTTATGATGCTTGATTAGGCCTCTGTTGATTCAAGGTTAATTGTTAGTGAACATAATATTAATATAACATTAACTTTAAAGGGACAGTTCAGTAGAAATGATCAATATTTGTTAAATTGTTAGTTTGTGTAATGCATACTTAGTTATTTTACATATTCTCTCCCATTTTGAAAAATCAGATGATTTCATACCCCTTGCTGTTCCCTGCTGTTGACATTAGTGAGCTGACATTTCAGGTTCTAATGGTCCTTCTTCTCCCAGGATGCACCACATCCTTAGAATGTTCCTAACAGTAATGTCTACTGATTGGCTGTTGGGTGGGTCAAAGATGCTCGGATCTCTACTGAGCAACTGTATCAACCCAATCGCTGGGTCAAGGGCAAGACCATAATGGGCTCTACTAGGGGTCCTGCAAACAGGAAGTGAGTATTTCGGTTGCATTTATTTATACACAGATAAAATGCTGAATTGGCAGATTAAGGTCATTGGGATGAAAAAATGCTGCACTTTTTTCTGAAAAGTAAATGAATTTGCACTGAACTTCCCCTTTAATTCCTTAGCAAAATGAACATGTCTTTGTCTTCCATTTTGAATTTGAGTTTTATTCAATCTTCAGCAGCTAAGGGGTTAACCTTCCTTTGTATCACTGAATTGTACTTTTACGTCGCAGTAGACGAGGTATCTTTCCTATGATTCATAGGAAAGGTATCAGAGTCTCTCTCTACTCTCCTCTGTATCACTATTCAGTGATACAGAGGAAGGTAAACCCCTCAGCTGATTAAGATTGTTAAAAACCATCAACCAGCTGTGTGCCCTATGTTTATTTACACTAACATTATGGAATGCATTGGCAGTTAAGGGGGTTGACAGTCAGTGAAGGGAATGGGAGGAACAGCTTAAAGGGCATGTCCCCCCTGAATTTTAACATGTTGTAGTCCTCTTCTGCCCACCCCCAACCGCCGCATTAGTTCTTTAAAAAAAGAAGCAGAATCATACTTACAGACCTTCACACCTGTGGTGTCTCCTCCCGGGTCCCTGTTTGCAAGGAAGTCACAAACAGGGGCCGGACCAGCAGCTGCATCTGTGATGCGTCTGCCAGCAATGGGAACGCCGTGGGAGAGAAAGGCTGTAAGTATAATTCAGCCTTTTTTTTAAAGAACTAATGCAGTGGTTGGGGGTGGGCAGGGGTTAGCTACACCGTATAAAAATGATTACAAGCTAAGTGCAATGGATACAGAGTAAGGATCTGGATGTTAGCATCCCTCCCGGGGGCAAGACAGGAGGCTTTGGAAAGGAAGACAGAAACTACTCTTCAGTTTCCTGGACTTTGGACTGGCACTGCCGGGAAACCATAAGTAACAGAGATGTAAACTAAGGATGTTTTTAAACTAAACAGTGGGGCCAGTATAGGGGTTAATTTTAGTTTTCAGGCTGGGCATGCCCTTTAAAATCTTTATGGGTAGCCAGTGAAGGGAGTGCAGGATCTGTGTTATGTGGCAGTGGCATTCTAGCTGTAGGCGGTGATGGTACTTTTTTGATAGGCCCGTGTAGATGGCATTACAATAGTCCAGCCATGATGTGATGAAGGCATGAACTAGTGTTGGCAGATCTTCTGGGGAGATGAGATGTTAAATTCTTCCAACATTAGGTGAAAGTATGATGATTTTCACATCATGAATTGTTACCCCTAGGCTGCCCACATTTTCACAGCTATGAAAATCCCCTATACTTAGTGATGATGGTTGCAGATGGAGCTGTTTTTACAGTAAAATATAGTCATAAAGTAACCTTGGAATTCACTGTCCTATATAAAAGCATTTGGCCTGCGACCTTGTGATTTTATATGGCCACGGAACTCCTCTGTGATGTAATATTCTTATAATACATAAGAGGCTAATTATAATGGGTACAGCAGTGAAATATTTTCTTATACTAATCACTCAGTTATGTCAGTGAATGATTATTATAAGAAAATGTTTCACTGCAGCTCCCATACCCTTCTGGCCATCCATCATTGTATTCCCATGACGGATTTAAAAAGGTAAAACTGACATTTTAAAAGGAGAATTATGGGGTTTGGAAAATAAAGTAAATATTGGTCAGTTTCTTATACTTATTTATTAATAAAATTACAGCATATATACAGCATTAAGGCAAAAAAAATAAAATAAATATAAACCTCATGTATTATCATACCACACGATAATACAAGGATATCAGGTCACCTACCCTATATAAAAGAACTCTTTTTTACACTGTAAGGGATGTATTATTAATTATATGTTACACTGTAATGGGTGTATTATCCCTTTTATTAGATAGATTTGGCCTCCAATTAACTTAATACTACATACAAAAAACAGAATTACATTGAAGGTTTGACCAAGCCTTCTGGGTAATTGTACTCCACCCAGAGTTAGGTCATGTGCTCGTTTGAGCAAAGTACTTTAAACTAGAGAGAGTCAGCTTCAAGCATTCAGGCCACACAGGGGAAGCTGTCAGCTCATGTAGCCAAATAGGCAAGTACCAGTAGGTTAGGACCCAGTTAAAGAAAGCAACCTTGACGTGGTGACTGGGCTTAAAATAATTTGGCCAACTTATTGAACTAATTGCTTTTATTTATCCAGGGTTTAGCAGACTGTTTGTAGCAGCAACCTTATGGAGGTAGCCAATATGCAATTAGAGTTGTTTGTGCATTAGAATTCTGTTTTTTGTTTGTATTATATTTTTGGTCTCTAGTTGCACTTTAATATGGATGTACAACAGCCCAATTTTCTATTTATTGTGTGTAACTTAATATTACCTGCCTACGATTGACTTTGCAAATTATGATTTTGGAATAATTTGTGAGATGAAAGGTTTAATATCTAATGTATGGCCAGCATATCAGGACAGGCTCTCTTACCTACATGGGTCATACACCCTCATACACGCATATACACACCCAAATACAATATGAATTTCCCCCTGTAAACAGTGCAGTGGTTTAGTGGTAAAGGATCTTTACCTAGTTGTGGGTGACCTCTTCTTCCTCTCACAATGAACAGCATCAAAAAATGCTGCATTCCAGAACCGTAGGGTATGCCTGTAACAGAAAATTTCATAAGAAAAATAAGTAAAATTATGAACTGACTTTGACATAATGACATCACAATTGTAATGTGTTTCTTCCCAACATCTTAAAACACTATCACATGGGTTAAGGATGATAGATCTTACACATTCTAGTAAAATAGAACATACCAATAAGTAAATAAAAACTCAGACATAGAGATGTGGTGAAAATTTTATTGAAAGTTAACACTTTTTTTTAACTCCAACCTTTCAATATATTATTTATCAGTCAACCGCTTATTAGAACCCCAGCAGCTTGCCCTAACAGCCACGGTAAATCAAAATTTCGGCTTAAAGGATAACACTCTAAAATCAAATGCATTATATTTGGAAGCTGCAGCTTTAAGTAATCTTTTCCGTTTTTTCTTTCCTAGGGCCCTCCTGAGGCCTACCTGTGAAGCTCTGAAGTTCCTGACATCCTGGATTGTGCTTGTCCTGCCTTAGATTTTCTGACTCTCCTTCTTCTGATGGTCTATGAAAGACGCGTGCACAGGCGCAACGGGCCGCACTATCATAGACCATCAGAAGAAGGAGAGTCAGAAAATCTCAGGGGGCAGAGCTAAAAGCAGGACAAGCACAATCCATGATGTCAGGAACTTCAGAGCTTCACAGGTAGGCTCAGGAGGGCCCTGGGAAAAAAAAAACAGGAAAAGATTACTTAAAGCTGCAGCTTCCAAATATAATGCATTTGATTTTAGAGTGTACTTATCCTTTAACTTACCATTAATTTGGTAAGTTGCGACAAAATAACCATTAAACAAATTCACAAATTACTTTTACAATATTAAGGAGGGTGGGCAGCGTGATTTTCAGTCCTCTACCAGTTGAACTAAAGTGACTCCGATAAGGAGTCTCTCTTTTATAGCCCCAGAGTTGTGGTCCGAAGGATGCTGGGACATAAAAGTATCACTGTTCAGGTAAATCTACCAGGTGTCAGGGGACCAATCACACACAGAAAATAATTCTTCACCGCTTCAATTTGGTAAGATGGGCTTACCACCCCCCTCCCAATGCCTTAGCAGGCTTAAGGCCTGTCCCAGTACATGTGTGTTCTTTATTTAGGGAAAATCCACCTCCAAACAGTTTGTCAACAAGCCTTATAAGATACTCATGTGTGAAATCAGCAACCTTTTCACTGCAGTTACTCACCCACATATGATATTATGACCCATTATCTTGGTGTTTGCAGAGCTCAGTAGATACAGCTGCACAATTTTCTGTGTATACATCTTATTAATTCCTTACCATATTGGCTGTTGTTTCAGGTGTGTATAAAGATAAATCTTCTCTCCGTTCTTTTCCGCTGGACTTTGAAGAGGGACTAGCAGCAAAGCAAACATAAATGCTAAGATTAGATAAATGCAGAAAATATTGACTCTATTGTGGCATTGGGATGATATCCATGTCAGCTTTAGTATTCTGGTTCCAATATGAGTTTTTGGTAACATTATTCCTTTGAGCATACCGTAGTATATAAATCTTATTTTACACCGGTTTAACTAAAATTATATATCTTTTGTGTTTTTGTTAAGTAAAGGAATGAATGCCTAGTAAAATAAACACAGTTATCTACTACACCAAAACTGCCCCTAGTAGTCTTCAAATACCACAAGAGTGTGAGTTTCTTTTTAACAGTCTAAACTCCCTCAATAGATCACTTGATCTTGACCTGCGCATGTCAAGCCTAAACAATGAAATAACACTTTAAAGTTATTAACAAATGACAATACTGGCAATAGTTACTTTTTTTATTTGTTTTTTTTATTTAAAGAGATAATCATTGCTTAGAGAGTATCTTTTTTAAAGATACTAGACAAAGCTTCATACGACACAAACTATTGGAGGCAAACTGTGGACCTGGCCTTTAAAGCTAACAATCCGACAAGGGGATGGATCAACCATGATTTATTCATCTGGCAATACGCAGCCAACAATTAGACAGCTGCTGACTGAACAACCCATCAATTCGCTGTTGGTTTGTCTGGTTTTACATGATGTAATCATAGATGCTTTAGGCTGTACACACACGTTCCAGAACAATGATGGTCAATGCTTTATTCAAATCAGGTGAAAGTTTATTGTCAGGCCAGTAAATTTCGAGCCATAGTAGAGTCTCCAATGGACCACACAATAAGTTGCGTTAAAATCTTGGCCGTGGAACTTTTTTATTCAACCACCTATATTTTAACTCTATTGATGGAACAATTGTGGTTTCCCATTATTTGGGTTAAAATATTAGCCCAGATATACCCAGTCTTAGAAATTAAAGGTTAAAAGGCATGTCCCCCCCTAAAAAAAAACTGGGCAACTGTCATTTCCTCCCTCTGCTAGATGAGCTTTTAGTAACTTGAGCATGTGCAAAGGAGGCAAATGGGGGAAAATAGTCAATCACAGTAGTCACAGTCTTGATTGTCTGCATGGAGGAGCCAGCTTCCTCTGCCAGAATGGAGGCAATAATTTTTCTTAAATATTTGGTTAGTAATATATAAAATAAAGTGCTGAATATATTGGTTGGAATTTGGGGCTACTGGAAACAGGAAATTTAAACAATCACCCCAATAGAATTTCTCACAGACTGTAGCAAGAGATGTGATTGTCACCTCATTTTAAAGAAAATATTGCATGGTTTTATTCCACCCTAGCTTGTTTGGAGACCACAATTCCTCTTTAATGAGCGAAAAAATGTACAATAACAGCTTAAGTTCAGCGCAATTCACCAAACAGGATAATAGACTAAATGTTAAATTATGGAAGCACTCACTGTCCTCAGATGGCTTCTCCTTTGTATGGTTCTCGCTTTGGCTAAAGGGAACACAAAATAATACAGTATCAATTTTAAAAAGACTCTCCCACATGATCAAATGTTTGCTTTTTTTGTATGTAGCACATATTCTCAAAAAAGTGCTTAACATAGTGTATTCAGCTACAGCTGCTTTAACTGGTTAAACTCAAGTAGTTGACGTGAGAAAGATTTAGTCATAAGATGTTGAACCAAGTAATAAGGTCTTTTTTTGTCAGCCCAATGCTGCTACTTCCATTTTTTGGGAGCTAGCTGTCACAGTGATCTAAATGCCACCATCCCATAGAACCCTTTTTGTATAATTACAGTATATAGCAGTAAAGGAAGTAAAGAGTAAGTCACAACACTTGGAAAACTACTTTTGAGACTTCTATCTTCAATGCAGGAGAAAAAAAATGTGAACTTACTCATTCTTTTTAGAGAGCGGTCCTTTCAGCTTGCTTTCTAACCCCCCAAAGAATCCCTTCACATTTTCTGTAGTAGTTGATGTGGTCCTCAAGAGGCGCTCAACATTGTCCTTTTTTTCAGCCAGCCAGCTGTTGGCAGACTTCAGATATGCATCAATGCTTCCTGTACTCACAGGCTTCTCTCTAGAGTCAGCCCGAGGAATATGTGGTTTACCTTAAGTGCAACAGTAACATTAGAGAGATTGGAGAATTTCATCAATCGAGATACAAACAGAGAGAATCTGTACATTAACAGACACAAGTATTATATATTATTATTATTAATTAGTATTATATAGATTACATAACATAAGTCAAAAGTAACACTGATAATTATAATGTTCAATTTACCTTTGTTTTACCATATGTATAAAAAGTCCCAAGAAGTATGAATCTATGTTAATATAGTAAGCAGGACTTGTGTTTTCTGTCTGCCTTCCCGCTTAAAATATTTGTTACTGTGAAAAGTTAAGTGAGCAGATGAACTTTTCACCAAAGGCATACATTTAAATATGATACATTTCTTTAATATTTTAAGGGCCTAAAGCAAAAGTTTGAGCAACCAACATGATCAGTGCTTGTAAATGTTTTCTGAAGCAACTTACATGGGGTATTTTTGCCCATTCGTCCATGCTAATAGTTTCTATATCTGCATGCTTTGGGCTTTCTTTCATGCACTGCTCTTCTATAATCTATCTACACATATCCACTGATAATGACTGTGAGTGTCAAGGCAAAGCCATCAGTTTGCACCTGTTGTAGATTTCGATGTGTGTTTTGGATCAATATCTTATTGTAAACCTCACCTTCTTTACAGTTGGTCTTATATGCTTTCAGAAATTGAAGTTAATTATTCAAATCGATTCTTAACTGTACCAATGACATATTGCCACAAGCTGCAACACAATGCCTAAGCAGGATAAATCCCTCCTAATGCCATGTAGTAGTAGAGGTGTATTAGTCTAGGAACACATTTTATTTTAATTTATACATTGAAGTCAATAGGCTTTATTATGAATTCATTAGTACTTATTTCCGAATTCATTAAGCCTGTAAAGAAGTTTATATGCAAAGTTCAGATACTGAATGCAAGAAAGATTACTTATGCTGACTCATGCAATCCAATGAGCAGTTTATTAAGAACTCAATGCTACAGTTAATCTCACATTTCAAATTTAAGCCTGTAAAATTACTCCATTGGAGTCATTTACTAGATGGCACTGCAGCCACGCAGCGCTGTTTTAGGCTGTTAAAGTCACAAGCCTATTTACCAGAGGCTGCGTGGCAGTGCATGTGTATCAGCTGGCGTTGAATACTTACGTGCGGGTGAGATTCACCCAGAGCTGCACAACCTCTGGTATATCTGCTATGGGAGAATAGCTCAAGGCGAGTGCGGCTCTGGGTGAATCTCCCTGTTCATAGCCCCTGTACACATTAGATTATCAGCCAAAATAGTTGTTGTGGCTAAAACTAATTTGTGTCCAAAGCGTAAGGAAGCATGAAATGCTTTGCTATCTTATTTTTAGCCTTCTCCTGCTTTGTCAACATCAATTATTTTATTTTCAAAATTCTAGGCAGTTGATTTTAAGGACAAGTTTAAGAAGTCAGAGTAAGTATATAGCTTTGACATCTGCATCACCTAGCCTTTCTTAAGGATTGTGTACAAGCCATAGCTTGCATGATGGTATTCTTGCATAAAATGCTGAAAAGAGCCATCTTTCACTTTATGCCTTTTGGTGCTCAGTTCATGTTCTACTCACATATATATTTACAGTACAATACATTAAGTAATGGTGCCCAAACTTTGCGTATTGATCAGTGTAGCTGACAAAAGGTCTCATTTTACAAATGTTTTCACTTAAATAATTAATGGGAAACCAATCAGATGTTAGCTTTTTAATGAGTCACTGCAGTAAGAGAACATCTGATTGGTTGCTGCAGGTTAATAGCACATGTATGCACCTTTTTTATTGCATCTGCCCCGTATGCGAGATTCTTCATCCTAAATAATCCACCGTAAAATACTCTACCTTATATAGCCCTCTTCAAACACAGTCAGGAAAAGAAGATTGGGGAAGTGTAATATATTTTATAATTTCAAGAAAAAAAACATTATTTAGAATATAAATAAAGGTTCAAAACATTATCAGCACAACCCCTTATTGCAGACATTTTTTTAACATTTATTTGTATCATTTTAAATAAGGTTTTTTTTTCTGTTTCCCTGAAAATTCAAAATAAAAGTGCAATAGAAAATGTAGGCTGTCAGCAACGAAAGAAAGCAGGTATTTAAAGGGTAACTGGTCTACATACAAATGCCCTTTATTAAAAAGAGCACAATCCTACCTTTAAAATGATTCCAGGATCATGCTTGTACTGTAAGCTGTGACACCACCAGCACCATTGCTTTGCATGCCTTTGGCAAAAGCATGCCCAATTATATCCTACTGCTTTAACTGTCTTTAAATAGCTTCATTAAGCATAGTTGGCTTTTTTTTTGGGGGGGGGGGGGCTTCTTAAACAGCACATCATGTGACTGTCACACACTTCCTGCTTTATCCTGACTGTCTGAGTGTAACTTTACAAGCCTATAACTTAAAGGGCATCTATAGAGAAAAAAACACATTGGCCCATTGCAAAGTTAAATTCATGTACTCTGTGCTGCCTTTATCCTACCTCTGTCAGTGACTCTGTTTTTCCATGGTGTCAGATCTCTCTGTCAGCACTCCCCCCTTCCCCCTCCCCTCTGTTACCTCCTCCATGTCTCTCCCTAAGCTTTCTAGCTGCCTTTTCTCCTCCATGTGTAAACACCGGCTTGCTGACAAGCTTATCATGTGCAGTAGGAGTTAAAAGTTCAACATCCTGAAAAACACACCCACGTACAATTGCCAATAGAAAGCAAGCTGTCCTGGAGGCAAGGATCTCTCATGTCCTGATCTCTCTCTTTGTGACCCATCATCAAACAGTGAAAGCTGTCAAGAAGGGGGGTCAAGTGCAACCTTATCTCTGCCATCACTACCTCTCCCCCTGCTAATGCTCTTATCTCTGTTTGTTACAAAGCATGGAGGAGGGAGGGACTTGAGCAGGGAAGAGGATCACGTCATAGGGATTTGATTGACAGTACAAGTAAGAGTAGAGGAATGCAATCATGTATTCTTCTAACTTGTGTATCTCAGGACAGAGAGAGAAACTTAAGAAAATACAGACACTCTGGGGGTTGGGGGGTATTATAGAACTTAAGAAAAAAAAGTTCATTTTCCCACTATAGCTGCCCTTTAAGGTCCAGAGAATATATAGACATCATCATAGGCTTGTTTGAAATGTATTAGAGAGGTGTTTTAAATAGAGGACACGTGTATAGAGAGCACAGTTACCCTTTAGGATGAAGCTACACTGTAATGCACTGGAAACGGGAGCAATGTTGCGAAATCGCTGATTAGCGGATTACATGTGCAGTGCACGTCAGCACAAGTGTAGCCACAAACGACCCACACAAGTGTGCGCTTTTAAAAACACGATCAGATCATGAAAAGCGCACTAGTGTGGCCCAACCCTTAAGGTTTGAAGGAGTAATCACAGATTCAATTAAAATGGATGGCATGACAATTTTCCATTCTAATCAATTAGAACAAGATGCAGCAAGGTCTCACCAATGTAATAGTAAGTAAAGCACATTGTCATCAAACTTTTGGCCGGGCCAAAGTCATCCAACTGGTGGCACCTAAACAATCATGTGAGAAAAAATTAAAATTAGAAACAATAAATGTTAAAAATAGACAGAAACCAATTAACATATTGAATAAATCTTACTCAAAAAGCACTACAGCAAAAGACTGGACAAGCCGGTAGAAGGTCTGTTCTGATACACATTTGGAGTTGCAACGCTGGAAAAAAAATGGTGTTTCAATAAATAATTACCCTTAAAAGGACACTATACTACAAAATTGATCATATGTTAAAGAAGGAGGGGGGGCAGCTAGGTACACATGCTAGAAAAAAAATTATCAGAGTATGGTAGCCTAAATAAGAGCAGCTCACAGTTGTCTGACAAAATAGGCCATTACACTCAGACTGGAAATATGGATAATTTGAACAAGAAGAACATTTGTTTGGCTTTCAACTCCAAAACCGGAAACATTTAACCTGCAGTATTTCCAAGTAGACTTCATGGGCTACCTCACTGCCTAGGACCCTGACTGGTTTAATGAATAGAGGCCTAGATGAAACCATCAACAATATCTGCCTGATTTTAGCCAAACACATAACTGGACACTTATCTACATGCAAATAAGGAACTGAGACTTTTAGGTAATTTCCATGTTTCCATGGCAGCTCTTAGGAAAGCTATACCTTTTAAAAGGTTTTTACAGCATTCCACAAGCTGAATGCAAAACCAAAATGCCAACTACATTAGCTGCGAAGCCTTTTACTCTATCTTTACTCTATCTTATTTAATTTCTTAGTGAAGTTTATCTATTACATGACATTAATCACTATACATTGATAAACATTGAGATGAAAAGGCACGCCTCAGAAGACTATAAAGACTATATGAGAATGTTTCTTCAAATCCAAACTTATCAGTATCTGAAAACATAATCTGTATATTTAACCAGCCATTTTATTAAAACAGCTTTATTGTTTTCTCCAGCTAAAACCTTTCTTTATTATTTCTCCTTTAGTGAACTCACGAATGCTCAGAATCCAAGAAAAATACAAAAAGTTATTTGCTGGGAAAAGGGCTTAGGGTGTTAATAATGGCAACTCACTGAAGCATGAGTCATTAGATGGAATGTGCAAATGGCATACTGTGTATACCTACAGATATTCGCTGTATAATAGAAACATGTTATCTAATGTATGAAAGCGTTCTTTAACATAAAACACCCCAGTGTTCCCCCTAGAGTCTTTTTCATGTCACCCGGCTGAAAAAAATTTCCGGATAGAAAATTTTTTTATTTGTAGGTTTAATAGGTGTGTGCCCGGCACCAAGGTCAGACAAAACTGCCGGTCAAGACCCCTTCCTAATACTTGCAAAATAATGTATGCATGCATGCTGGTGCCGACCCACGTTGTGTATGAACGGCCGTTTCGGACAATAATCGGTCCACGTATGGGCACTTTTTCTGCCGAAACTGCTGTTCCGACAGGGATCGATGTCCAACCGGCTGGGCGGATCTTCGAATTAGAATATGAAGCAGGCTGTATTGGTTTCAATGTTTTATGTTGCATGTCAACGCACAGAAAAATAGTTAATAATAATTAACTAGTAAAAATAATGCACATTTAATTTTCCCCATAACTTAATTTTCCTGTCCTGACGACCTGAAGTTTTTCATTCCATCCAGCTGGGAAAAAAATTGTACTTTTTATAGCTGGGAACAGATGGGCTACTCTCTCATGAGGATACATGCTGGGCAATTTTACACTAAAGAGCTCACACCAGCCTAGCTTCAGATATAATTAAAAAGCAAAAAGGAGCAAAATCAACAGGTGCCTTTCTCACGCAGAGAGAACTACTATAATCACTAATGTCATAATAGCAAGGTATACTAAAGTATATTTATAGAGGCAAGCACTTCATGCAGACTCACCCACGTACATACACAAATCTGAATATAATACAATTAATAGATTCATCTTTGGAAAATGATTATTTAAAATCACATAATAAACACGATTATTTTCTGTATTTTAAACAACTTTTAAAACTCCCATATTAAAATTGAATATCAGTAGATTCTCCCCCCCTGCAATATTTTAAAGTTCTTACCTGTGCCACATACCTTGCAGCTGATGTTCCTTTTCTCTCCCTCACAGTTCTTTCAGCAGTTAGTCATGGCCATGACCATTGACCAATGATTTCATAGCCAATGACTTGCCTACTTTCCCAGACTGCCTCCTTTTTGCATTTGTGAGCTCATATAGCTTTAAGAGGAGGCAACAACTTTTCATAAGACAAAGTAACCTTTAAAACATTGTAGTTTTGGGGTTGGGGAAATGTGCAATTTTTAGTTTAGGTGTTGATATGCCCTTTTAAGATGTTTCTAAAGCACATTTCTCTGACTTATAAGCCAGAAAATATGATGTATCCTTTTCCTTTCTATGCATTCCTAAATAAAGATACACTTGCTTGAAATCAATAAAACCTTTCACTGCCAAAAGCCCTCCAGCAGTCCAGCTGCTTTCAGTTTTACTCCGTTCTACTTATACACAGTGAGATAAAAATTAGCTGATGGGAGAAATCCTTACTCCCACTGAATTTTATGTATTAAAAGAATTTACAGCAACACTTTTTAATGAATGGTTTCTTGCCTATAAAAACTGTGTTGGAGTTCTCCATTAATATATTTATAAGGAATAGGGTTATGGAGAGATTCTAGATCACATATTAAATACTTTCTGCAATACAGTTTTAAAAAGAAATCAGTACCTGGGCACTGACAAACCGAGCAAACCATTCCCTTCCCTTTCCGTTCTCTGTACTGCACAGCTCCCCAAAACGAGCCTTTTCTTCCTGATCCATGTCTTCACTGAAAAAAAAATATCCAAAGGGTCAGTTTTTGATATTCTAAATAGTTCAATATATTTTATCCACATAGGAGCACTACAAAAAGTTGAAAACTACAGTCAAATGTGCCATCTAAGGCAACAACACAAGCTCACTGCTGCCCATCCTGATTTACTCTGCCCTTTCATCTACCACAGCAGGGAGGAAGCATGCTTGCACATAGGTAGCATGTTAGATGCAAGAACAAAACACAAAATGCTTGGAAATTTTAGCTGATAAACTATTTTGACAATCTGATGAGGGATATGCTATCCTTGAGACTTTGCTGATGCAAGCTACTCAACTGTCGCCCTGTCAGAGTTTCTAAGCTTTCGCTCAATGTCAATTAAGTTATATGAGGCTTTTTTCTAATCATTTAGAGAAATGGAAATAAAGGCTACCATACACATGATTGATATTAGACAAATCTTGAATCCAGTGGGATTTGACGAATATCGTCAAGCAAGGAGGGAGAAAATGACTGACCAGGATGCCATAAACACATTGTGAATATTTCCATCAATTTTAGTAAAAACCCATTACAATGGAATCTTTCAGCACACATACAATCTTAAATGCATGAATATGGCCTCCTTAAAGGGCATGTCCACCCCCAAAACTAAAATGTAAATCACTACTGGCCCCACTGTAAAGTTTAAAAAGTCTCTGCTCCTTATGGTCCTCCTGTAATGTCTGCCCAAATTTCAAAAAAGTTAAGAGTAGGAGGTGTCCGTTTGTCATCCGCTGCCTACTGCTTCCTTAACCTTAGTAAGGACAGTGACATGTACAGGGGAGCCCTTCCCAACCCCACTCCCTCCCACCATCTGGATCCATCCTTGCTTGTTGTTCCACCTAGAGTTAAATCCTTTTAACATATTGTAGAGAGCCCCTGCCCACCCCTAACTGTTATTTCTTTAAAAAAAAAAACAACTATCAGAATTGTACTTACAACCCTTCATTCCAGCAGGGCTCTCCATTGACAGCAGCAGCGTCTGTGATTGGCTGCGTCTCGGCCAATCACAGACATGGCAGCTGGTCCTGCCCCCTGCTTGCAAGTTCCGGCAATAAGGGAGCCGGATTAGTACACAGTGGGAGTTAAGAGCTGTAAGTACAGTTCTAATTGTTTTTGAAAGAAAAAACATGGCAGTTGGATGTGGGCAGCTGTATCTACAATATATTAAAAAATAATTTTTAGGGTGGACATGCCCTTTAAGGAGGTATATACATGGGTCAATACTTTGACCTGATTGAGCTGAAATATTGTCTGTAATGACCAATGTGACTGATCCCATCAGACTGATTTTTAGGCAAAATCACTTGGTCCGAATGATAGGTCCTTTATGTAGATCATAGGTGATCCTGCTGTTTTCAAGAATTAATTAAGACAAAATAGTCACTATTCAGCACAGTCACTTTCATTTCTGACTGACAGATTACCAATTTGTTAAGTGATCAATGCGCAGGCTAGATATTACTTATTTTGATTGTATATACTGAAGTTTAGCTGCATATTGTACTATGGATTTCAAAAGGTGAGAGAAATAAGAAAAATATTGTTAATAAATATAGAAACTATATAGAGGGGAACGCACTGATTGCTACTGCTAAACCAGAACTTTTGCAATATTTGAGTGGAAGGTGTCATTACAATTTTGTGGTTCCCTTTTATTACGACTGAAGGCCAAGCACAGGTCAATATTTCCAATCAAGTTGTTTAAACAGCTCTTAAATATCAACCTGTGTATACCAGGCTTTACAGAAACAAAGTGAACATTTTGGTTGGATTGGCCTGATGATCAATGGTTATTTATTTAGTCTTGAGCAAAGTAAACGTTGAATTGGAACTAGAAGGGTCATAAACACAAAGTATCATTGCTCATTCATAATTAAGAGAATTAAGATTAAGGGAATACATTAATAGCATCTATTCAGTGCCAATTAGAGGAGCAAAGAAGCAGCATCTAGGGAACAGAACATGAAAGATCTTCAGTCAGAGACAAAGACTTTTCAGATAGCAAAAGTATGGTAATTTCTTTTCTATGGACAACAGATTACCATAAATCTTGTGAAAATATTGAAAATGTACTCAGATTTTTGGTAATTGAAAAAAATGCACCTAAGTACGGTAGCATTAATATTTGAAATCTCTGCCAGGACAGAAGGAAGGCCTTAATTCCCTACAGAGCCTGGCAGGGAAGCAAAGATGCAGCAGTCAGCAAGGCTTGGTAAACAGATTTGTGCAGGATGCTGTTTGCATGAAGATGTAGACAGCAATTATTCAGATCAAGGGGCATATTTATAAAAGTTTTCAGTAAAATAGGACATGTGCAATTTATAAAACAACAAAAACTGGTGGCGAAATCTCATACTGTCGCACATCGCCATTTGCTTTGGTTGGTTTTTTGCATTTCTCAGCCTTTCAAAGTCGTCAATTCTGAATTGAAAATGTATTAATGGGCATATATCCACCCTGGAAATGGGTCCCTGGAAGGTGTCAGTACAATACTAGAATTAATGCAATGACTACAGCCATATTACCACAGCATATCGCCATGGCAAAAAGTTTCCTGGAGATAACAACCCAGTTCATAAATATGGCTATTGCAATAGAGTAGTCTGGCATTAGTGAAATGGTAAAAATAGCCCTCCTTTATAAATATTCCCCCTAGAAAATTGTGTAATATAAAAGAAAAAATGAAGAAAAAAGTACCACAGGGAGGAAAGTAAGTGTAACAATCTCAGGTTTGGGGGTGGTGGGAAAGGTAAGTATAGGTTTTCGTTCAGGGATGTGGACATGGTCTTCAATGTTCTTGGGGTATTAAGCCAGTAGAAAGTGTGAGGGACAGAATCAGAATAGCAAATGTGTGCATAGCAGAATTGTATATTTGCAGGCTTTGTACATGAATTTGTATATGTATATTTTCCATTTTTACCATATGCATTATTGCACCAATTTCTTAATCTATATTGATATGTTGTCATAGAAACAAGATCAAACATGGGCCTAAGCAAAACTGTGGTTTGATTTGTATGGACTGTAATACTGTTTCACCTGAAGCAGGACCCCTGAGGATTCTTGGGCTGTTGACAGGAGCGTTATGTTTCCTTGCATAAAATCCTGCTCTAACAGCAACAAATTTATATGACATTATGACATACCAATGATTATCAATTAAAAATAAAAATAGGATGCCAAACTCTTTCTAACTAGAACGTAATGTACTTTCAAAAAGTCAATACAGCTCTGCACCAAATGTACTTTTTTTTTGCAGACTTGGATGTTCCGTGTCTTGCAGATATTCCCTATTCTCCAAATCCTATTTCTGCCATGTATAAACTTCTTAGCTTTGGTTATGTGGAAACATTTGATTTATGTAAAAAGTTAGAAGTAGAACCGTAGAGGTCAATGTGCAGAGAGATGCTATTTGCTCCCTGGTACAATTGAGCAGGCGATGTTAGATGCAGATGGTGTTTCTCTGCGCATAGTGAACCACTGTTAACCATTGCCAGCCATTAATTGGCTTTAAAAACTCTTGCAGTGGTTAGCTGATAGATGCAAATAACATGATTTGCAGCAGCTGCGCAGATGTCTTTTGTAATCCCCAAGCAGCACCTTAAATAAAAGTCAAACAAAGTTTAGGTAGGCTAAAGGGTGTTAGCAGCAGTAAAGAAGAAAAGCAGCAAGAAAATGCATACATTTTCTAAATGAGCTATTAAAAATGATTGTTGTGTGTCATTATTGCCACATATGTACCTCCATTTATTTGTGTATCTTTGAAAAGTAACCTGATCCGAAACACTCAGGCTGGGTACACACTGGTGGATTTTTCGCCTAACCAACCGTTCGCCGAAAGCGAGGAATTGGCTGGGATGAATCACTGTCAGTCGCGGCAAAAATCGATGTGAGTGATCGCCTTGATCGGCAGTGATTTTCCTCCACGTCCGATTGCCTTTTTGCCCAATCCGGGCGAACCACATTGGTCGCCGGTGGCCGCATTTAGCTGGTAATTTTTTCCGCCCCAACCAACCGATATACGAAAATATTGGTTGGTTTGGCGAAAAAAATCACCTTGTGTGTACCCACCCTCAAAGGTGATTATATTGTACCTAACTTGCCTTATATGCATGTATTAGGGCGGGGATATTGCAGCCCACTTAGTAAACTGTTTTGCTCCAAGAAAACCCAACCGGTTAAGAAGAAGGCAGGCAATCGAACTTGGATTAAAACATAATTCAATATTTATTTGGAAACCTTTAAAAGCACATAGTAGCAGCCGCTACAACTTGATACACACAAACACTCATGGGAACTCTGCAGGCTCCATCCAACGAGTTTCGTGGCCAATAGCCACTTCCTCTGGCATTTGCACACTTAGTAAACTGCATATATTCTGCATATAACTGCAATAATTTTATTTATCTATTATGTAATGCAGGTGTGCCCATCATGCTTTCTACACGCGGCTTGATCACTTTGCACCTTGCGGAGTGCTGGAGGATGCATTTTACCATACCCCTCTCCCATTATGCAGTACACTTTGAGATGCAAGGTAAAGTATGGTCCTTGTGGTACTTTAAAAGCCAGTGTAATAGATGTTAATAGAATAGATGTTTATTGCATCAAGTGCACTATACTATTTCCAATAAGTGGCAAGGGACTGATTCTGGCGAGGGACTGATTTTACCTATAAGCAATACCAAGTGTCAGGTAGACAATACACATACAGGATTAACATATTCCTCTGCTGTTAATTTACAGCAACCAATCAGATGATTATTTTTTATTGTTCTACTATAGTTAGAAAACATTTGATATAATCTGATTGGATGCTGCAGATTAATAGAACAGGCACAATTTTACACAATTTGTTAAAGGAGAACTAAACCCAATTTTTTATACTCCAGAATGAATATGAAAATTAGTTTTATAGTTCAAGTTCTATAGTTTTATTATTATGCAGGCAATGCAATTGAGTATAAATGTGTACTTGAGTGTATATATGCATTAGAAGGCACTCTTACCCCATAAAGGGGTTTCCAAAATTGACTCAATTAAAAAAAAACTTTTTTTTATCTAGTTCTAGCCAAAAAAACAATTGTCCTAACTTCCTTATTAGAACCACTTAACACCAAGATGAAAAACAAGGCAGCAAGATTAATAATATACAGTATTCTGCGCCCATTAGTGTTTCACCTCTTTTAAATTTAATATTAATTGGTGTAAGGCTGAAAACGCACAGGACATTATTTCGGTCCTACAGACCAATTGCAGACAAAATGTAAACGTGACACATTGTTCGGCCGTTCAAGATCGCATGATTGCCCATATTTTACCGATCTGTCCAATTTAACAATTGTCTGATTGTGCAGTCTTCAATGGATGGCCCTATGAGGCCGAAATATCAGAATGTGTGCACACAGGCATTCATCCTTTGATGTAGATGATATATGTGTACTACACAATTTGTGTCTTTGAAAAAATACATAGTTTTATCCCTTTTAATATAATCAGTTCAGCTTACCCGCCTTCAAAGATCTTTTCTACATATTTCCTCACAAACTCTCTCTGTTCTGACATCAGTTCATCACGGGCAGACTCTGTACTTTGATTGGATGAAAATGATTCAGATGATGACCTCTGCGAGTGGTTCCAACAATGACGATTGGGAGATCCTGTCATGTCATTTTCACTGTCTGCAGATTCTGTTGCATCACTCTCTTCTTGTTCTTCTCTTTCTATATTATTTCCATCCAATACTAGAATTCCATCTGAGCCCAACTGAATAGGACAGGCTGGTACCACAATTACTGGGTCTGAATCAAGGTCTATTAAGTTTCCAACTGGTACGTGGGGAGTCTCCATAGCTTAATTTTCCAAACTGCCTTAGAGCACAATACTGTGTATAATCTGTGGGTGCAGATTTCAGATTGTTCCTGGCAGAAAATGCTGAAGCTTCAAATGCAGAGAGTTGTTTTAAAGTATGATCCAACCATTGTTTTACATAGGGGTGTCACTAAAAGAAAGAAATTCAGAAGTCAATGCACAGCCATGAAGAGCAACTATATTATATATTATACCCAAGTTAAAAAAAAAATAAAAAAAATTGTAAGAACATCACAATAAATAAATAGTTACCCCTATCCCATAGATACCCCATACAGCACCCCTGGTGGATGCTCTGTCAGAGCAGAATATTAACTATAAAACATTCTTTTCTATTGACAAACAACCTACCTTCTACAGCTCTGCTGGTAGAAAAGATCAGACAATAGTTGGCTCTGTGTACCTAGCCAAAGAGGTTATTTAAAAAAAAGTAGAAAAAAAGCAGCAGGATAATAATAGAAATAAAATGTGCTTTTTAACCTTTACACTGACATTCATTTATTTTATTAGTTAGCTGTGACCACTTACTGTAACCTGTTAAATCGACAATTCACTGTTGATATTTCATCCTGTTTTTTTGTCAATGGGGCTAAATTGTTGGTGAAAATTTTCTATGTGCCTGATAGACCTTAATTGAACTTTCACCACCATCAGACATCTCTGTAAATTTCAGAATGGAGAAACACCTTCTTAAAACAGAAGGCATCATGCAGTCTCATGCTATATGAAGAGCATTGCCCACAAAACCTAAGAAACAAGAAGGTCTTACGCTGGGTACACACATTAACAATTAAGCCCCGATACCGTCGATCCGACGGTATCGGGGCTTAATCGTTACGTGTGTACGTTCGTTCCCCGAACGAGCGCCGGCCGCCAAACGATCGGGTCGGCCGAACGCTCGTTCGGGAAGCCAAATTTCCATCGGCCGCGCTAGACTCCCTATAGAGGAGTCTAGCGCAGCCGATGTAAACACGTCCCAGCGTTCTCACATAGGAGAACGCTCGGGACTGTGTGTTTGCAGATCTTTGAAAGATGGCAGACAGGATCTTGCAGATCCTGTCTGTCATCTTTCAGAAATCTGTACAGTGTGTACCTAGCTTTACTCCCATGTTCCCCAGAGTTCTTCTTGTTTCTTAGGTTTTGTGGGCAATGCTATTCATATAGCATGAGAGCAAGATGCCTTCTGTTTTAAGAAGGTGTTTCTCCATTTTTATGCTTAGTGAAGGACTTTTTGCTCCTTTTGGCCCCTCTCTCCCTAAGCTTTCTAGCTGCCTTTTCTACTGTAAATTTCAGGAAATTTGCAGTCTACTATGGGCCTCTCGAATGTTTTTTTCCGACTTGCAGTCTGCAAAGTAGTTTATTGACTGGTAGTATATTGGTCTGAAAAATTTGGTCAAGGTTAACCAGCAGTACTTTCAGGCAGGTGCAAATACCCTGCCCAACAGTCACTCCTGGTCAGCTGCCCCACTTGAAAGCCCCTTTCTTCCTTACAGTCTCTACCACTATAGTTGCCCTTTAACAGTTGCAATCTTTTCATTTCATATAGTTAAAATTATTTATACAATTTCAATAAATGGCAAAAATTTAAATTTGAGCTATTCTAAAACCAAACATAGCAAATAGTTATAGATAAATGTACATTGCAGACAAAAACAATTAACATATAAATGATCAGTAATGGGGCCCACACATGCACCAACCCCGATCCCAATTGGTCCGATAATTTTTGTTTTGGTCCTATTGGAAAATAAATCATACAAAGATATCGGGATCATATGATCGACGTTCTTGTATGGCCAATCGTATGTTCCCGATATTGTACGACCAGGCTATGTTGAGAAGGGTAAGTATCAGCAGTGGTGCAGGTAGAGGGGGGTCCTAGCAGTGGTGGTAGTACACACACCTCCGAGCAGTGGTGCTAGGACACACACACCCCCTCTACCAGCACCACTGCTCGGAGGTGTGTGTACTACCACCACTGCTAGGACCCCCTTTACCAGCACCACTGCCGATACTTACCCTTCTCAACATAGCATTCAATACTCCATTTATCTAGTCATTTCCGTGCATGGACTTAATGATGACCATTGACTTATTAGTATAACATTGACTATGTGACGAGACTGCTGTATTTGGGGTTTGCTGGTTATACCATCTTGGAGTGGGGGATCTCTTCTAGGCTGGTGTACATTATATTTTAAAATATATTTGATATTAATGAATTTTTATGATGTAGTGATAATAAAAGTGATGTTTAAATAGGAGAGCCAATTATCCTGCTTCAGTATGTCACAGTACATGTTGGCATTCATGGTTCTCTCAATTAACTGTAGCTCCCCAGCGCTGAGAGTACTAAAACAGGCCCAAACTATGCCACTTACTCCACCATATTTGTAGGCAAGTAACACAGAGCTATCACTCTTGGTAAATTTCTTGTGCTCGATTAAATATTGTGTGTGCGCTTTCCAGTGAACAAGGAAATGTGCTGCTGCTTGTGTGACTTTCAATGCCACCTATTACCTGGCTTTAAAAAGCTCCTAGAAAACTACATACCTACGACATTGGATAGCTTGCGCCAGCTGCACGGGAGTCTATCATGATACCCGTGCAGCCGGCGCAACGAAGGAATTAGTCGCAACTTTAAAGTTAACCAATATTAAATAGGTTAGTGCGACTTTAACTCCAGGAACTTGTGCTGCGGCTCTGAGTAAATATGTCCGTATATGTTGCGCACTTCATAAGATATAAAAATGGGTCTCTAAATGCCATATAAAAGGTGCTATCAGGGCATGGCCACACTGCAACGCAAACGGAATTTCATGCGATTTCGTTGCGTTTGCGAATGCGTTTTTTCATTAAATATTGAAAAACGCATGCGATTTCGATTTAAAATGCGAGAGCAAAATTGTTTTCGGTGCGTTGCAGCATTTTCAATGATATGAAAAACGCAAGCGCAAAAAAAGAGCAGCAGTGTGGCCTAGCCCTAAGGGTTAGCCTTTAAAAAGTCAAGTTGTTATAGACATTCTGTATTTCCTTTCAGGGCTGTATGTTTGCACACAATGGATTCCCTATATTTTCAAGAACTGCAGTGTATTATAAAGACAAAATGGCACATACAGTATAGAATGATCATTTTTCCAGTCCTCTGGCCTAAACATCCACCCACACAGACAGATTAAATCATTGCTACTGTGTCTGTACGTCAGAGGCTTTACAGTCTGCCAGATTTCTCATTATGAGTTGGGATGATAAACACAGAGTTGTATTCATTACAGAAACATGCTGACAAAGGCAAAGGTTCCTTTTTCTGCAAAGGACTAGTGATCTTCAATGCACAATAAAAAAAAGTAATACGACTGTTACATGGTCCACCTCTGACAAATACCACTATCAAAAATTAGAGCAGTTACTGTAGGATAAAAACAGGTGTGCAAAAAAAGTCTCCCACATCTCACTAAAAGAAACATAGTAATATAGTTAATAAAGCAAGGATGAACATCATGTTTTAAACCAGAAGAAGCAGTGGCGTAGCTACAGACTTATGGGCCCTGATGCAAAATTTGGGCATGGGCCCCCCAACACCACCGCAAACACAAATCGGCATGGCAAACCGAATAATCATTTCCATAAAAAACATCCAAATTCATCATTAACATTTTTTTTTAAATGCACTCATTTTAAAACAGACAAACATACTTTACCCATACACCTAGCAAAACTATTCAATCAGATTTAAACAGTATTTCTAAACTTAGATCCTCAAGCCTTCACACACAGAGAGGGGTAAAATGCTTTTATATAACCACTGGTAAAATAGCACAAAGACTGGTTAAATGCTTGGCATGCAGACACTGATAAACTGGTTGGAAAAATAGCAGTGCACACAGCCAGACACTGGTTAAATGCTTGGCACACAGACAATGGTAAAAATGCTTTGTACACCACACACACACACACTACTGGTAAAATAGTTGGCACACAGACTGATAGTTTAGGCACAAAATGGGGCCCCCTTCTTGGCCAAGGAGCCCTGGTGCGTTCGCATCCCCTGCACCCCTGGAAGCTATGCCCCAGAGAAGAAGTTTTAGTAGAAAAGTATCCTAACGACATTTAAAGGGTTCTGAATAGAATAAGGTCTGCCTAAAGACCATTTTGTTATGACCAATATTTAAAGGGATACTACAATCAACAGAAAAATGTTCAAATCCTGCCTTAGGACGTGGGTGTGATGTTTAATTAATTTTAAGTGATGAAGAAGAAACAAAATACATCCTCAAATAGAAAAATAAAAATGGAAAATAAAAGTACCAGAGCACAAATATAGGGTCAGGTAGGGCATATTTATACCAGGTAAATAGGGATATGGGGTAGACCAGTGCCAAGGTGGACCATGCAGCTCAATTCTGTAAAAAGGATCCACATGACAAGCCCTTACACCAGTATGTTTTAATCTCTTGTGGCCGGGATGTCTTTTATTACAGCAGTGCCAAGTTAAGGCATGTGTTTATATATTCAGTGAGCAAGATATCCATTTATGTACACACTGGTAAGGATGCTAATGCAGTTAGGAGAATGACAGCGGAAGGCACAATGTTCTCATGTGTCACAAAAACAGCAATGGAAGAAAAATGGGGGAAATCGTTTTTATTTTATTCTTTTCATCTTAACAGAACAGTAAGTAGTAAGTACTAAAAAGCACTGGGAAGTTGTAGCTAAAGATATTCTTCTGCATTGCCGTTAAAAATATGGAGTGATGAATAGGAATAGATGAATCATCATTGGACAAAAGAACTTTCAAAATCACAATCATTGACTATTTACACGGGGATGTAAACTATCATTTTAAGTTTCTATACTTGCAGGGCGCTATATTCCTAAGGAATATGAATACAAATGCAGCAACACAGAAGAGAAGCAGATAGTTACTAGATTAATTTTGTTTGTGTCAGGTGATCAAATCTGCCTCTGCAAATTACTGTCATGAGAGGATGAGAGCCTAGAAATACTGCACAGACAACAGGATTAGACGGCTCATTTCCTTTAGCCTCGGCTGACATTTTCATTCTCCATTCACCACAGAAAGTTGTCTGGAGAAATTTGCTAGACGGTGGGAGAAGGAGAACTGCTGTGATGAAAAGCAAGAGAGGCATTGTTTATCAGGTTAACCCTGGCTTCAATGAGGAAAAACAAAGATATGTGCCTCTCCATTTTACATAACAAACCATTTGTTTACTGAAGATATAAGCCAATATCCAGGACACAGCTAGCTGCTTTATGAAAACACAACAAACTGATACAAACCTAAATACTCAGCTATATAAGAACTGTCAGATTGGTTACTGTCAGACACAGGTCTTGTTAAGGTTAGACATACATGGGTAATATTTAGGCTGAGGCCACACTACAACGAACAAAATCGTGCACAAAATCGTGAGCGTTATTGCACGCGATTTCTGTGAGTTTGCGCGCAGTTTTGCGTTTGAGCCTGCATTTTCGCTATTTACAAAGAGAAAACGCATGTGATTGCACAAAATATGGTTGAAAGCAAAACGCGAAGTGACGCACAATTGTGTGCGCAACGGAAATTGCATTCCCGCCATTCAGTTTCAGAAAATCATGGGCTAGTGTGCTAGTGTGGCCCAGCCCTTAAACTGTGGCAAAAAAATCCACTGCAACAGACAAAGTGACAAATATAAACAGTAAGGAGCATCTTTGGGTCCAAAACTGTCAATCCTATACTACTGCTATACTACTAACTACTTAACTGAGGGTCAAACAAAGGCATGTTTTAATTAACAAAAAACTAGTAATTTAAATGGTTAGCTTTTTTGTCCAGATAAATATAAAGAGTATAACCTTTTGTTGCAGGTAATTTAGACTGTATGATGGATGGATGATACAGCAGTTGGTCCTTTACCTGTTCTGCAATCAATGCATTAAAGGGACACTAAACTCCCCTAAAGCCAAAAAAATAACTATTTGCCATTTGTTTGTATTATTCACAGGGAGGTGAGAACGCTTATTCTATATATAAGAAGCGGCTGCGAGTGGAGCGGCTGTAAGTTAAGTTCCAGGTCGCCCGAGCGTAATATTATTATTATCACAGGGAGTAGAGATGGCCGGTTTGCGGACCTGAACCCGGATCCGCCGCGGATTTCTCCCGTCCGCGAACGGCGGATTATTCCGGACTTTCCGGACTTCCGAACTGCGGATTTTTTTTTTTTTTTACGAAAATTTTCGAAAATACGAGTATCTCCGTAATTACGAGGATCTACGATACTTTCGGGATACGGAAAAACCGAAGATCCTCGTAATTACGAGGATTCACGTAATTACGAGGATTCACATAATTACGAGTATTCTCGTAATTACGAGAATACTCGTAAAAACGAGTAATTCGTGAAAATTTTCAAGACGGAGCAAGCCACATGATCCAAATTAGCCAATGGCAGCTATCATAGTTACAGAAAGCCTCGTTTTTTTACGGAAATCTTCGTTTTTACGGGAATCCTCGTATTTTCGAAAAATACCGTTTTTTTAAAGTCACGCTAGCGGACTGTACTTTTTAGGTATTGTTGGCATTTATACGTGCTTCTAAGGCCATTACCCAGGTCCCTGAGTGGTTAAGTGTACGTTACCAAGGCTATTTAGACCACTTTTATTGCGGATTTTGCCGAACTTTCATTTTAATACGTTTTAACGGGTCCGCTCGCGGATTTTCGAATTTTCGGATTTTTTCGAAAATCCGTGGATCCTCGCGCGGACCGAATTTTTCGAAGTTCGGACATCTCTAACAGGGAGGTGAGAATAAGCGTTCTCACCTCCCTGTGAATAATACAACTGAATGGCAAATAGTTATTTTTCTGGCTTTAGTGTTCCTTTAAAGGAATAGTGAATCTCTGTTAAAAAAAAGGATCTTTTAGTTTTGGTGGATAACAAACTCAAAAGGTGCCAGGCAGCAACAGCTAAAGCCAGAAAGATATTGTCTTATTCTCCCTCTTTGCAAAGCAATCGTAAGGCCTCATTTAGACTATGCAATGCCGTTTTGGAATCCTGTGTACAAAAAAACCCATCCTGGAAATAAAAAGGGTTCAGAGAAAAGCAACTAAATTAATAAGGAGACTGGAGGTGCTTGAATATGAAGACAGGTTGTACAAGTTATAATTATGTACACTAGAGCAAAGGCGCTTGAGTGAGTATATGATTAATGTAGAAATACATTAATCAGGGCTGGATTTACACCTCAGGAGCCTGTAAGAGCCAGGCGCCCTTAGCCCCACCCCTAAACACAGACCACACGCCTAAACCACACCCATTTTCACTTTTTGGGGGAAGAAAATAAACTATAAAGGGGTTGGATTGGTGTGAAAAGATTGACAGCCACCCCTCCAACCTCAGGCGCCCTTAGGCACGTGCATACTGTTACTTAGGGGTAAATCCGGCCCTGACATTAATGGGCAATACAATTAACTAACGGGCATTACTTGCCAAAAGAACATGTCAGAGAACACGCAGACATCCCTCAAGACTGGAAGGGATTTTGCACTGTGAGAATGGTAAAACTATGGAACAGCATAACATTGAAGATGGCATGGCAGGTTCATTGGATACCGTATATACTCGAGTATAAGCCGAGGTTTTCAGGCTTTAAAAATAGCCTTAAAACCCAGCCTCGGCTTATACTCGGGTCACTGTAAATTTTTCCAAAATCTACTGCTGCTTACTTGCTCTCTATGTAACCGGGTACCGGTAAGTTAAATCTCTGGATCCTGCTGGCACTCTGCTGTCTGCACGCTGCACTGACGTCCGTACTTGGTGGCTGTCTAACTTACTGCCCGGCACCGAGTAATGACGTCACTACTTGGTCCCGGGCACTAAGTAAGACAGCCGCCGAGTACGGACGTCAGTGCAGCATACAGACAGCAGAGTGCCAGCAGGATCCGGTACCTGGTTACATAGAGAGCAAGTAAGCAGCAGCAGATTCTGGAAAAATTTACCTTACCCTGATTTACCTACAATTGTAAGTACCACCTCACTCCCTGAACTGGGGGGGGGCTATCTAAGGGGGAATGTTTTGGGGCCTTTCCTGGGGGGTGCAATTTCAACCCTCGGCTTATACTCGAGTCAATCATTGTTTCTTACTTTTTGAGGTAAAACTAGGTACCTCGGCTTATACTCGGGTTGGCTTATACTCGAGTATATACGGTAATTTAAAAAAAAAAAAGCTGGATGAGTAAAGAATGTGCAAGTTACTGGTATTGAAACCCAAAGTTGGAGATGATCATGGGTATTTCCAATTGCCACTTGAAGGGAATTGCCACTCAGAAGGGAATTTATTTTTTGCCTTCCTCTGGATCAACTGTTAGGCAAGAAATGTGGGTATTGCTGAGTAGGTTGGACTGAATGGATGTGTGTCTTTATTCAACCTCAGACACTACACTATGCTACTATAGTTACATTTCACAACTGTCTCCCAGCAGATGTGGTAATGGCAAGTTCATTGAATAGCTGGATAAGTTTCTAAAACTAAAATATATTGAGAATTACTGGTATTAATACATATACTGTATAGTATAGTATTTTGAGGTTAAATAAAGACATACGTCCATCCAGTTCAACCCATCTAGCAATACCCTCATTTCCTGCCTAACTGTTGATCCAGAGGAAGGCAAAAAAAACCCACCAAATTTATAAGGGGGAAAAAATTCCTTCCTGACTCCAAGTGGCAATCGGAAATTTCCCTGGATCAACTAGGACTAAAGTAGAGTTGATCCAGGGATACTTTCCGGTTGCCATTTGGAAACATGAAGGAATTTCCCCCCCATTTTAGCTGTTTTTTCCCCCCTTTCTCTGGATCAACTGTTAGGTAGGGTTAAAAAGGAGGTATAAAGGATGGACTAAATAGATGTATTTCTTTATTCAAATTTAATTACTATATTACTATGCAAAAGAAATGGAACACGTAGACATGTATGGGGCAAACAATTCCATTGGACACTCAATTCGAGTTCTCATTTTAAAAATAATACACTGATCCCATTAAATAGATGTGGACTTCCCTGCCTTGGCATTAAATAGACCTATATATACCAAGATTAAGAGATCTGTGCATGCAGCAAATTTCTATAACCTTTCATCCAACACTGATTAACCCAGTAGGAGCATTGTATTTTTTTAGCCAAGAGACTCGATCCTATAAAAGCATATAAATGTGCCTGGGTGGATTAAAATTAATGACAGTGCGCAGTGCATGAGCTGGTTGTCTGTATGAATCTTTAATGTTTTAAGGTCTCCCTTGTCTTTAGCTGATGCTGATCCACAGCAATAGTACAGAAGCATTTTATGGATAATTAAATAATACATTGAATATATATTCATTATTTTATAGAGGCTAAAATATACACCAAACCTTGTAAATAAAATTGCAAACCAATACAATACAAAATTCTTTAACGGATTTGTTATAGATATTTTATAGTAAACTGATCGCCTTTTCAAATGGGAAATATATTAACAAAATGATCACCTGTATAACAAACTATATCAATCCCCTACAGTACCAATGTTTTTATATTCCCAGTATAATCAGATGTAAAGTCTAAAAAAAACACTTTCCCACAAGAGTGTAATGTCCATGTTTAGTGTAATCAAATGGTGACCACTTCATTTCAAAGATAGCCTGTCTATAGGAAAGGGAAAATCTTCTAGTAGCAGGAATTGCTGCCATCATTTTAACTTCTTTTCAGACCCTAGTTCACTGGGCTAAAGCAATGTTTCTCAAACGTTTTCATAGCATGCTTGCCGAATTTTGGCACCCCTGTGTTCTTAAAGGGTATGTCCACCCTTAAAAACATTTTTCCATATATGATTCCCCCTGTCCCCCCTGCCCCAACCGCTCTATTTTTATTCATAGAAAGTTCCCCAAACTTTACTTACCTCCCCTCTTTCCTCCGCCGCGCTGCCAGGCCCTCTGCTTGCGAGAAAATGCAAGCAGAGGGGCGGGACCGGCATTGGCATCTGTGATTGGCTGAGCGGCAGCCAATCACGGACGCGGCAGCCGGGAGTACATTGTGGTGGGGGAAAGAGGGAAGGTAAGTCAAGTTTGGGGCACTTTCTAAAATTAAAAATAGAGCAGTTGGGGCTGGGGGGACGGGGGGATTATTACATATAAAGGGTTTTATGGTAGGGGGAGGGATAGCAAAACGGGAGGGAGAGGGAGGGGGAGAAGGGCTGCAGTATGCATGCCAAACTTCTCCCGGAGGCCAGGTAGGAGGCAGAGTCCTATATGGACTCTGCTATCCTCCTGGTGGGCAGTTTTTGGGACTTTGGGGGGGGGGACTACAGGAGAACCTTATGGAGCTGGGATGTAAACTACACTACATGATGGGGCCAGTAGTGGGGGGGATTATAGTTTTGGGGGTGGACATGCCCTTTAATGTTGGACTTCATGTTGTAATTACTAATACAGTATTTTATGAATTTTACAGTGTATATTATTATCAAGACTCAGGCTCTCTAAAGGCACCCCAGTGTACCCCATCACACTCTTTCACAAACCCGGAGTAAGTAATGTATCTAGATTTTTTCATATCCCAATTTAAGTTTTCCAGGACCTCTTCACAAATAATTGTTAGCCATCTGGGTGAAAGGTAACAGCTGTCCTGTCTTGTATACCTCCAAATGTTCCTGCGAGGTAGATCCTGCAGGGAAACCTTGGCAGGAAAAACGTTTCTCTGGTCAATGTGATCGATTCATGATGTTGAATCATGATGGAACAAACATTGAATCCAAGTAACAATGAATTAGTGGCCAGCATTAGAGTATATCTCAGGAACACAATGGAATATAAAAGCAGTTGTTATGCCATTGGATTTAGAAATGTGGACGAAGTTTTAATTGGTGACATTTTAAAGGAGAACTATAGTGTGTACAACATTTTTTTTTTAAAAAAACAGTTTAAGTGAAAAGTACTAGGGACAGGGATATAGTAGGACTGGTATCCCCTACCACCCAATATTGTTTCTGTGAGGAGCACTAGCCCAAAGAAAACTGATTCTGCCAGTCTTCCTCCTGGCTTCAGCACTATCTTTATACAAGAATAGTCCAGGACTAAATTGCCAAATGAAAACTTTACGTGCCGTAGCTCCTCAAGGAAATTATATTGTGAAGTAGAAAATTATGAATCCTACCTCCCAGCCCCAGGTACTTTCCATTTTTATAAAGTTAATTTTTAGAGTATAGTTACATCTGGAATTTCAATCATCATATTATAAAATAAAGAGGCTACTAATATATTAGATTTGTTTTCATTCAGTATTACATTTTTTAGCCCAAAGATTCCTTTAGGAAATGGTCAGAATAAAACAAAGTATTTACATATTAGCAAGTTATAGTGAAGTATTTATTAAATCTTACTTCTGAAAAGCTAAAGGACAACTGAACACTTCTACTAAGATCTGAGACCTGCATTTGTTTATGCTTATATTAAAACTTTAAAGTCGTTTAGCATTATTTGCTCTAATGAATAGTTTTTCATTAGTATAGTATTTGAGGTTGAATAAAGACATATGTCCATTCAGTCCAACCCATCTAGCAATATCCTAATTTCCTGCCAAACTGTTGATCCAGAGGAAGGCAAAAAAAATACACCAAATTTATCAAGGGGAAAAGAAATCCTTCCTGACTCCAAGTGGCAATCTGAAATATCGCTGGATCAACTCTACTTTATGTATCAATACTGGTAACCTGCAACATTCCTGCCATAATAACGTCCACTGGAAGACAGTTCCATAACTTTACCGTTCTCACAGTGAAAAAACGTTTCCTAACTTGAAGCCTAAACTTCTTTTCTTCAAGTCTTAAGGGATGTCCATGTGACATACCCTATTGGTGAACAATGCCCCAGATAGTTTATTGTATGACCTGTGAATGTATTTATGTACAGTAATCATATCCCCACGCAAGCGCCTTTTCTCTAGCGTACATAATTGTAACTTATCCAGTCTCTCTTCATATTCAAGCTCCCCCAACCCCCTTATTAATTTAGTTTCCCTTCTCTCAACCCTTTCCATTTCAAAGATTTCCTTTTTGTACAAAGTATTCTAAAATTGCACTGCATATTCCAAATGAGGCCTTACCAATCCTTTGTAAAGAGTGAGATTTACATTTTCCTCCCTTGAATCCATACCTCTCTTTATACAAGACCATGCTGGCTCTAGCTGTTGCCGCCTGGCACTGCTTGCTACCTTTAAGTTTGTTATCCACCAAAACTCCAAGATCCCTTTCCAACAGGGATTCACTTAACACAGAGCCATTTATAGTATAAGCAGCACAAGGATTTTTAAGTCCAAAATGTACCACCTTAACAACATTGAATCTCATTAATTTTAACACTGACATCTTCCAGATTGGATTATGTGTAGGATCTTTTGCCTTTTCATATATCTTCCTATAACTGATATCCAAAAAATGTCATAACAGTATCTTTAAGTTTTAACTTTTCTGACCAAGGGGTTGGAAAAATTTTAATTCTTATTCTAACCTGTGGTACTGTGCCACAGTCTATTAATCTATTAATTCTATTAAGCTGCTATTACTGCAAGTATAAGTCAATTCTGCTAAGTACTATCATTTTTCTCTAGCACATTTTATTGCCATTTAAAACAAGGAAAAGACAACCTCAAGCTTTTATAAATGTGAACTGTATTTTCACATGCTACCAGCTCTAAAAATCTTGTAGCACCACAACGTTGATCCCCCATCTACTGCTCTTTTTCCTTGATCCTTCTATTAATACACTGTATGTTTCTTTTTATACTTCTTTCTTTTACTGCAATTAAAGGTTTCCTCACACCCATTATAACGAGACATGTAGCTAATTGGTGGTTGAACTGCATGCAGCCTTCCCACTAATGAACTACAGATCCTTAATACTTGATAGTGATTGATAAGATACACTGCTCTCTCACACATGCATTTTCCCCATTATCTGATGACAATCGTGTTTATTTTTAAAATAGACCAGATCAAAACAGATTGCAACATTCACAGTGGGACATAGGTCATGAAAGTTCTATTAAAACAGAATAAATCTGCAAATTGAAGGGTGAGAAATTGTGCATAGTGGGGCCTAGTCCTTAGTATACATGTTTTCTTGTTTGTTTAATAAAGGAATGTTTTACACTTGCACAATTGTAATGTGCCATGATCTTTTCCTGTAATTTATCTTAGAGCGCATCTTCCACTCAGTAAGCTTTCTTTTTTAAATAGGGATATGGAGCTGTAGAGTCAGAAGCAATTACTGTGTACCTGGAATCAGCAAAAAAATGTTCTGACCTTTTTTCTTCATGTGTTTGCATTTCTTTCAATTATCCTGATAAAATCCATACAAAGATCCCAAGATTTCTGATATAGAACAGGAAGCAGCCAATTGGGTGGGTCTGGTCATGTTAGAATTTACTGGGGTGCAAAACAACAAAGATGACTGGGTCGCAAACTGAATTTCGTAGCGTTAAACACAACTGGACATTGCGAGTTAACTACTCCTGCGTCCAGTTAAAAACACCAACACATTTCAAATATTCTGTAAAAATGTAAAATGTTAAAAGAACATTTCTAAATCACATAGAAGAAAAAAAAAGCACTTCACCCACCCATTCCACAGAAATCTCTGTGCTTAATTGATTCTTTACTTATAATTGGTACTGGAAGGGCCATCTGCATTAAGTAATCAGGTCAGCATGCTCCCTCAGGCATATCAAGGATCTAGATATACACTCATATTGCTCATATTGCTTTTTGTTCAGGGCACTCTATGATTCTGTTGAGCAGAGCTGCAAAGAGTACTAGGTTTCTGAAATATAGAAAAATATTTTACTGCATAAAGTATAATGCCTTTTCATTGCACTTTTGCGTGGTTAAATTCAATTGTTATATTTTAATTGTTTGCAAAAAGGTTCTGCTATAAGAAGATGAATACATCTGCCTTTAACATAATGCACTAAACAAATAACTGATATAGTTGTATCCATGATTCACTTCTTTTTGGCTCTTAGGAGTTTTACTTTTTCAGATGTAATTTAATTGTCACAGTGCTCAGCATTGTACACAGCCAGTGAAAGGCATATATTTTTAACATGAGCAAACAAAAGAAATTACACAGTTATGTGATTACGGATCAGAATTTAAAAAGAGCACAGCAGAAAAATAAAAACTGTTCCTAAAACAACTGGTCATGGCAAAAACGTCAATTAACGTTCCTAAAAGGGTTTCCACATGGAAGTAAAGACATCTTGGATATAAAATAATACCTTTTATTGGCTAACTAAAATGATTGAAAATGCAAGCTTTCGAAGCACTTAGGCTTCTTCCTCGGGCATGATACAATACTGAATCTTGTAAAGCACTCTATTTTATACAAACAAGAATGGCGAAACACCTTCTTATAACAGAAGGCATCTTGCATACTCATGCTATATGAATAGCATTGCCCACAAAACCTAAGAAACAAGAAGCAATTTCTTACTCCCATGTTCCCCAGAGTAAGGGGCGGAGATATGCAAAATACTCCTTTATGTCAGTTAGCTTATGCATGTGTCCAGAACCGCTGGCTAATAGCATGCAATATAGCTTAATATATAGAGCCAATCATCTGACCTGCAGACACAACGTGTTTCGATCTTGTTAGATCTTGTCATGGGAGTAAGATATTGCTTCTTGTTTCTTAGGTTTTGTGGGCAATGCTATTAATATACCATGAGTATGCAAGATGCCTTCAGTTACAAGTAGGTTTTTCTCCATTTTTATGCTCAGTGAAGGGCTTTTTGCTCCTTTTGGCCCCTCTCTCCCTAAGCTTTCTAGCTGCCTTTTCTACATACAAGAACAAAGACTTTCTGACATTATTATGTTATCTTTTGCCCCCATGCCTGGCAATGGCAGTCGTAAATAAAACAGTAAATACACATTCAATGATCACAGTCAGTAATAAAAGAATTAGCAAGGATTAAACAAACAATCAAATACACTTCACCTCTAGTGTCCATGGAGGGTCTGGTATAAATGAGATATTTATGGGTTTGGGTGGTTTAGAGGAATTTAGTCTGATTAATTCTACATGACATTAAGATTAGAGACATAGTGACACAAAGTTTAGATCTTTGTTGAGTCCAGAGTCCCAAATGTTTGTATAAGTTTTCATTCCCATTCTAACCTCTCCTTTTTGGATCTGAAATTTCCCATGAGCACAGTAACTTTTAGGTCTTTCGGGCTATTCATCCTTTGCCTCAGGGTCTGTCCAGTTTCTCCTACATACAGTCCTGAGGAGCACTCTCAGGAGAATAGAGATATTATTATAAAACCATCTGACAAAGGAGGCGCTATAGTCATAATGAACATTAATGACTATATAAAAGAAGCCCAAAGGCAGCTATCAAACAGCTCATACTACACCAAATTACAGGGGGATCCTATGGACTGTTAGAAGAAAGAACTTAAAACCCTGGTTAAAGGGAATGTCCACCCCTTTCTTAAAAAATACATATATTTTAGATTACCAGATTAAAACCTAAAGTTCGTTTTTGTCAAAAGCTTTAAATCGGCTCCCACACGGAGCTATTATACTTACATGCTCCTCCGGCTCTGCACTCGGGTAAGGCAGTGATCGGCTGTGACTGTGACGTCAAGGCCAATCACTGACTGCCGTTCCTGGAGCAGTCTCCACTGAGGCTACTAAAGAACGTAAAAAGAACAGAGCAGCCACAGTGGAGACTGACTGAGAACCAAGAAGCGGCGGTGAAGTGAGGAGCATGTGAGTGTAACTCTGTCTGGGAGCAGATTTAAATCTTTTGACTAAAACAAGAGGGGTGGACAGTCCCTTTAATAATTTGCCTACCAGGATCATAGACAGCGTGCTACCTTTAATACCTGAAGACCCAAGAGTGGGATGCTTTTATATGCTCCCCAAAATTATGCTCCCCAAAATCCAGAAAGAAGGGAACCCAAGTATTACAACACTAACAGAAAACATCTCCGGTTGGATTGAGAGTATACTGAAACCCCTGGTACAAAATACATCCAGTTGTATTCAGGATACACCTCCTAAATAAACTGGCAGCCATTGATCATATACCTGATGGAACCATTTTAGCCACATTGGATGTAGAGGCTCTCTATACCAACATTCCCCATGATGATGGTATTTCAGCTTGTCTGTCTTCAAAAACTGGACATACCTGCACTACAAATTGCCAAATTAATGGAGTTTATACTCACCCACAATTACTTCTCATTCAATCAGGATTTATACCTGTAACAGATGGGTTTGGCAATGGAAGCACGATTTGTGCCACAATATGCAAATTTGTTTATGGCTAATTTAGAAGAAAACTTTCTTTCAACATGCCCCATCAGACCCATGGCCTACTTCCGCTATATAGACAACATCTTGATCATCTGGACTGCAAGTGAAGAAGACCTACTGCACTTCCACCAAAAATGCAATGATTTCCACCCCACCATTAAACTCAAAATGAACCATTCACCTACCGAAATAAGCTTTCTGGACACAATAATACAGATTAAAGGAAACATAATACAAACATCCATCTATCGCAAACCTACAGACCGACCCACATACCTCAGTAATGACAGTTTTCACCCTAAACACATAAAGAACTCCATTATCTACAGCCAGGGTATAAGATATAACAGGATTTGCTCTTTCTACAAACAGAAATCTGCACCTGGAACAGCTCAAAAATGATTTTACAAATCAGGGATACAGTCAGTGCATTACATAAAAACAAATCAAGAAAGCAGGTATACCTGATTCTATGATCTAGGTGCCCCTCAGGACTGTATGTAGGAGAGACCCTGAGGCAAAGGATGAACTCTTATAGATTCACAATTAACAACAATAAACGAGATGTCCCTGTGGGTGCCCATTTCTGCAGCCAAGGACACAGCCTGAAAGACCTAAAAGTCACAGTGCTCATGGGAAATTTCAGAACCCAATAGGAGAGGTTAGAATGGGAATGTAAACTTATATAAAAATTTAGGACACTGGACTCAACAAAGATCTAAACTTTTATGTGTCACTATGTCTCTAATCTTAATGTCATGTAGAATTATTTATACTAAATTACTCTAAACCACCCAAACCCATAAATATCTCATTTATACCAGACCCTCCATCGACACTAGAGGTGAAGTGTATTTGATTGTTTGTTTAACCCCTGCTAATTCTTTTATTACTGCCTGTGATCGTTAAATATGTATTTACGGTATTATTTATGATAGCCATTGCCAGGCAGGCATGGGGGCAAAAGATAACATCTGTATAATGTCAGAAAGTCTTTGTTCTTGTATGTATAAAATAGTGTGCTTTACAAGATTCAGTATTGTATCATGCCTGAGGAAGAAGCCTAAGTGCTTCGAAGGTTTGCATTTTCAATCATTTTAGTTAGCCAATAAAAGGTATTATTTTATATCCAAGATGTCTTCACTTTCATCAATGGCTAACACGGTACAATTCTCTACTTCCACATGGAAGTAGTGAGAAACCCCCATGGTTGGGATAAAAGGGGTTCCTAATGATCTTACTCAACCTTTTACTCCTGCATTTATAAAATAAAGAATCAATAGTGGGCATATCCACACCAATGACGTATTGAGCATGCTTAATCACTCGCTGCACAAGCTTCTTATTCCTTATTGCACAGCTGTCATACCAGGCCAAAAGGGCCATAACTTACAATGCTTTCAAACATGCTCCTGTAACAGGTTATTAAAATCAAAGATACTCCTTCTCTACTTAAAAGGGTATCTATAGGTTAAAAAATCAAATATACAAAAATTATACTTTAAAATTCAGCAAGATCCCACTACTTTAAACCTTTTTTTGGATTTTAAATCTCATTAAATTCTGAGAAATCTTCATTTGAAATCACAGCATTTACAGGGAAAGTCTGGTCACTCCAGATGCAGAAATTATAATATGTCCCTCTTTTCCGACCTCTTACAAGGATTTTGGCTGATCTTTGACCAGTACAATTAAGATAAACAGTAGAGAGAAATAGGTAGGGGGCTGTTAGTTATGTCTTAAAGTCACATTAACCCTTGGTACATGGGTTAACGTGACATTAAGATGGAAAAAGATGATAATGTCTCTCTGTGCATAGCCCTGAATGTATCTCTTAAATGTATCACCTAAATCTGGGCACCTAACCAAGAAAAAGCAGAGGGGTAAAATGTATCAACCAGTAAATGTTGAACCTGCCAAGCGATCGAAAAAGAAACAAAAGTAACTAATCTTCCAACTGGTTACACAGTCATCTCCTAATGTAGACAGAAGGAATACAGTTAGTGGATCTGCCTTGTACCTCACTGATACAGAACTTTATGGTGGGGACTTATTTATTGCATTGGGACATAGTTATTTGATTTTAATACAATCTCGTATAATCTCATAATCTTGGTATAAACTGTAAAAATCCATTTTGTATGAATATTACACCTATTCATTGTTCTAGGGATGCAGTGCTCACTATTTAATAGAATCAGGGCTTACAGTATGTTAAAGAAAAAAACTTCAAGCGTTTATTTAACCCTAACCCTTTCAGAGACCACAGTTGCCCTTTAAGGGATAATGCTTCAAAGTTAGGACCCCAGACTGGGGATTGGAGGATATTTTTAATAAAATGCAATTCATTTTTTTTTTTATTATCATTAGTTTTTATTGAATTTTTTTTCTGTAAAAGTAATATCGAATACATATTGAAACTCAACTTTACAGACCATTATATTTATAAAATAGTAATATAAAATAAAACATTATGATCTAGTATAGTATATTTTATTTTCAGTATACACTATATTTCAATGACCTGTATATATTGATCCCAGACTTGGTGGGAGGAGGGGATTTCCCCATTCCAGGTTTCATTATTAAACGTGGGGGCCAAATACCGGAGTGTGATTTTTATGAGGTTTAGGGCTGGATATTTATCTTTAAAATGTTCGAGTTTGTTAAGAATTCGGTTGTTTGTCCTTGATATTTTTTCCATTTGTGGTTTTATTTTCCCTTCTTTGGGGAGTTGTAATCCAATCTTGTGGGATCTTCCTCTCCTCTCTGCCATTTTTAAATTCTTTAATTATTTTTTCTGGGATTATCAGGTTCCATTCTTGAAATTTTGTATTGCTTCTCTAGGTGAGATAAGTTTGGTGATTTTTCCTTCTCTCATTATTGTTAGACTGACTGGGAATCCCCATCTGTATACAATGGAGTTGTGGTTGAGAATCTCTGTAGCTGTTTTAAATGATTTTCTTTTTTGCATTGTTTTGTGAGAGATCTGCAAAAAATTTTAATTCTTGTATTTATCTGTTAAATCTCTTTTGTTTCTGATTGATCTCAGAAATATTTCTTTTGTTTGGAAGAAATGAAATCTCGTTATCACGTCCCTTGGGGTATTAGGGGGTGCATTTTTAGATTTAAACAACCTGTGTGTTCTGTCCAATTGAATGTTAATTGGAGGAGTATTTGGTAGGTTGATCTCTAGCAGTTCTTGCACATATTGTTCAAGTTCGTTATTTTTGATTGTTTCTGGTATTCCTCTTATTTTTAAGTTATTCCTTCTAGAACGGTCTTCCAGGTCTGCAACTTTATTTAACAAGTAGGATACTGAATCATCCACTTTGTTAGGAGCATCTGCTAGCTCGTTAAATGAGTTAGTGAATTGTTCCATTTTATGTTCAATATGTGAGGTTCTTTGAGTTATTTCTGCAATGTCCTTTTTCACAGAATTAAGCATTTCAGATATATCCAGTTTAAATGCATTGTGTTGGGATATAAGTAACTCCTTCATTACTGCTTCAGATATGGGTTTTTCTGTGGCTGGAAAATGCTGTAAGAGGTTATTTGTTTTAGTTTCACTTTCATTTTGTGGAATGGAGTCACTGATTTTTAATGTACAAATTTGTTGGTGAGATTTTATCTTTGTTTGTGAGATCTATTTCCTGATCTTCTTGTATTATAATATCATGTGTAGGAGAGGAAATTTGCTTACTTTTGCTGATCATAGATTCATCTGGTGAAATCGAGCAATCCTCCTCACTGCTTGCCATTTCCAGCCTTTGTATTGAATCCATATGTTTTTGTTTGTTTGTTTTTTTCGTTCCAGTTTTCTTTCTCCCCATTTTAGGTTTATCAGAGTCACTTTTGGAGAGTTTTCCAGCCCTGTAAGTGGGTCTTAAGTGGAGTTTTACACGGCAGCTTCCAGGAGCTCTCAGTCCATGCGACTGCTCTCTGGGACTGCAAGCCACGCCCCCCAATTCAAGTAAAGTCAGCCTTACTGTATATTTTAGGCTATTTTCTTATAAATGGTATTGTAGTATTTTCTGAGTGACTCCAGATGTTTAGTGGTAGTAAAACGCTATGTGTAGCGTTTTGTCAATGGTGATCGCTTCAAAAAACAACTGGTAAATGCTAAGAAAATGTTATCTATGAGAAAGCATGCCGCTCATCTGAAACAAGGAGGATTGATAGGAGTCAAGCTAGGGGGAAAAAGGGAAATCCCTTGCGATTCCACCCTTGGACACATCTGCAAGGGATTTGTATGCTCTCCCCGTGCTTGTGTGGGATTCCTCCAGGCACTCTGGTTTCCCCCACAATCATAGAGACATACTGTATGTCTGACAGGCTGTATGTGTCAAAAAAATGTGCTTAGATTGTAAGCTCTTCGGGGCAGGGCCTGATGTGAATGAATACATGTAATTGTAAAGCGCTACGGAAGATGTTGGCGCTATATAAATCCACAATAATAATAATACAGATTATGTGAAATTGTTGCAGGTGGATATACAGTAGCTAGATTGTCACATTGGGCTGCTAAGTGGCAGATGAGATTCGACGTTGATTAATGTAAGGTGATGCATTTTGGGTTTAAAAATCCTTCTGCTGCTTATACTATAAATTGCGCTGTGTTAACTGAATCTCTGTTGGAAAATTATCTTTAAGTTTTGGTTAATAACAAATTTAAATGTAGAAAGCAGTTCCAGGCAACAGAAGCTAGAGCTCACCCAAACAACCCTAAACACAAGCCTGAAAACTTTAAAATATACTCAGAAATTTACTTACCCACCTTCATTCCTCCGGCCACTGTCTCTTCTGCTAATTCCGGCTGCCAGTCAGCAGAGGGAGACGAGGGAATGAGGTCGGATAAGTACATTTCGGTGCTGATTTTAAAGTTTATAAGCTTGAGTTTATAAAATGGGGTCCCCTACATTATATGAAGGTTTGTGACTTCAAGGTATCAAAGAAAATAAAATTAGTGAATAGTTGGCTTTATGTTATCATGACTGTAGCACTAAAGCTTTTGTGGACATAGAGACATTGCAGAGAAACATTGATTCCCAAAGTCCCGATCTATATAAAGGCGCCCATACATGTTTTAGGACCCTCTATAAAAGCAATATTCTTTATAAGGATACTATCCTACTGTATGTGATCTTACCTGGCCTTTGTTCCATAGAACAAATACTTGGCAACAGATTTTAGCATATCTGAAGTTATCACAACCCTCCAGCAGACTCAACCCCCCTGGATGTTTATCAAAAAGGCTGATCTTTCTTTATTCACTGAGCCACATCCCTAAACCTAAATTTATCTAAGATGCTTACATACAGTTAAGCACTGAAGCAGCAAATTACAACAGAGAGCGGCTTCTACCCTCTGGGAAATATGGGTCAACAGGAGATGAACAGACAGATATGTTCTTTCGTGTGAATCACAGACATAAAACTATGAATTGAAGGCTGACTATTTACTGCTTTTCACACACTGAATTGTGGGTAAATTAGGTTAAAACATTTAACCTGAGACAAATTAATAAAGAAAAGAAGTATGACCAAGAGTATGTTTTTAGGTGTACTGATTATCTAGCTTCAACATTTTTCCAGCCCTGACACAGTATAATCATTTATATTTATGTTACGGAGTATAGAACCATGAACCTCTGTGTCATGTCTACAAACATGATTGTTATTTTTATATTTTATTATTCACCCCTCAAGACATCTTGTATTAAGCCAAGTACTGTCAAATTGGTAGAGTCTTGAGCCATCTACCAATAGTTATTTTTTATATCAAGCATGCAATGAAAACATATTTGGAGCCATCTTTGTCCTCTTTATCTTCTGTGTAAATAAGATTTTAGGAAGTCAGCATCTGATGCGGCTGGAAGCCAAGAAAGGGTGATATTAGCTTTAGCAATGACATAATAAATTGGTTTTCAAGACAAGTACCCACAATTGCAAACATAAAGCTTGCTTCCCAACTTCCCAAACATCTATCCCTGAAACACCTTCCATCAAACACTGTAAGCAACCAACTTGCAGAGTACCAGGCTAAGTATTGTCTATTGTCTTTCAAACAGTTCTACTGGGCAATCAGGCCATTTATGCTACAACCCAGTCATTGTACAGGTCCCTCTTGCTGCCAGCAAGCAAATAGCATAAAAAAAAATTCCACTGGCACCTAATTAGCATGAGTGTCCAATGACAATATTTAACATGACGGATTGTCATGTGGCCAATTTCCAAAGGGTAATCGTATCTGGTATTGATCTGTTTGCCCTAATACATACATACACTGAATACACTGGAAACCTAGTTTGAGGTAACAATATTTGTGTACATGCAGGCTTAAAGAGAATGTCCACCCCAAAAACCATAATTTAATATGTTATTGGCCATTATTATAGTTTTAAAACAAGTCAAACCACATTGAAATCCTTTTAGCCAATTTTAGGATACATACGTTTTTACTACCTTCTTTTTGCAGACCAGGAGCATCTCAGTGTAAATTGAAGCTCTCTTACATCACCTCACGTCCATGCCTTATCCGTTCCCACGCAGCATTCATCCTCCCTCAGAGCACCCAAACAGGAACTCCATATCTGTGCCCCCACCACCACCACCATTTGGATCCATCCTTGTTGTCCTTCCACCTAGCATAAAATCCTTTAAATTTATGATAGATACCCCCCACCTAGAACTAACTGCCAAGTTATTTCTTTAAAAAAATAATCAGAAATGTACTTACAGCGTTTCCTTCCTGCGGTGCTCTCCACTGACGTTAGCCGTGTCTGTGATTGGCTACGTCTCTGCCAATCACAAATGAGGCTGCCCATCTGGCTTCCTGCTTGCAAGTTCTGGCAAGTAGGGAGCCGGATCAATGCACCCCAGGAGAGAAGGGGCTGTAAGTACAGTTCTATTAGTTTTTTTAAGAAATAACATGGTGGTTGGGGATGGGCAGGGGTATCTATCATATATTAATATATATAGGGCACATATAAACCCTATTTCATATAACAATTGTCTGTAGTAAAAGTAAAATAGGAAAAATATTATAATATAATATTTGGCCTAAAAAGTCCCAAAGAGGTTTTTTTTAAAAAGTGAAAATGAGGTTTGGGTGAGGAAGATAAAAGCAGGATTTGGCCAGAATCAGGGGATGTCTGGACAGAAATTGTATGCCAGGAAATTGGCGTACATCCACCCTGGAACTATGGTTGCCTAGTGGTGAGTAGTAGTCGCTCTGGCTGAAGTTACAGAACTTCAGTTTTCTGTTTGTACACATATGCACATTTATTTGACACAACCAAGCAGAATGTCTTTTTGGTGGTGGGAGGAGACCGGAGTGCCCAGAGGAAACGCACGCACACACTACAGTTACATTTTAGCTACAGATGAAATGCCACAGGTAGCCTAGTTGTACAGGTAAATTAAACAATAAATACATAATAAACATATATCCATATATTATGACCAGCACAAATTAGCAATTAGATTTAGTGAGCTTTGGTACAAATCCTACAAATGCTTGTCTACTGCAGATATATTATTTCTGTTTACACCACAATTCCATCATCAAAGCACTTTGCAACTTTATTAAAACATCTTTAGTAAAAATTCACAGACCAAAAAGGATCACCTGACGCGTTTTCTTGTCATGAAAGACACTTAATCATAGGTAGAGGCAGTCCTAGAGGAGGAAAAGCCTCTTATATACAGTCTGTAAAAATGAGCTGGGACACCAATGGCAAATAGATAACTTTATTTACAGATTTTCATGAAAGTCTCTCAGGATAGAAATACTTACCAAAAGTATAAGGACACCCCCAAAACTAAAATTTAACTCACCACTGGCCCCACTATGTAGTGCTTAAAAGTCATTACCTTACATCTCTGCTCCAAATGGTTCCCTTGTAGTGCCTAAGTGCCTTTCAAAGTCCAGGAAAGAGTAGTGTAGGAGTCTGTCTGTGAGTCACCAAGTCCCTGCTATTTACCTACCTCAACAAGCTATGTGACATGTACAGAAGAGCCTCCCTCCTGCCCGAGCTAACTTTGTTAAATTGTGCCCTAGCTTTAAACTATTTTTCTGTAGTGTAAGGCCCCCTATCCCACCCCCAACCACCAGGTTCGATTTACTAAAAAAAGATCAGAACAGTACTTACAATCCTTGCTCCCCCGCTGTTCAGCAAAGCTGGCAGACACGTTCGTGATTGGCTGCCTCTCAGCAGTTCCAGCAATCAGAGGGCCGAGATCTGAGCTTCGGGGAACGAAGGATTTTAAGTACTTTTCTGAACTTAAAAGTACTTTTCTTTTTTTAGACAATCGAACCTGGCGGTTGGGGGTGGCATAGGGGACCCTACACTACAGAAAAAGTTTTTTTGAAGGTTGGCGATACCCTTTAATGAGATCATCATTCATAATGGTGTGATACCTAACAGTTCCAGTAACAGTACTGTAAAGTGAGATTAAGTTATATCAGGTAAAAGAACCTCACACCTCAGCAGACCCCAATAACCCTTCTCCACAGGTATTTAGCACTTGAACAGGTTTTGAAAGTAAGAACCAAAGTGTTAAAAAAAAAAAAAAAAAAAAAAAAAAAAGATTAAAAGATGAGTCTGTCACCTAATCAAAAATATCTTCAACCCATTACTTGAGATGTGTATTTCTAGGGGAACCCAGGGGATTGCACATTGCAGTTAGATTATACATACTGTTGTCACGTTTTGATAACTTCTCTCACACACATAAAGGATTATATTCTGGTATTCTGTCTTGCTTTGCATTTAAAGGGGAAGTTCTGTGTAAATACATATACTTTAGAAAAAGAGCAATATTTTCCATCCTTATGACCTTGACCTGCTCATTCAGCATTTTGTCTGTGTATAAATAAATGCAAGCAAAATACTGACTTCCTGTTGGCAGGACCCCTAATAGGCAACTTTATGGTTTTGCCCTTGACCCAGCGCCTGGGTTTATTCAGTTGCTCAGTAGAGATCTGAGCATGTTTGACCCATCCAACCGCCAATCAGTAGACATTACTGTTAAGAACATTCCACTGTAGTGTGCATTCTGGGGAAAAGAAGGACCATTACAGAAACTAAAATGTCAACTCACTCATATCAACAATGGGTATGAATTTAGCTGATTTTTCAAAATGGAAGAGAATATGTAGAATAACTAGGTATGCATAAAATAAACTAAGAATTTAAAAAATAATATTATTTTCCACTGAACATTCCCTTTAAAGAAAGTCAATGCATGGGCAGTATATATCGATTACATACTCTTATACGTTTTTAGGCCTTTTGAGCATTTATTTTCCACATTTTTATTTTACACAGTGCATTAATATTTTATACATGCTTTGCAAATCAATCTAATATACTCAATGGGATCACTCTTAATAGCAACCAAAATATTGGGCTATCAAGGCTGTTTAAACTAAACATGTCAATGCTTTTGCTAACTCAGGAAACAAGCACTTGCATTTTATACCTTATTAGGTGCATTAACCCTGAACCTTTTTTTTTTCCTAGTATTTTTATTTTAGTTTTCTCAAAAACATAGGGATGAATAAAATAGCTGCTATATCATATAACATACCGTATATACTCGAGTATAAACCGAGGTTTTCAGGCTTTAAAAAAAGCCTGAAAATCTTACCTCGGTTTATACTCGAGTCAATGTTTCCCCTACCTTGTCCGGCGGCCGCGCGATCCGCATCCTCGCTCCACAGCCGCTGCGCATCCGGAATGTCACTACCCGGCGCCGCAAAGTGAGAGGCGCCGGGTAGCGACATCATCCGGATGCGCAGAGGCTGTGGAGCGAGGATGCGGATCGCGCGGCCGCCGGACATAGGAGAAACATTGACATTGACACATTGCAAATACATACAAATAAGAGTAAAACCTTCTTTTTTGCATACTGTATGCACAAATAAAGGAGGATTACCCCTATTTGCAAGTATTTGCCACTTAAGATGTTTGAAAACTACAACTCCCAGCATGCTTTATGCTGGGAGTTGTAGTTTTCAAACATCTTAAGTGGCAAATACTTGCAAATAGGGGTAAATCCTCCTATATTTGTGCATACGTATGCACAAATAAAGAAGTTTTACTCTTATTTGTAAGTATTTGCAACTTAAGATGTTTGAAAACTACAACTCCCAGCAATAAAGCATGCTGAGTTGAGTTTCCAAACTCTTAGTGGCAAATACTACCCCCTCGGTTTATACCAGTGTGGTTTTCCTCCTTTTTTTCCTAAAACTATGTACCTCGGTTTATACTCGGGACGGTTTATACTCAATTATATACGGTTAAGCTGTCCCCTTGTTTTTGATTCTTTTGAATTTGCTTAGACGCTGCAGGGCACAGAGCCGTGAGTAGGTGTGACCCTTCTAAAGTTACCTGGCAGGTGTGTGTACACTGCCCCTTTTTGAATGTCCATATAACATCTCAGCTACAATTGCATCAGTTTGCCAAAAGCATCTCTCAGTGCATCCTCCTTAAAGTGTACAAATGATCTCAGGCATGAAAACCAAATTAGCAGTTAAGAGCTGGGGGTGGATGAGGGATGGAAGGTTTCTTGAAAAAGTAAATTGGAACTCAAGTTGTTAAATTTCTTTTGGGTCCACCTGTTCATGTGAGCAGTTTTAGATTTTATTTTGTTTTACAGGAAGCAAGGGAACTTAACTGCAATTTTATAATTTATCTAAAAACTTCAAGATGCCACCTGCTGATTCAATGGGAGTACTTCAGCAGATGTATTCTTTCAGCTAATGTGAGTTTTGTAGAAATAAATGTACCCTGCATCAACTCCACATCAACCTTTCAATACTAAGGTAAAATTAAATCTATTTGATCCTGAAAATCAAAGTCAATGACGCAGAAGCACAACAGATGCATGAGTCATCGCAGTTATATGGAACTCAGACCAACAGCATCATAAACTCAGAAACTATAACCAGGCGGTGGGGAAAATGCAGATTTGCCTTTTACTGCCTTTCTGGGGAAACAGATGCTAATACTTACAGCATATGATGAATAGTATACACACTGACAAAGCTTGCCAAAGTGCACAGACTGCAAGGGAGATTTGAAAATAAAAGAAAAATAGATATCCTAGAGAAACAGTTACAGATGCTTCCTTATTTTAATAGTACTGTTCAAATATTTACCATTTTCTGTTTGTTTTGCTCAAATTGAGTAATAGCAGCTAATAGAATTTTAACGCTGACATTTTCATGTTGTGCAAATCACAACTAAATAACAGATCCAATGGCAATTTACCATTTCAGTTTTAGGTACGCATATAAATACAATTAAAGAACTTCAAAGTCATAGAAGTCCCGTGGCTTAAGGTTCATACACACACGCGATCGCGGGTGCCGACCCACGATTGCACGATGTGTACGAACGGCTGTTTCAGGTGATAATCGGCCCGTGTATGGGCACTTTATCGGCCAAAACGGCTGCACGTTCGGAGATCCGCCCCCGGCGGATCAGGCAACGATCTCCAAAAGAACGTGTGTACGAACCTTAAGTCATGAAGCTGGCTGATTTTAATCCATAGTAACATAGTAATTGAGTAATTGAGGTTGAATAAAGACATCAAGCCCAACCTATTCACCCTCTTTTTTTTATTTTTATTTTATTTTTTTTAACCCTACCTAACAGTTGATCCAGAGGAAGGCAAAAATACACAGCAAAAGGGGGAAAAAATTCCTTCCTGACTCCAAAAGACAATTGGAAAGTATCCCTGGATCAACCAGATCTATATGTATTAGTAACCAGTAATTCTCAATCTTTTTTAGTTTTAGAAACTTATCCAGGCCTTTTTTAAAGCTATTTAATGTACTTGCCATTACCACATCTGCTGGAAGGCAGTTCCAGTTTCATTGTTCTCACTGAACCTTTTCTAACCTGAAGATGAAACTTCTTTTCTTACAACCCTAAAGGATGTCCACGAGTACTCTGATATGACCTATTAGTGAACAATGCACCAGAGAGTTTACTGTATGACCCATTAATATATTTGTATAAGGTTATCACATCCCCACGCAAACGTCGCTTCTCCAATATCTTTCTCTCTTGAATCTATTCCTCTCTTTATACAAGACAATATCTTGCTAGCTCTAGCCGTTGCTACCTGGCATTGTTTGCTACAGCTAAGTCTGTTATCTACCAGAACCCCCAAATATTTTCCCATTACAGATGCACTTAAAACATAGTTATTTATGGTGTAAGTGGCACAGGGATTATTAAATCCCAAATGCATCACCTTACATTTATCAACATTGAATCTCATCTGCCATTCTGCTGCCCATTTTCTAATCTAACTAGGTCTGCTTGCAACACTTGCACATCATTTGAAGTTTTCAGCGCTCTGCATAGGTTAGTGTCATCAGCAAACACAGAGATCCTGCTCTCAATACCCCCTTCTAAGTCATTTATAAACAGATTTAACAGAAGCAGCTCCAGTACAGAACCCTGAGGCACGCCGCTTATAACTTTAGCCCACAAAGATGCCCACTTCAGGCCACTCTCTGCTTGCGATCCAATAACCAATTGAAGTGTTTTCTTCAAGGCCAACAGTCCTCAGTTTATACATTAGTCGCCTATGTGGCACAGTATCAAAAGCTTTTGCAAAATCCAAGTATACCACATCCACTGCTGTGCCTGAATCTAAATTCTTACTCACTTCCTCATAAAAAACAATTAAATTTGTCTGGCATGATCTATTTCTCATAAATCCATGCTGACTACTACTAATAAGATGAGCTCTGGAGACAAAGTCAAGGATATGATCCCGTAACAAAGTTTCCATCACCTTCCCTACCACTGATGTTAGGCTTACAGGTCTATAGTTACCAGGCTGTGAACGACTACCTTTTTTTGAATATTGGTATTACATTGGCTTTTTTCCAATTCAGCGGCAGTGCGGCACATCCCCATATCAAAGTGAATCTGAAAAGATAAGAAACAATGGTCTAGATAGAACTGAACTAAGCTCTTTTAAAATCCGAGGGTGTATTCCATCCAGTCCTGGAGCTTTATTGATATTAACTTTGTCTAATTGTTTCCTTACCATATCCACCTTCAGCCAATGTGAATACTCCTCATTTCTCCCCTGCATATTATTACAATCCCTGCTGTAAGGGCTAGGATTCTCAACAGTGAAAATCGATGTAAAAAAACAGTTTAGCAGATTAGCCTTTTTTGCATCATCTACAACCATCTCAGCCCCGTTATTTAATGGTCCCACATTCTCAGTCCTCATCTTTTTACCATTTATATACTTAAAAAACATTTTGGGCTTGGACTTGCTTTGTTCGGCAAACCGTATTTCATTTTCGATTTTAGCTAATTTAATTGCTTTCTTGCACTCTTTATTACAGTCTTTTATACTCCCTGTAAGCCTGTTCTGTTCCTCTGATTTCAAAATTTTAAAAGCCTTTCTTTTTTCCATTTCCCTTTTTACCTGAGCATTAAGCACATGCGTAGAGGCCCTACTTTTTTCCCTAAAGGTACAATTTAGAAATGTAATATTTTAATATCCCTTTAAAAGTGGTCCACATCTGCTCAGTATCTTTACCTAGAAACCGTTCCCCCAGTCTATAAGCAGGAGCGTTCCTTTAACAGCACAAAATTAGCTTACTAAAGTTAAAAGTTTTTGTTAACCCAGTGCACTTTAGTTTTTTGCATCCTATATTAAACGACACTATATCATGGTCCCTATTCCCTAACGCTTCCCATTAACTTCATCTCTAAAAGAGCTCAGGTATAAGATATCACTAGATCCAGCAACGCATTCTGTCTAGTAGGAACTTCTACCATCTGTGAAAGAATGCTCATATAGGAAATTTAAGAACTTTATACCTTTTGAGGTGCGGGCAGTTCCCTTACTCCAATCTATGTCAGGGTAGTTAAAATCCCCCATAACCAAAACATGCCCCAAACCAGCAGCCTTTGCCAACTGCATATGGAGATTCATACCCAAAACATACCCAAAACAAACCCACTCTAAACTAAACCCTATTTCAATGAATCTGTAACTACTGCATGTGATCCAGGAGACCAGTAAAGATTGCAAGAATTAGAATAGAATATTTGGGTACTGACTACAGCAGTGATGTTATGCACTGCTTATTATAGAACTTATCCTGCCCTTAACATTTACTGTTAAGCTGGGTACACCAGCTTACTATCTCAGGAAGCCCTTACATAAAAACACTATGGCTTATTTTTATTTATCTCTCAGACAATACACCAAACACATAATTAATACAGAACATTGATAAATATATAGAAAAATATATAACAGCATATATATATATTATGTAAAGCACTCCCGTTTCCTCACATCAATCGCCCGGGTGCAATCTTCAAACCTCATAACATAAGTTCCTTAAGTGAATGCACGCTCGGGTCCTCACCCAAAGTACACTTTATTAAAACACGGTTAAAACGATTCAGACGTTTCAGCTCCCACTCGAGACACCCTCAGAACAAACTGAACCATATGCAACACAAACTTAAAAAACCTCGGTCCCCATCCCGGTGCAACCCGTACATACAACCCCATTCGTGGCATATAAAAACTTTTTTATACAAGACAATAAAAACAAAGAGCACCAACCTCTCAGGGAGCTTCATTCATCCATAACCACGGACTATATAGTCCTGTTCACATATAGTCCGGGGTGTTGGATGAATGAAACTCCCTGAGAGGTTGGTGCAGTGGTGCCCCTACCATGAAGCAAAGTGAAACATTTGCTCCGGGCGCTCCCCTGCGGAACACTGAAAAGGCGCTAGTTAAAATTTTTTTTTAAACATTTAAAAGTTGTTTAAGGTGTCAAAACCCCTAGAAACACCCCTGGGTTGGTGCTCGAGTCGAGCTGAAATGCGTAAACCGTTTTAACTGTGTTTAAGTGAAGACATCTTGGATATAAAGTAATACCTTTTATGGGGCTAATTTATTGGCAACTAAAATGAAAATGCAAGCTTTCGAAGCACTTAGGCTTCTTCCTCAGGCATGATACAATACTGAATCTTGTAAAGCACTGTATTTGATACATACAAGAACAAAGACTTTCTGACATTACACAGAGGTTACCTTTGCCCCCATGCTGATTGGCAAGGCTGTCGTAAATAAACAGTAAATACACATTCAATGATCACACGCAGTAATAAAAGAATTAGCAAGGGTTAAACAAATAATCAGATACACTTCACTCTCAGTGTCCATGGAGGGTCTGGTAAAGTGAGAGATATATGGGTTTGGGTGGTTTAGAGGAATTTAGTCTGATTAACTCTACATGACATTAAGATTAGAAACATAGTGACACATAAAGTTATGTATTATTGTAAAACCGGCTGACAAAGGAGGCAGTATAGTCATAATGAACATTAATGACTATATAAAGAAGCCCCAAGGCAGCTGTCAAACAGCTACACATACACCAAATTACAGGGGGATCCTATGGACTGTTATAAGAAAGAATTTAAAACCCTGGGTAATAATTTGCCTACCAGGATTACAGATAGTGCTCACATTTAATACCTGAAGACCCAAGAGTGGGATGTTTTATATGCTCCCCAAAATCCACAAAGAAGGGAACCCAGGCAGACCCATTATCTCAGGTATTAGAAACACTAGAAAACATCTCGGCTGGATTGAGAGTATACTGAAACCCCTGGTACAAAATACATCCAGTTTTATTCAGATACTACACACCCTCCTAAATAACTGGGGCCATTGATCATTACCTGATGGAACCATTTTAGCCACTTGGATGTAGAGGCTCTCTATACCAACATTCCTCATGATGATGGTATTTCAGCTTGTCTGAGATATCTTCAAAAACTGGACCAACCTGCACTACCAATGGCAAATTAATGGAGTTTATACTCACCCACAATTACTTCTCCTTCAATCAGGATTTATACCTGTAACAGATGGGTTTGGCTAGGGAGCAGATTTGTGCCACAATATGCAAATGTTTATGGCTAATTTAGAAGAAAACTTTCTTTCAACATGCCCATCAGACCCATGGCCTACTCCGTATATAGACAACATCTTGATCATTGGACTGCAAGTGAAGAAGCCTACTGCACTTCCACCATGCATGATTTCCACCCCCCATTAAACTCAAAATGAACATTCCTACCGAAATAAGCTTTCTGGACACAATAAATAAAGATGAGAACATAATAACAAACATCCATATTGCAAACCGAGACCGACCCACATACCTCAGTTATGAACGTTTTCACCCTAAACAACTAAAGAACTCCATTATCTACAGCCAGGTATAAGATAACACAGGATTTGCTCTTTTCCAGACAGAATCTGCACCTGGAACAGCTCAAAAAGATTTAAAAAACAGGGAACAGTCAGGGCATTACAGAAACAAGATCAAGAAAGCAACCAGCATCCCCAGAAACAACCTGCTACAATACAAACATTCCAAAAGGAAGACCGTATCCCCTGGTTGTTACATACCACCACTAAATGGAAATACTACGAAAAATCGCCAAGAAACTCCAACCCATTTTACAAAAGGATGACAGATTACTAGATTTCCCAGAACCCTCTCTTAGCTTACCGACAACCACAACTTAAAACAAATGCAAAAGTTCTCAACAGGCCCCACACAAAATGGAACATTTCCCTGTTTGCAGAAAAGGTGTGAAACCTGCAAGTACATCCACACTGGGGACAGGATACCTACCAGGAACCAACATAGGTTTGAAATAAAGGGAACCTTCTCCTGCAAATCATCCAATGTGGTTACCTGATTGTTCTAGGTGCCCCTCAGGACTATGTAAGAGACACAGACCGGCTAGAGATGAACTCTCATATTCACAATTAACAACGATAAACGAGATGTCCCTGTGGGTGCCCATTTCTGCAGGAAGGACACAGCCTGAAAGACCTAAAAGTCAACAAAGATCTAAACTTTTGTGTCACTATGTTTCTAATCTAATGTCATTGTAGAGGTAATCAGACTAAATTTCTAAACCACCCAAACCCATAAATATCTCATTTATACCAGACCCTCCATGGAACTAGAGGTGAAGTGTATCTGATTGTTGTTTAACCCTTGCTATTTCTTTTATTACTGCGTGTGATCATTGAATGTATTTACTGTTTTATTTACGACAGCCATTGCCAATCAGGCATGGGGGCAAAAGATAACCTCTGTGTAATGTCAGAAAGTCTTTGGTCTAGATAGTATAAAATAGAGTGCTTTAAAGATTCAGTATTGTATCATGCCTGAGGAAGAAGCCTAGTGCTCGAAAGCTTCGATCAATCATTTTAGTTAGCCAATAAAGGTATACTTATATGCAAGATGTCTTCACTTTCTCTATGGCTAACACGGTACAATTCTCTACTACAACTGTATTTAATAAAGTGTATTTTGGATGAAGATCCGAGTGTGCATTCACTTATAGAAAAATATATATGTATTCATCAAAATGGTGAATCCAACAATCTCTTGAGGACCCATATGCAACCTCTTAAGAACCCCTGCTTGAGAAACGCTGCTCTTTTGACAGGCTGAAATTAAGGCTTCTAAAGCAATGTTACATTCAGGGTAACTTATTTCCAGATGAGTTTCCTCCCATCATTATATTATAATTGTGGATGGGAGTGGACACCTGTGCATGGAAACAGCGCAGGAAATCTGTTCCCAGGTGATATAATCGAGAGGGAAACTACCGTATATACTCGAGTATAAACCGGGTTTTTCAGGCTGAAAAATCAGCCTGAAAACTCGGACTCGGTTTATACTCGAGTCAGTAGCTTACTGATGCTTCGGCAGCCGCACGATCTTTCTGTGTACTGGCGCGCCGGCCTGCCGTACTGCCGGCGCCGTGAAGTCAGGCCGGGCGCCAGTACACAGAAAGATCGCGCGGCTGCCGGAATGCTCAGGATACCGCACCGTACCTGCCGAAGCCCTTGGATGTGAAGAGCCCCGAGGAGGAGAGCCACAGGGAAGAGCCCCGGGAGAGAGACCACAGGTACAAAACTGGGTGGGAGGGTGAGGGGGGCATTCCAGATGTTTGGGAACTACAACCCAGCATGCTTTATTAGCTGGGAGTTTGTATTTCCAAACATTGAATGCCAAGTGAGGGTGGACTTCAAGATGTTTGGAAACTAACCAACTCAGCAGCGTAGAAGCTGGGTTAGTTTCATTTGTTCCCAACATCTTGAATGCCAAGTTTCTACCCTCGGTTTATACTCGAGTCAACAACTTTTGTTAGGATTTTTAGCTGAAATTGGGTACCTCGGTTTATACTCGGGTCGGTTTATACTCGAGTATATACAGTACTGGATAAAATGTAAACGCTTTAATCAACTGGATAATTCTGTAATGCAGTAAGGGCTAGGCCACACAAGTGTTTTCGCATGTTATTGCGCATGTGATTTTTATTTAATGTAAATCGCGGGAACATAAAAACGTTCCTGCGATTTCCAATGTGATTCTGTTTTGGAAGCGCATGCGATCACCATTTTTAATCGTAATCGCATGCATTGGGGGATCACAAGCGCAAATGCATTGCAACACACGGAAATCGCAAGCGCAATCATTTGCGTTGCAGTGTGGCCTTGCCCTAATGGAGATATTTATTGACTAGTCAGTCATTAAATATTGTAGTGTTTGTTGAAGGAAAAAAATCAATTATGTGTAAAGTCATTCGGAACCTAGCCATTTGTTTCTTTACAGAAATGTTTGTGCATGCAGAAGGCCATATAGAAATGTTCCTTTTATGTAATTTACATGCCTGTGTCATCAATGCATTTATATTCACTGACATAAGAATATATCCTAAAATAAGAGAAGCCCTAGAAGACTAGATCAATGGAGAAGATTTATTGTATAAAATACAGTATGTTTGTTGACCTAGAGGGATTTTTTTGTAAATAGGAGAGTAATTTAAAGGGCAATTCCATCCCTCAAAAAAAAAAAAAAGTGCCATATATACTTGAGTATAAACCGAGGTTTTCAGGCTTTAAAAATAGCATGAAAACCGAACTTCGGTTTATACTCGGCTATAATCACTTCAATCATAAGTCAATCTTTCAGTAATCCTGCGGCCGCTCTGTTCTGCTGACGTCACTACTCGGTGCTTTCCACTGCAGATGTTTGATAACTACAACTCCCAGCAACTAAAGCATGCTTGGAGTTGTAGTTTCCAAACATCTGAAGTGCCAAGGAATGGGGGTTACTGTATGGGATTACTGTCCATTTAAAGTGCAACTAAAGCCTGAAAACAATACAGAATCGGGAGGATGGTATCTATCTTTAAAAAGATTGCCTTCTGATTCTGTATTGTTTTGAGGCTTTAGTTGCCCTTTAAATGGGCAGCACAATTTCCATACAGCAGTCCCATACAGTAATAGCCATACTGGATTTCGCTATTACTGTTTGGGACTACTGTATGAAAGAAGAAAAAAAGAGCACATTCCAACCTTTAAAATGACTCCAGGGTTATTATTCTAGCTGCAATCTGTGCATACTTAGCAGTATAAAGTGTGGTGTTTCCAGCTAGCACTGTGATTTGTGATATCACCTGCACCATTGCTCTGTCCCCGCTGCCATAGGCACTGAGAATGCCCAGCTGAATCATACTGCTCTAACTGTCTTTAAATAGCTTCAGAAAATATTTTTTTGTTTTGGGTGGGGTGGGGCTTTTAATACAGCACATGATGTGACTGTCACACACTTCCTTGTTCATGCTGATTGTCTGAGTGTAATTTTAAAAGCCTATAAGAGCGATAAGATAGTTCTTTTAAATAGAGGACACTTGTATAGAGACAATAAAATATATATTTACCGAGATATGTAATCCCTATATGTTAAATCTGGCCACACTAGGCTTAAAAAATATACGTCTATTTGACTTTTGGTACACATGGGTATCTTCTTCACATGGGTATCTTTCTAATATGTTGGCTACAAAAAGTAATGTGTTTTGTACTAATTACATGGTAACAGGCTCTATGTGTTAATTATATTGGTTTAGATCCCCATCAGGTGAAAAATCAGCTGAACCATTTAAACAAACAAAAAACAACCCAAGTAAAAGATTTAAAAAAAATTTAATTTGATTATGCCAATCCAAAACTTTTACAGTTGCAAGTAAAAGTATGTGAACCTTTTGGAATTATATGGATTTCTGCACAAATTGGTCATAAAATGTGATCTGATCTTCACAACAATAGACAATCACAGTCTGCTTAAACTAATACCACACAAAATAATTAAATGTTTCCATGTTTTTATTGAACATACCATGTAAACATTCACAGTGCAGGTGAAAAAAGTGTGTGAACCCTTGGATTTAATAACTGGTTGAACCTCCTTTGGCAGCAATAACCAAACGTTTTCTGTAGTTGCAGATCAGACGTGACCATTTCACTTTACAGAACTTTCAGTTTCTATTCAGCAATATTCTTGGGATGTCTGTAAATCATTTTCTTGAGTTCATGTCACAGCATCTCAATCAGGTTGAGGTCAAGACCACATCAGAAGGCGTATTTTCTTCTGTTTAAGCCATTCTGTTGTGGATTTACTTCTATGCTTTGGGTTGTTGTCCTGTTGTAACACCCATCTTCTGCTGAGCTCCAGCTGGTGGACAGATGGCCTTAAGTTCTCCTGCAATATTTCTTGATAAACTTGGGGATTCACTTTCCCTTCGATGATAGCAATCCGTTCAGGCCCTGACACAGCAAAGCTGCCCAAAACCAAGATGCCCCCACCACCATTATTCACAATTGGGATGAGGTTTTGATGTTGGTGTGCTGTGCCTCTTTTTCTCCACACATACAGGGTTATTCAATAAAAGTTCTTATCGTTTAAAATGGTGCTAACTTTGCCCCAACCAATCAGATGTTATTTAACATTTGAAAACTAACATCTGATTGGTTGGGGCAAAATTAGCACCATTTAAAACGATAAGAACTTTTATTGAATTTCCCTAATAGTGTGTGTTTCTTCCAAACAACTCAACTTTGGTTTAATCTGTCCACAGAATATTTTGCCAGTACTGCTGTGGAACATCCAGGTGCTCTTTTGCAAGACTTTTTTAAGTCTTTAGCTGACACTCTGGGATCTTCTTCACCTTATTGAACATTCTGCGCTGTGCTCTTGCAGCCATCTTTACAGGAAGGCCACTCCTAGGCAGTGGAGGACTGGCCCAGTCAGTCCTTTTTCAATGAAAAATTTGGGCTGCCACAGAAGTTATTAGTAAGTTATTTGTTTGAAAGGCACAGCGCACACCTCTAGCTCTAACATGGGCAAGGAACAGGAAACTCCTCCTTCATATCGTTTACCAGTCAGCCCTCCAATTCATTAGCAGTATTAGTCATCCCTCCAGTTCATTAGCCAGTGTTATCAACCCTCCAGCTGATAACACTAGGTACACACCTAGCGATTTTTCCTCCTGACCGACTGTTCGATACTTTCGACTGGTCGGCCAGGAGGAAGGACTGTCGGACGTGGCAAAAGCAGCCGCGTCCACAGAACCATCGGTCGATCGGACCGAAATATCTCATCATGTGTACCCAGCTTTAGATGAAGATCAGATCACATTTTATGACCAATTTGTGCAGAAATCCATTTAATTCCAAAGGGTTCACATACTTTTATTTGCAACTTGATTGGAGATACCCTTTATCAAAGCTATGTGCAGCCTTTCAAGCCAAATTCTTGTATCTGATTGGTTAGTTCAGGACTTCATAAAGAAGCTAATCAAACATAAAGTTTAGGCAGTATAGTCCTTGTATAAGAAAGCCATACATTTTTTTAAAAACCACTTATAAATCACTTTAGTATGGACTACTAGTATGGACTACTTGAAACTGCTGGTCAGTAAGTGATTGTTTGGGGGTTGCCCAGGAACTTTATAAGCTTTTAAAATAGTGTTTTTAAAAGTTACTGATCATTCTACTAAACTAATTATTTGGTATAGGACTTTCATAATCCCTTTATATAATTAAAATGTTAACAAATATTTTCCTTACATTTTATATCCCCCAAAAGTATTTTTCAGGCAAATCACCTTAATGAATGGAATACAAAAGGTTGTTTGACAAAAATAAAAATGTGACATGCAACATTGTTCTTTTACTAAGACACCTAATGATAAGCAAAGTAGGAGATGCCCATAATGTAATAAAACTAAATAACGATTCATTCATCTCCCCCACTACTATACCACAGGTAACTATCTATGTTTGCTAATGTGCATTTGGCACCATCACCACTAGGTGGGTCAAAAGTCCACTACTGTGACTGCTGAAGGCGTGGGAGGCTTGGCATAAAATTTGTTGACACCAACATGTTTAGATGAACTTGATGATCTGTTGTTAATTCCTCAAAAAATGGTGGCTGGTTGATGTCCACAATTTAGCACCTAAGGCTGGGTATACACCATACAATATTTTGGGTCAACCGACCAACATTTTTGTGTATCGGTTGAACGGCCCAAAATATTGTATGTTTTTTTTCATGGACATACCCTTTAACTTTTTGCCCACTTAGTGCTTGATAGAAAAAAAAACTGTAAACGTAGAAAATGCAAAGCAATGTGTGGGGGAGCAGCGAAAAACATTGAATATTCAACACTCTGGTCTGGTTCCAAGAGGAAAAATTTGCAGTAACATGATCTGTTACCAATAGAGGCTGGTATGTATGCTGTTATATGATAGGAAACAAGGCTCCAACTTCCTTTTTTTGATCTGTTGAGCGCTGCACAGCATGTAAAGTCTTAGTTGGGTGTCACCCTGCTAAGGTGCATTATGGGAGCTGACCCCTAGTACCCACAGGTTATTTTCATAAATGACCCAGCAGCCACAGCTAAGGGAGAGGTGACAGGCATTGTGTTGTATCTTTGTGAATGTGCTCTGACTATTGGGACAATGTTGTCTGGAGCCTTTAGTTCCCCTTAAAGCAAATAGTATATTACATATAAACACAGCAAGTAATTTTCAATATACAATTGTTTGTAAATTTCCCATCTCCCTCTATTTCTGCACGCTCATCAAAATAGTCTGCTTATCTCACACTTTAGTTTCCTGAGGTCCCTTGCTATTCTATTTCTCACATCATTCATATAATTAAACTGCACGACTGCAAACTGCAAAGCTAGTGCTTTTATAATAATTTGAAAAAGTGAGCATAGGAGAATTATACTTCCCCCCACTCCTGCTCCTCTTCTGTCTGCAATGTATAGTACCCATAATGAGTACCTAGAGCCCTGGGTTCTTCTTAGAAATGCAACTATACTTACCTAAACTATCCTCGCTACTCTGGTCCCTCTTCTGGTTTTGTGATGTGGCCAATAGGAAAACACAATCCTCATTGGCCTCATCGCTGATGAACTGTAAGAGGCAGAGAGGACCAGGGCAGCAAAAGAAACATTAGGTAAGAAAAACTGCAGTTCTAAGAAAAACCCATGGGTGAGGACCAAGTGGTTTAGGTAGGTTCTCACCCTGGGTGGGGAAGTGGGGAAGAGGACAGTATAATTATTCTTTAAAGATAAATCCATACCTCCATATTAAGCACTGACAGAAAGCCACACATTAAAGCAATTATAAAGCACATTTATTGCAAAAAAAAGCCTTTCAAGGGCAAGTCCACCTACAATTAAAAAAAATATATATCCATATTCAGGAGCCCTTAAACCTAGGTTTAGATTTACTTGAGTAATACATTGATTCACATTAGAAAGCTGGGCTTTGTAATTATCCTTAGGAGCATTAATTAAACTATAGAAATAATGAAACCTGGCAGGGTCCTATATACGAAAAAGAAATATTTTGAAGCTGGAGGTACCATTTAAAAATTCCATTACCGTATATACTCGAGTATAAACCGAGGTTTTCAGGCTTTAAAAAAAGTCTTACCTCGGTTTATACTCGAGTCAGCCTATCGCATACCTTGTCCGCGTGATCCGCATCCTCGTTCCACAGCTACTGCGCATCCGGATGATGTCACTACCGGATGATGGCAAAGTGAGAGGCGCCGGGTAGTGACATCATCCGGATGCGCAGAGGCTGTGTAGAAGGATGCGGATCGCGCGGCCGGTGGACAAGGTAGGAGATAGGCAGCTTTTTGCTTTCACAGGGAATTGGCAAATACTTACAAAGAAGAGTAAAACCTTCTTTATTTGTGCATACTGTATGCACAAATATAGGAGGATTTACCCCTATTTGCCACTTAAGATGTTTGATAACTACAACTCCCAGCATGCTTTATTGGTGGGAGTTGTAGTTTTCAAACATCTTAAGTGGCAAATACTTGCAAATAGGGGTAAATCCTCCTATATTTTTGCATACAGTATACACAAATAAAGAAGGTTTTACTCTTATTTGTAAGTATTTGCAACTTAAGATGTTTGAAAACTACAACTCCCAGCAATAAAGCATGCTGGGAGTTGTAGTTTCCAAACATCTTTAGTGGCAAATACTACCCCCTCGGTTTATACTCGGGTCAGTGTGTGTTTCCTACTTTTTTCCCTAAAACTAGGTACCTCGGTTTATACTCGGGACGGTTTATACGGTATGTTGGTAATACAAAGCACTCATAATTACCTATTTTCTTTAAAGGGGAACTGTAGTAAAAGGCTGCTATCTTACATTTAAAAGAAGGCTTGGATCACATCTCTTAATTCCCCTGTCAAAAAAAGGAGTGACGGTCCCCAGCACCCTCTACCCCATTTCTCCACCTATGGTGTAAGGTTGTATATATTTTAGAGTTACTGCCGAGACAGAAAGGAACTTCTGCTTAAAAGGCATGTCCACCCCCAAAACTATAATTCTCCCCAGTAATGGCCCCATCATGTAGTGTAGTTTAATCCTTACCTCACATCCCAGCTCCATATGGTTCTCCTGTAGTCCCCCCCCAAAGTCCCAAAAACTGCCCACCAGGAGGATAGCAGAGTCCATATAGGACTCTGCCTCCTACCCTGGCCTCCGGGAGAAGTTTGGCATGCATAATGCAGCCCTTCTCCCCCACCTCCCGTTTGCTATCCCTCCCCTACCATAAAACCCCTTGGCCACCTATATAAAATATGTTCTCCCAGCCCCAACCGCATAAAAATATTTTTAGAAAGTCCCCAGAACTGTACTTACCTTCCCTCTCTCCCCGGATTCTGAGAAGCCGGCAGCGCGTCCGTGATTGGCTGCCTCTCAGCCAATCACGGACGCGGCTGCCGGTCCCGCCCCTGCTTGCAGTGTCTCGCAAGCAGAAGGCCGGCCGGGCGCCGGAGGAGAGAGGGAAGGTAAGTAAAGAACTGGGGACTTAGCGGTTGGGGCTTGGGGGGGCAGTATCTATTACCTGGCAAAAGTTTTTATTTAGAGTGGACATGCCCCTTAATTGATAGCATACTGCACCATCTAATGATGAAACACGTAAGGTGGCCTTATACATGTGATTTACACAGCATGTGCGTCGACAGATCACATTGGTATCTGTCAGCTCACATGATGTGGGGACCGCACACACAGACCAGACCGATCCCCATATGCAGAATAGGAATTGGTTGAAATTACCGACGTTTCCGACTGACCATAATGCCGAATACAGTTGTTTGTCTGAACTATGATTGATTGGGAAGAGATCCTACACCCTGACGATAATGGGTAAATCTCGTTGTTCCCTGACAGGATTTACCCATTATTGTTAGAGTGTATGGCCACCTTTATGGGATAAACATAATGTCCTATAAAAAAAAGCAGGATTTTCCTTCAAAACAGAAGCTTAACAGAAACAGGAAACATTAACCCATTAGCCACCATACCTTTGGACTGCTAGAAGGGATCCAGGGCTAGTTTCATCTACAAGGCCGCTTTTATTTGTATCTTAACTTGTATGGAGACCATAGTTCTCCTTTAAGAAATTAAGTGAAGCTCACATATCTAAAAGATATTTACTGTCTCTATCCTCATTGAGTGACTGTTCCAGCAGCTCTTCATATTAGCAATGGTAAAAAGCTGTAAACTGAGCTGAAAAAAATTTTGTTTAAATTTCACAACACTACTAAAGGCAAAAAAAGGAAAAAATATGAATTTTTAGTGCTGTATTATAGTTAAAAAATAAAATAAATAATTAAGAATTCCTAGGCTAACATGCACAAGGTTTCTGGCCATGCATTTTGGGGGGCACATATCGTCATATAAAAAGAAATTTGCAGCAGAAAGTTTAAAGAACTTCTAATTACAAAACACTTATGGTTTCCATTTCTGGTAGTAAATAGGTGGAAATTTATGTATAAAGGTTGACACCCCTGGACTGAAATATGTCCCTTTCTTCCCACTGTCCCCCTTCTAGAAGGTTCATATCTCCTCTGCAAGCTTTAAAATCTCGTTTTGAGCTTGTGAATCCACTGAGGAGGCATTTCAAGAAACGGCAATAGGTCATTGGCCATGACTGACGGCTGCTAATTGAAAGGACCAAAAAGAATGTACCTGGAAACACCACTCCTTATACTGTATGTATGTATAATTTTACAGATAGATAAAAATTAAATTTTAAAGTTAAATACAATTTCATACATCGGTTAAGCATATATATAAATTATGTATAAATAGATATAAGTGCAACAAGCCTTGACACATTAGGAATAAGATCCCTGCCTGGAAGAGCTTACAATCTAAGTGGGGGGAACAACATACAGGTACAAGTGAGGGGGATGGGTACAAAGTGCTTAAAAGGGCTAACAATCATTAGTTATGCTGATGCTCAGAAAGGTAGGAGGACAGTCTAGATTTGAAAGTATTAATGCATGTCACCAGGCGAAGCGAGAGAGGGAGAGAGTTCCAAAGGTAGGGAGCAGCAAGAGAGAATGGTTTAAGGCGAGAGGCAGCAGTGTTAGTTGGGGGTCTGTGGAGAAGATTTCCTTGCGAGGAGCTCTGTAAATACTGCTGTAAATTTGGATAGACTGCAGCTAGAAGCATAATGCTGGAGTCATTTTAAAGGTAGGCGTATGCTCTTTTTAATAGAGGGCACTTGAGTGGAGATCACAGTTCCCCTTTATGAAGTCTAGGGGTGGGTCCGGAGCAGAAATATCCACAAGGCAAGCTTAAGATTATAAAGGACCCTCTTTCATTTTAATCCCTCTCTCTGTAATAGGATATAAGTGGGCATTCTCAAGCCAGTGATGAGGGTGTGAAGCAATGGTACTAGTGATGTCACAGCTTACAGTGTAAGCAGAAAGCACTAGTATTGCTAGTTTGTGGCTAGAAGCATGATCCTTGTAGGAGTTTACTCTTTTTAATACAGGTCACTTGTATGGAGTCCACATTTTTATTAAAGAAACCATTGGTAAGCAAGTTTTTTGATGTCTGTATATTCTTGGCCTTCTACCCTTAAATATTTGCTGTATAATGCACAGTAGGACTGTGGATCCTGAAGGTTTGAGGACAGCTGATATGTCCTCGTTGCTAGATCCAGGCGATCACTTTAGGGCCTTTAGGATTAGGTCCCACTATCATGCAGGATTTTTGCAATGCGCTGCTGTGCATGATACTCCGTGCACGCTGCATTCTGGGCCATATCAATGTTATTGGCACGCATCCAATCTACACGAAAAGTCATGCACGCGTGCAAACTAATAAAGGACCTGACCGCACATTAATTAGTATTAATATGCACCATATGTAAAGTATTAAATTTTGGTTGCATGCTCCCGTCTATCTTATAAAGTATATAAAAGCAGAAATATGTTAACAAAAACACACTGGTAACACTATATGCAAGGGATCCAAGTATTACACTAAAACTTGGATCCCTTGCATATGGGTAACCAGTGTGTTTTTGTTAGATTTTAGATTTTAAAGGCACAATACACCTACTGTTAACTAAATTTTTAGGGTGATACTGCTTTTATTGCATATTTTATGTTATTAAATGACCCAGATTAGTAATCAATAAAGGTTTTTGAGAAATACACTTGGATGAGTGGACCTTCAGATATTTTTACAAAAGTAAGTGGGTTTTATATGTTTTATCAGATATTAATACAAATAAGAACTTTTAAAACATTAGATTCTTTTGTTATTTTTTTTTATCTTTTTATATAACTGGAGAGCAACCAAAACTTAAATACTTTAATATTTTAAAACCTGTCTGATGGGGCAAAAAAAAAAACTCTATGGGGGTTATTCAATAAAAGTTCTTATCATTTAAAATGGTGCTAATTTTGCCCTAACCAATCAGATGTTAGCTTTCAAATGTTACAGAAGTTCTGATTGGTTGGGGCAAAATTAGCACCATTTTAAACTATAAGAACTTTTATTGAATCTCCCTGTATGTTTTTCTATTTAATACAAAACAAAATACTTCTTTCTTTGTAGCCACCTTCAGTTTACAGATTGCTTTTCTGTTTATTTGAAGCAGAACTATAGTGCAAGACATACTCTGTGTCCCAAAAAGCCAAAACAATGTATGATTTGTACATCATATGAATGGAAACTTTAAAAATATTTTAGTTTGTACAGAACATAATATAGCAGTGAATAGATAGGTTTGCCAAGAGGAAATTTTCTTTGTTCTTTGTAAGCTTCAATCAATTCATTTCACAGCTTTTCCTTATTTTCTGTAGCCAGATGAAGGACTTATTCATTCTGCTGTTCTTCTAACATGAAGCCCCAACCTGTGTTCCTTATTCTGATTGATTAATGATGTGCACATCATTAAAATCATTGTTGCAGTTTAACTTCTGCGTTTTGGCTCTCCTGCATTTGTTCATGTTTGATAGAGCCATCCTTACCATGAACAGTTAAAGTATTTACATTTAAATAACAAAAGCTGAGATTACAATAAGCTTTTCAGTCTGATCTGTACATTGGTATTAGGGAATAGACTTAAAAAGGAAAATGAATTGTGTATATGAATAATGGAAGACAGTATTCTCTGACCACTGGGAGCTATGTACAAAACACAGGTAATATATTTTTAATAGTAAACGGAAGCGCTTTTAATCGCGATTAGTGTGCTAGGGAGCACTGCATTGCGATTCATAAATCGGAGCACATGCGATCCGCATTTTTTGTGCAATCGCATGCGCTCCGATTGCAAATCAAGGGGGATCGCTATCGCACAGCAACGCGCAAACTGGAGTGTTCACACGCACGCACAAGCGCGTTACAGTCTGGCCTCAGCCTAAGTGTTAGAGGATGATTATTATATCAACTTAAACAGAGTCCGTGTAGTGGTAACAGGTAAGTTTTGAGGTGCTCTCCCTAATCATCTGTGACACAGCCGGTAATAACAGTATATATATTTTCTGGAAGGGAGGCACACTCAAAAGCGCCTTATAGCATAAATAATTTATTGAGTGCTGAAACAACCAGGTACACAATGTTTCAAGGGTCCAACCCCCTCCTCAGGTGTATCCGCACAATACAACGTGCAGGCTATTTATAATGACATCAATCCAGTTAGCACTATTTTGGATTATGTCATTATAAATAGCCTGCATGTTGTATTGTGTGGTTACACCTGAGGAAGTGGGTTGGACCCCCCAAAAGTTGTGTACCTGGTTGTTTCAGCACTTAATAAATTATTTATGCTATAAAGTGCTTTTGAGTGTGCCTCCCTTCAAGAAAATATATATACGATGATTATTACATTGTGTTTTTTATATCTATAAAATCATTTATGTGTTACTTGTATTACTTGTATACACTTTTTGAAACAGAATTTGATTCATAAAGTGGTATTAACAAGTGAATATATTGAAAGGACAACAATAATCTTTTCCCCCACCCCCTCCCAATAAAAGTACCCAGGGTGAGGATAAAATACCCTAGATCTTGTGTCTGGAACCTTGCTAATGGGAGAATGCGCATCTAGCATAGCACATCTCTGTCAATTTGCCAAGTCTGGGACAGTGACATCTAATCAAGTTACTTCTTTTTATTTTGTAAAACAAGTAAAAAAAAAAAAAAACAAGTAAGCAGTTACAGTGAGTGAATTCCAGGACTATTTGCAACTAAATCTTTTTGTTAGTGTAGGTTGTGTGTAAAAATAAAACAAAAATATTAAGTCCTTATATTTTTTGGCTCACTAATATACTGCTTCTACAACCCTTCAACTAGATGAATTATAATTTTGGGGAGTTGTTCAAAGCTGCAATGAGCTTCCGTGAACCAAAAGCACATTAAAGGGAAGCTCAAAAAAAAACAAACAACCTCAGCTAGAATTAAATTATAACTGTACCTGAGGTTATTAGTCCTACACTTACTTTTATCTGCAGTCCTTTTATAAATAAATCTTTAAAAAGTATAGAAGGCAGCGCTTCAAAGTCAATTTGCTCAGAACGGTCTTCTAGATCATTACTCAATGGATAAAAATGTGTACATGCGCAAAGCATTAGGTATACACACTAGCAATAAAACCCGATACCGCTGGATCCTACCATTGGATCTGACGGTATCAGGGCTTTACCGGCAGTCTGTGTAGCGGCTTTCCCGAATGAGGGTGCAGCCGGCGGCCGTTTGAGAAAGACCGAAAATTTCTCTTGCCCGCTGTAGCCTCAGTATAGAGGGAGTCGGCCATAACACACAGTCCCGAGCGTTCTCCCTAAGCTGTTTATATGCTGATTTGATTAAAAATTTTTGCCAGAATTAAAAAAAAAAAATAGAAAAAAAGATCGGCCGTGGATCAAATTTCGACACAATTGCATGGTTTTTAATGGCCCACTTTATTTCAAATCAGACAGACTACTGATCCAGTTTAAAAGGTATGTCTACCCCCAATAACTTAACACCCCCAAAACCTTGACCCACTAGGTTAAAAAGTTTTTCAGGGGCTCCTAAATATACCAAGACTCATTCCCTCAGCTCTCTGCCGCATCGCACCAAGCTGATTACCAACAAAGCTACCAGTTCAGATCCTTTTGCTGCTGCTGTGCATGGAAAAGAAACAGAACAGAGCAGAGGGAACAAGTCTTGGTAAGTATATTTAGGAGCCTATGAGAATTTTTTTAACCTGGCGAGATCTAGGTTTTGGGTGTTACTTGAAGGGTATGTCCACCCCCCAAATTATTTTTTTTCTGTAGCTAGAAACCCCCCAAAAAACCCAACCTATCAAGGTCTAAAGTTCAAAATTCAGCTTCTAAACTTTCTTACCAGCCCTCGTTCCCGGAAGAGGCACATGTGACTGGCTGAAACATTGTGTCTCAGCCAATCACAGGTGCCGCTGCTGGTCCTGCCCCTTCACCTTATTTCTGTGCACAGAAAAGGCACGGAAGCAAGCCGAAGGCACCCGAGGGAAAGAGGGCTGGTAAGTATGTTTAGAAGCCGAATTTGTACCTTGTGAGGTTGGGGGGGGGGGGTTTTCAAGCCAAATATAGAATATATTGACAATGTTGCTTATATAGCACAGCACACATAATTAGTAATTACAAGACAAAAAGGGGACTTCAAAGCCACAGGAAATTTGTTTGGGGGTGGACATACCCTTTGACAGTTGGTAGTCTGTCTGATGTGACAGACTACCGACTTTGTCAAGGATAGAGGCCAGCAGACCTTGCCACATTGTACCAAGGAGGATTACATAATAAGAAGGCTGCATATTAAGGTAGGAGTAGGTCTAACCATCTCAGATAGAATTACAGATTGATTCTAGTTGAGGTTGTTTTTTTAAATATAGTTGCTGCTTAAAAGCCCAATGTATCATAGCACACATCTTTTCCTGTCACACACAATCACAAAGAATAATACTGCAGTACAATCATTACATTTGGCAAGGATCTAAGCAACACTTAGAGGGGCATTTCTGACATTTGCAGGGAGATTCAATAAAAGTTCTTATCACTAAAATGGTGCTGATTTTGCCCCAACCAATCAGATATTATTTATCATTTGAAAGCTAACATCTGATTGGTTGGGGCAAAATTAGCACCATTTTTAATGATAAGAACTTTTATTGAATAACCCTGTTAGTTTTTTAAGATAGATGCAGTGTTGCAAATCCTATTAAACATACAAAAACTAAAATAATGAATTGCCATTTGTACAGTAGTTACTCATTGTAGAAATTGAGTTCCAGCCAAGCAATATTCGCTTGAGGGTTAACATGGCCTAAAGATCATTGTTACTAAAAAGAGGGTGATTACTGGATGTGCTGTACTGTACTTTCTAATTAAATAAACCATCACAGTGCATTTCAATTTCTCAGAATTACAACCATTCTTTCAAGACTATACAATAATAATAAGTATAGTCATAGTCATAGAGTCATATTTAGTTAACTGAAAAAAAGTTTTTCCTAAAGGGTTTTCCTAACATTGCAGTTGTCCACAAGTGGTTTATACAAGAGTAATGCTAGCTATACATCAATTAGATATTGGGCAGATTCAACACTAAATCATCAAATCGGACTAATATCTATTACTGCAGTGTTTTTACCTCCCAACATTCCTGTTACCATATGTTCCCCACTCTGGCCCATTCATTTTGTGCTCAAGAGTCTATTTCAAAATAACAGACCCAGGTTGTCAGAATATCACAGGAGCATTGGGGGGTCATCTACTAATGTACGGTTAGCATAAGTTCTCACTTAGGGAAAGTCTGCCACACTTATTCCCCAATGATATCATTCTCTGGTCTGCATGTACATTCCTATATCCCAACCCTCTAAAACATACAGTAAATACCTGAACCAAATCTTTTGCTTTTTCAGTAGGAACTGCTGTAACCATTTTTTTATTGGAGAAAACCATTAATCCAAATTTCTGCTATTAGCTACTTCATTCATAGAAGCTTCATAAAAGTAGTTTTCCATAAATCCCGTGGTTAGCATAAAATAAATAATGTTTAAATCAAACAGTGCCCCATGGACCCAAAATTGTCCGAGGCTTGATAAAGGGTGGAGGTCAACCCGAAACGTTGCCAGAGATTAATCTCACAGTTGGGTGAATAAAGTTACAAATTGTTTTCAACCGACACAATTTGGAGTGGTCAGCTGCATTGTTTGATGGTTTACTTAATCTCTCAACATATATTTATTAGATGTTGGTTTTTGGCTAATTTCCATCACAAGTTGGTCCAATGTATTTTAACAATTTTTTAACTATTTTTGTGCTTTCTCCCCTAGTTCCCAGTTTGTATGTCTGTACCAGACTATCTGTACCAGTCTGCAAAGACTATCTTTCAAACTGAAAAAGAGTGGAACAGCACACAAAAGTCAATCAATTTTAGGAAACAGCATATTTTGAGTTAACCTCACAGTAAAGCGTCACATGGGAAATCAAGTTTACGCTATTAGACATCAATTCACCTATAAAACAGATGTTTTCTTACATCCCACACCAGCTACTCTTAAAAGGACTCAAGCACAACTATATCAAGTACACCTGTTGAATTTTTCCCCTTTGATATTACATAAAGCTGGTGTGCTAAAAAGGTAGCATATTAAGGAGTATAAAATGATGACATTGTATGCATTAGGCGCAACACTGAAATATACCTTTTCAAAAATTGGTAAAATTCAGATGATATAACAGATAAATAAGGATTGCCTCAAAAGATCATTTGAATACAAACTAAACAGTTTGTATTTCCCAGCATTTAGTAGTAATAATTTCCAAACAGACTTAACTGAGAGAATCCTGCATGTAAGGAAATGTGCAGGATAAAAAATAGGTCACATTAAATCATGCCCTGCATGATACATGCAAAGTGTGGCTTTAAGCATAGCAGGGGGTTTGATTGTGTATGGCTAGCTTAATCAGTGTTATGTTGTGCACTGTGTAACTTACTGTAGTATCAAAATGTTAGCTATATGCTACCACATAGCCCACCAACCAGTGGATACACACCTTTACATATCATTGAAAAAGAATTCAGGACAGTTTTCTTTATTATTTTAATTGTACAACATACTAAGCTTAATACACAACAGATCTGCAGTTTGTTTCAGACATCCTTAATGGAGGATTAACCAATGTTAATCCTTGTTATAGCTGTGCTATATATTTTTACAGAGAACTCCCTTCTAAAACAGCATGCATACAAAATAGATTCACTCACTCATCTCAGAAATTCTGCAACAGAGAAAGCAAAAAAGATGCTTATAAGGATAATAAGTACATCTAAACTAACAAATGAGCTTCCCTTAGACAAGTTGTACTGTGTGCAGTGTGGCCAATATTGTATTATGTAACAATAAAAAAGCTGATTTTGCTTGAAATTTTCATCTATAAGGAACAGTCAGCAAAGAAAAGCTCACCTAAGCATATAATAGAAACCTGAAGATTCAAAACATATAAAAAACAAACAAACAGATAAACAAACCAATGACATTTGTTTAAGAAATGTTCACTGTAAGGTTTGTAGTTTATAGAGATAAATATCAAGAGATGCAATACAACAACCAATATATATTAGAGTCCATGTCTGCAGACCTCAAGATTATTCCCAAATTGTGTCCAAGCCTACTGCATTATTGTAGGGAATGAAAGACTGATAATATGACCTGATGTCATTTATGCATATTTCTGGATTGCACGACCTAGCAGACATAACTGGTTTCTACACAGTGTTAATTACAGCTGTTCAGCAGGAGATCAGCTGCTCTTTAACCCACCCACCTAGATACTGTAATTAAATGTCAATGTAACCTATTCACCGTCATCCTAACAAACACAATTTGTAACATCTAAACCACTCCTATCTGGAAAAATGGGCCTCATTTATACTTCCATGGACCTTTAGCTTTCCATTTGTTATGTTTGTAAAAAAAATGTTATCTGTAATAAATGTAGAAAATGTATATTTTGCACATTTCAAATACTATTTTTCATCATCATTCAGAACCTTGGCAGCATTCATCATTCTAAATAGAATAAAACTAAACAGTATTCATGCACTGCTAAAACAACCTTACATAAATTTCAATGCTTTAAATGACTGCACTGCAAGTAGCTTAGGTTTCGTGTGTGGCAACAATAAAGTCTGCTACATCATTCATTCTGCACTTTTTCAGTTCTCATTGACCCCGCAGGAGACCAGAATACTCCTTACATACACACAGGAAGACATGTCAAACTGACATAGGGAGAGACCTGCCTCTGTGTACTGTGTGATACCTGGGAATCCACTACTGCCTAATGCAAAATGTACTAGCCTCTAATGCAGTGTTTCCTCAACCAGGGGTCCCTGAGAGGTTGCATGGGGGTCTTCAAGAGACTGACAGAAAATATATGAATCGACCATTGTGATGAATACAGATATATCTTCTATATTTATCAATGTCCTGTATTAGATCTATAAATACATCTTTATTTTTATTACATCATTTATATTTGTAGAAATTGTATATTTTTATGATTTCCTGACTGAGAAAGATAAATAATATATAATCATTACTTTCTGTAGGGGTCCCCCGAGACACAAATTTGTTTCAAGGGGTCCCCACAGATAAAAAGGCTGAGAAACAGTGTAAAAACATTTACATGTACAATGCATTGCTGCTTTCCTATTGATTCCGTCCATGCTTCAATACTTAGCTAAAATCTGTAAATAATCTCTATATGAATCAAGCTCCTGTGTTAGTCCAATGGTTTGCAGTCAGCCTTGATCAGTGCAGTACACAGTCATTTGAAATAATGAAGGCTAATGGATGGTAAGGGTTACTACTGCACATATTCTTGTGTCTGGCAATGCTCTTTTAATGTGATGAAAATACACAATTACACAAAATATTCTAATGCCACAAAACTTGTGTAAACCATAAAGCAATCAATCAGAAGGAAAGGAGAACAGGATCCCTGATTGTATTCACTCCTATTTCTAACACTGGCCCCAATAGCCCCACAACGTCCCGCAGACAATATACAAACTATTTGGCAAACTGCTGGGAGCCTGGGTCTATGGCAAGTCGGAAGCATTAACACAGTACCCAAGGCAAAGTTTCCGTCAAACGCAGTTTTGGATTTGTTTTGTCCATCATCGCCTCACGTAGTTCTAACTTACCTTCCAGAACACGGTACCTCTCTACTGGACAGCTGTTTACTTGACGCTCCAGCACCTACAGGGAAGACCTGGGTCACTGAGATAAGAACTGGCAGTCTCCCTGCAGCACAGAGATGCCTTACCTTCTGTCTACAGGTGCAACTGTCTCATCCCCTGGTCATAAAAGGAAAACGCAGCAGATTTTCTTATCTCCAGTCATTGACTGGCTGTCAACCCAACCCACTCCGGTTGCCCACACATACACACTGGCACCAGCTGTCAACCCAGCGCGCAGCCGCACTCCGCATTGCTAAAGCCCCGCCCTCTCACCAAACACAGGAACTAAATCTGTTCCTGCACTTTGCTCCGCCCACCTTGCATATTAAACTTGTAGAGTGACACGTGGTTCAACCTCTAATGCCTCGAGAACTACAGCTCTTAGTGGGAAAGGTGAAGAGACGAATTAATAAGGAACGTATGTGCAGTAGTGAATGAGTAGGGGTATAGAGGGACAGGGCGGATACCGAGCTATGGCGTCCTAGCCTATGTTGGTAATTAGTCTTATTTCAATATTGATTTCAATATTGACCTGCTGAAATCAGTTAAGGCCCCGAGAGGAAGGAAGAACTGTACTTAAATCAGAGCAGGATTATCCATTAGGGCAAACTAGGCAGGAGCCAAGGGCCCAGTGAATATCAAGGACCCCTTCAGTTCTACAGCCATGCAATACAAGAGTAAGGGGCCCCCAAATGCCAGTCCTGCCCGGGGCTCAGTTTGATCTTAGTCCATCTCTGATAAGAAATGTATTTGGAAATGAAGCCATGCATATTGTGCCTTAGTAAAAATGCAATGAATGAATGATGGCACATGGGGCCCCTTTTCTAGACCAGGAAACAGGTGACATCTACTTCATGGTGTAAGTGTAAATCCATCTTATCCGGTGGTTCTTGAACTTTCTAAGACTGTGACCCACTTGCACATTTCTGTTGAGCCACAACTTGTAAATTGTTGATTTGCAAGTTCTTTTGGTGAGCTAATATTTCTGTTCCATTGTTTCTGGTTCTCACTGTCTAGCTTGTTTGATTGATGTTTGATTGATTCTGTTTTATATATACCAGGCAGCTGTGGTGTAACTAGGAATCACTGGGCCCTCAGCAAAATTATGATGGGGCCCCTATGCTTTTTCATCTACAGTTGTTTTCTGGGGGGGAGGCTGCATCTGTCAGGGAAAGTAAGAACAACCACCCACCCCCTAACGAGATTCTCCCATGGTAGTTAAAGGACAACTCCACCCTCATAACATCTTTTAGAAAGAATGGCCTCTTTAAAATATGTTGATATATCTTTGTTCTTTGAATTCATTACCGTATGTCTGCTAGGCTTTTGGAGGCCTCATGGAAATTGAGCAATTTAGAAACCTGTACTGAGTCTGAGCATGCTCAGAAGAGGCAGATAGAGGATTAACATTCAGTCATTGGCTGTGATGTAAACTGCCATATTTGACAGTTGCTAACTGGAAGCACCAGGAAGCAGAAACTGGGGAAACAGGACATTGTGCAGGATTTCAGGTTAGACTTATATATTTCAGATTTTAAACTATTACCATTTAGGGTTTTGAGGGGTGATTTACCTGTATGTAAGTTTTCATTTTGGGGCTGGACTTGCCCTTTAAGCTCTACCAGGCAGTGTGAATGTTCTGTTCTGATTTAAGAATACTGCATGATGTTAATGTAGCAGTACTCTATGACTGCTAGAGGGCAGCACCAAAAATCTAATTATCCCAAAAAATTACATTTCTCTTGATTCATTTGGAGCCATAAAGGATAACTCCACTCTTATAATAACATATTTTAGAAAGAATTAATTACTGTATGCCTGCTATGCTTCTGGTTGTCTGAGCAATTTAGAAACCTGTACTGAGCCTGGGCATGCTCAGAAGAGGCCGCTAGGGGATTAGCATCAGAGGCTTAGCTACAGGGGAGCAGCCGGAGCAACCGCAGGGGGGCCCAGGAGCCAAGGGGGCCCCATCTTCCTATTTATACTAGATAGATATAGCCTCCCTCCAGAAAACCACAGTGGATGAAGCATGGATAGGGGCCCCATCACAGTTTTGCTGGGGGGGGGGGGGCAGTGATTCTTCGTTACGCCACTGATTAGCATTCAGTCATTGGCTGTGATGTCAACTGTCAAATCCATAACTGACAGTTACTAACTGGAAGAACCAGGAAGCAGAGACAGGAACAACAGGACATTGTGCAGGATTTCAGGTTAGACTTCTATATTTCAAACTAATACAGTTTAGGGTTTTGGGGGGTCATTTATCTGTATATAAGGTTTTGTTTAAGGGCTGAAACTAAAATAAAATAAGGTTGTATTAATGCTTTTGTTTACAATATCTAAAATTTCATAGAGAAAAATTGCCAGATTCATTTATATTTTTCACATTTTACTAAAAATAGAAAATTTCCATCAGAGAGTAGTTTTCATTTTCCATGCTGAAGCACAGCAGTAAGGTTTCATTCCTTGCTGTGTGTGGGTCCAGAAGACCTGAGTCGATTAAAGGGGAACTGTGGTCTCCAAACAAGTTGACTTTAAATGAAAGGCCAGTTTCCTACCTTTAAAACGAGCCATCAACCACCTCTCTACGTGCTCCACAGCCCAAGATAAAAAGAATGACTGACCAGAAAGTTAATGGTGACATTCCTAAGGCTTCTCCTGCACAGTGCCACTGGTGAGTACAGCCTCAGACTCACTCAGGTGTGAGGGAGACAGGAGTCCCTCCTCTCTCTGCTGTGTGTAGTCCTGAGAGAGTAGGTAAGGGAATCTACAGCCCTTCTTTCCCATTATGTGAAAACACCCTTTTCAGGCAGAGTTCTCACTCTGCCTGAAAAGGTTGTTTCCACAGAGTTTTCTGTGGGGGGGGGGGGGGGGTGAGTGGCCTACGGCACCCGTGAGTGGGCGGGGCTTAAAGGGCATCTATACCGAAAAATAGGTTATTTTATATTGACCAAACTGGAAACTATAATTCTTCCCAACCGCCACTGTATCATTTCTTTGTTGATCTACCCCCTATATTTCTTTAGATATGCAATCTAAAACTTCTTATATTTCAGCTCTTAATTAAGTTCCTTGCTCTCAAAAACTATTCTTTTGTGAGTAGTTTTACTGTAGCTGGAATGGTGACAGAGTTTTGACAGTTGGAATTCTGTATGCTGTTTAGGTTTGACAGTTGATTTGTGGGGAATAAGTCAGGTCAGATGGAAGTGGGAATGGTTAAAAGAGGGAGAGGGGGGAAACTGCTCCTAAACAAAATGTGTGGGGGATTGAAAGCATGTAGCAACACAAGCAAAGCAGAGTAAGTGCTTTACATGTATTCAATTATAGATTAAGATGAGGCAAAGTAATTTTTTCAGTATAGTGTCCCTTTAAGCACAAGTGGGCGGGTGGGGCTTAGGCACCTGTGAGTGGGCGGGGCTAAGGCATCCACGGGTGGGCGGGGCCACGACACCTGCAGGTGGGCAGGGCTACATGGGCTGTAGGAGTATGGGCCAAGGGGGGCCTGCAACTGGAGGGGGGGGACCAGGGGGGCTGCAAAGGGGAGGAGGAGACACAGGACAGATTGACTGACCGTTTCAAAGCAGGAAGTGCAGGGGACCTGGTAATTCTGCTGCCATATCACACACAAAATGTAAATATCTTCAAAACAATGAAAAATAAACAATGGAAATAAATTGCAAAAATTCTCAGGAGAGCAGTTCCTATCAATTTACCTAAAGTCATTTTTGGACCACAGTTCCCCTTTAAAAGTGAGTCTTATTGTTGCACTTTAATCTTGATCAATAGAAGGAAAGACAAGCAAAACAGCTCTTCCTTCTCAGTAAGACCAAGTTGTTAAAGACATTCTTGTGCAGCATTCCTATTCAATGTGGCTTCCAACTCCAAAATAGTTTTTTTTAAAAGAGAATATACAAATATATGTCTTGGATCAACAGATCTTACAAGTGCCAATAAACCAACTGGAAGTATGATTAATAATAATGCTCTCAGACAGAAAATGTACTGTACTATGTTATATAAATTTGCTCTTCAATACAATGCATTACAATACAAAAAATGATTGAACAAAATTTTCAGTATTAATTACATAAACATATGCTGAATATTGATATGGATTTAATTTAGATGACAACAGACTAAAAACAGTCTAAAGAAATTATAAGAATGAATTGAACAAATAAATTAAGGTTTAAGGCAAAAAATACCACCAGCCACACACTCACAACACTGGCACGATAATAGTGGCTTCCCAAATGTTGCATGTCGGGGTGCATGCAAATCACCTGCGTTAAATGGCGAGACAGTGTTAGTAAGAGTAGACTACTGGTACAGTATCGTAAGGGTGAGCAATTCTACCTACACAAGTGCAGAGATTAAAAAAAAGAAAAGCCAGAAGGGTGACTTACTGACCTATACACAGCAAGGTAGTTAATTCATGGTTGCCCACTACTGTGTATAGGCACAGAAAAAAATATTTTAGAAGAATTTGAGTATAGTTGAGTAATTTAACAATACAGCGAATATAGTAATATTCTACTAAAATATACACTGTAAAGTTTACTATAAACTGTATTAATGTTTTCACCATGATTTGACCCATGCAATTGCAACTATGTGGCAAAATTCAGAATGATGAAATTCCTTGAAGTTGTCATTTCACATTATAGAGAACAGCATTTTGGGAACACTGCCTGTACGAGAAACCTTTCAGTCATTACTGATTGACTGTGATCTCTCTAATTATTCCCTGGGAAGGAATCACTTGCAGAATCCATTTCAATTATAAAATCCATTGAGCCTTATTTACATTTTTACTTTAGAGCAAATAAAAGTTTACTTAGAGAAAAAGCAGAAGTGGGAGAAGTGCAGGTATAACCTCTAATTAATAAATTATTTCCGGTCATACTTCTCCTTTTCCTAAGATTTCTACATCTTTGAAACCTGTTTTTGGAGAGCATACGATCACCATTTTTTTAATGCTCTCCGATAATGGATTATTGACGGAATCATAAACAGATAGTAAAGAGTGTGAACACAGTTAAGGGCCACCCGATGTACCATAGGGGGTCCTCACCTTCTAACTCTTCCTTACCCAGCGGTGACGAGACAATTCCACAAAAAGTTTTTGAAGAGGGGGACGCCATGCAGTCTATTTACTGTAACACAAGTGCTGTCTATTGCAATAAACGGCACTTGTAGTAAATATACTGCGTGGCATCCCCTTTTTCTTAAACTTTTTGTGGAATAGTAAAGTATGTCAAACGTGCTGCATTGTGATCAAGCTTTTCACACACATTACTGTCCGTTATAGTGTATGCTTCGTCATTGTTTAATAATAAAATAATTTTTGTTCCTGATTTATAGCCTAGACCATTTAAATGAAAGTCATGAAAATAATTCACTTTACTTGCTCACTCCACACTTCTGTTAACAAGAGGATTAAAAATAAAGGAGGCCATACAATTAACACTGGTTTGTCACTGTTAAGTCAGCCCCCCAGTTTACCAACCAGTGTTTAGTCAGCCCTCCAGTTCGCCAGTGTTAAGTCAGGTCTCCAATTTTGCAGGCAATTAGGTCAGCCCTCCACTTTACCAGCCAGTGTTTACTGAAGTTAAAGGGTATGTCCACCCTCTTTTTAAATTTAACACACTGTAGGGCAGGTCCCCCCACCCCAAACGCTATATTTTATACCCCAAAACGTTTTACTTCTTTACTTACAGCACTCGTTCCTTCGCTGTACTGGTCGGCTCCCTGCCCGCCGGAAGTAAGCAGGGGGCCGGACCGGCAGCCGCGGCTGTGATTGGCTGAGAGGCAGCCAATCACAGCCGCGGTGCCATCAGTGAAAACGGCGCTGGAACGAGGGTGTGTAAGTAACGAAGGGAAGCGTTGTTTGTTATAAGTATGAAGCGGTTGGGGGTGGGGGGACCTGCCCTGCAGTATGTTAAAATAATTTTATAATAGCTACGATAATCAAGGAGAGATCGGGAGGGAGGGTGGGAAAGGGTCTACAGTGCGCAAGTCTCTTACCTCCCGGAGGCAATACAGAGGCAGAGACCTTTAGGGCAGGAAGACAGCTCCTACCCTACAGTTTCCTGGACTTTATTCATGGACTCCAGAAGAACCACAAGGAGCAGGGATGTAAGGTAAGGTTTTTATTTAATTGTACAGTGGGGCCAGTAGTAGGGAAATTTTTAGTTTGGGGGGTGGACATGCCCTTTAACTATAGGGCTGACTTAACAGTGACTGAGGAACTGGAGGACTGACCATATATATGTTAAATAAAGGGTGGTAACGTGCCAATCAGAGATTGGTAATAAGTGCTCCTGAACAATGACTACCGTATATACTCAAGTATAAACCATCCTAAATATAAACCGAGGTGCTTACTTTTAACTGATAAACTAGGAAAACTTTCACTCGAGTATAAACCGAGGGTTTATACAGGCCGCAGGTTGGCATTATATACAGTGATATAAAGAATAGAGATTGCAATCAAACCAAATATGTTGAGATGGCACTTAAAAGGCACATTAGAGCATTAATGTACCACTTAACAGTTTATTGGTTTATCAAACTCAAAATATGCTAAGTTAGAGACACACAAGCCTCTGAGAAACACATATTATATATCCTTTAAAACCCCTCTTATAATAAAGCAAGAGTTTAAAAATCCCTTAAATGTGTTAATTTTTCTTGATAAATCATAACGGTTTCAAGATTTAGATTCTATTTTATTGGCTATATCAAATAAATATTAGGCCAATTTAAAGAGCATGTCTACCTTTAAAAAATAAATAACAGGCGACTTCAGTTATCTGCCCGCAAACCTAATGGCTAGTATTAACAGTTTATTACATGCATTTGTAACTAGATATTTAATGAGAAGCTATATACCTGTCTGGCAAAGGTATCTGCCTAATTCCTCTGCTTAACGAGCACGTGCAGAGTAGGCAGCAGATAAAACAGCAGTCAATCATTGGCTGTGATGTCAGTTCTCACAGCATTGATTGACTGCATGGAGGGAGAGGCCAGCTTACTCTGTTAGAATGGGGACAGGGAGGAACTGTAAGATTATAGCCTTATAATCTTACAGTTCCAGGAGAAGGAAACCAGAAGCCGCAACGGGGTAGGTTATAATAAATAATGCACCCCCCAACTGTAAATTATAAGGATATTAGAAGTCACCTTGGAGTCCCGTGCCCTGTATAAAAGGTACTCGGCCTGCGGCCTCGTGCTTTTATATGGTCACAGAACTCCTCGGTGACTTCTAATATCCTTATAATTTACAGTTGGGGGTGCATTATCTACTATATAATGATACAAGGCTGTATGTGTATGATTAATAAGAACAATGAAAGGAAATGTCATATATATGTTACATATTACATGGCGTGCAGTGTACATAATATATATATAATGATACATGACTGTATGTGTAGGATTAATAAGAAGTTATAATTAAATAAACTCCAATGAACTATAGAGAAGTTTTTTTGCATTGTGACTTTTCCCTCCATGGCCCGTTCAATCTCAGCGTTTCTCTATCCAGGCCTCGCCCTTCCCCCTCTCAATCACCCTTCGCTTTGTTCAGATTCCAGCATCTTCCCCCACACAGTACTTCTCTGGTCTTTCTCCTTCAGCCTCCAAAGTAAATTCCCAACCAATCACACAGCGCGACCTGGGGCAAAACAAAAACTCTTATTGGCCTGCGGTCAGTCACCCAGACCCCGCCCTCATTAGTCTACCAAGGTTTGTGAATGGGGTGGGGGTGTCCCGGAGAGGAGTTTGATATAATGGGAGGGTCCCTAGAGGTCTCTCTCTCTCCCCTCTTATAAAGACAAGGGAGCTGGACTGAGGACGATCAATTTAATATTAGCCTAGAGAGGGAGGTGACCTGGATCCAGTAACTAAAGACTAACAACTAAGTTGCACGGAAGTTCCTCACGATTTAAACCAAAGCGAACCCGGGACTTTATTTCCATTTACCGCTTCATCCTACGGCAAGGAACTCACCACCGCTCTCCAGCCCCCCCTGCTGTCCCAAGGGGCGTCTATCACTTGTTACTTCCAAGGACTCAGCCATGAACCGACCGGGCTCCCTACTGCTGCTCTGCTGCTTCACTACGCTGTTACCCCCGACAGCCCAGCAATACCACGGGGAAAAGGGAATCTCCATCCCCGATCACGGATTCTGCCAACCCATCTCCATCCCTCTGTGCACGGACATCGCCTATAACCAGACCATCATGCCCAATCTACTGGGTCACACTAACCAAGAAGACGCCGGACTGGAGGTTCACCAGTTCTACCCGCTGGTCAAGGTGCAGTGCTCCCCGGAGCTGCGCTTCTTTTTGTGCTCCATGTACGCGCCGGTATGTACGGTGCTGGAACAGGCTATCCCGCCGTGTCGGTCGCTGTGTGAGCGGGCTAGACAAGGCTGCGAGGCGCTGATGAACAAGTTCGGCTTCCAGTGGCCGGAGCGACTGCGGTGCGAGAACTTCCCTGTGCACGGGGCGGGAGAGATCTGTGTCGGACAGAACACTTCGGACAACAGCGCTCCGTCTGGTCCCACCGCCCGGCCAACCCCCCGCCTACCGGACACTTTCACCTTCCACCCGCTCAGCAACAACCGGGACTTCACCTGCCCCCGGCAGCTCAAAGTTCCCCCTTACCTGGGTTACCGCTTCCTGGGGGAGAAAGACTGCGGAGCCCCCTGTGAGCCCGGCAAGGCTAATGGACTTATGTACTTCAAGGAGGAAGAGGTTCGCTTCGCCCGGCTGTGGGTCGGGGTCTGGGCCGCCCTGTGCGCCATCTCCACGCTGTTCACGGTGCTCACCTACCTGGTGGACATGCGGCGGTTCAGTTACCCCGAGCGCCCCATCATCTTCCTCTCCGGCTGTTACTTCATGGTGGCGGTGGCTCACTGTGCCGGCTACTTGCTGGAGGAGCGGGCGGTGTGTGCGGAGCGGTTCTCGGAGGACACGTACCGGACTGTGGCTCAGGGCACCAAGAAGGAGGGCTGCACCATCCTCTTCATGATCCTCTACTTCTTCGGCATGGCGAGCTCCATATGGTGGGTCATCCTGTCCCTCACCTGGTTCCTGGCGGCGGGAATGAAGTGGGGCCACGAGGCCATCGAAGCCAATTCCCAATATTTCCACTTGGCGGCCTGGGCAGTGCCCGCGGTGAAAACCATCACCATCCTGGCCATGGGGCAGGTGGACGGGGACGTGCTGAGCGGGGTGTGTTATGTGGGGATCCACAGTGTGGACTCGCTCCGGGGCTTCGTGCTGGCCCCGCTCTTTGTTTATCTTTTCATCGGAACCTCCTTTCTACTGGCCGGGTTCGTGTCTCTGTTCCGGATCAGAACCATCATGAAACACGACGGCACCAAGACCGAGAAGCTGGAGAAACTGATGGTGAGGATCGGGGTGTTCAGTGTCCTGTACACCGTCCCGGCCACCATCGTGCTGGCCTGTTACTTCTACGAACAGGCGTTCAGGGACACGTGGGAAAAGACCTGGTTGGTTCAAACCTGCAAAGGCTTCGCCGTCCCCTGTCCCAATTACAACTTCGCCCCCATGAGCCCGGACTTCACTGTGTACATGATCAAATACCTAATGACCATGATCGTCGGCATCACTTCCAGCTTCTGGATCTGGTCGGGCAAAACCCTCCAGTCCTGGCGCAGGTTCTACCACAGGCTGAGCCATGGCAGTAAAGGGGAGACCGCGGTATAGCGATGGGCCCATGGAATCCCATTAACTTTCCCAATGTTACCATTAGCCTATCAGACTGGTAATAAGGATGGGGGTTGGGCGATGCTGTGAGAGGTTTATGTCCCTGTATGACTATTTCATTCATGTGGTCCCATGTACAATTCCTATAGTCTGATGTAGGGTGAAGGAAATCGGGCTTCTCACATGGACTCTTCAAACCTGCAACTTTCCAACTGTTGGACTACATATCCCAGAATTCCCTAACAACCAGAGCTGTGTTGGTGCTTTGGATGTTATTCAGATAGAGGAGCTGCTGGTTGACCAGCCTTCAGTTGGCCCTTTTAGTGCTTCTGAGGATCCCATCCGTCAATGGGAACCCACTAGTAAATCAATGCTAAGCATGGGCATCTGGAAATCTAGCTAAAGCTTTTGTTAAACATGTGTCTTACATCTGTTATTCATCCCTTTACCAGCACTGTGCTGCACAGCAGGAGTTAAAGGACTGCTAAGCTGAAAATGCAAATTACTTTCTATGAAAGTCACTTGTAACATTCCTTTGGTGCATCCGTTATAGTTCCAGGGTGCCCGTACTGTACAGTATTTAGCAATTTTTTTTCACATACCATATTGATCAGGGCGTGTTATATCATTTCCTCTATTTTAAGGTTATTTACAATGTTTTTAGGAAAATGCTATTCCTTTAATCTCTGTAGTGGTAGAAATGACTTTGCATCTTTCAAGTCTCTGGCATATCTACTAGTGAATGTTACCATTGTCGCTTTCATTGAGTTGTTTGCATTGAATATTCAGCATCCTATTTGAAATGGACTGTCCGCTTCTTTCTGTCAAATTAACTTCTAAAATGTATAGGTTTTTGGCCATGGAAGTTTTGTTGTTCCATATTATACAGATGGAGGTAACGGCAATCTTACACTTGTCATTTACTTAGCTGCTAGACACTATTTTGCCCCTCTTGTTTGCCTTTCAGATCAAGGCTTATAGGGATGGTAAATACTTTGTGTTCCTTAAGCACCCTGCAGGCAGTTAATTAAAGTTTCACTGAATGGGGTTTCACCTCACGAGCAGCTGGGCAAATAATGCCTTTTGGTAAAGACTGGTCCTAACTGTTATGTCAACAAGGCAGCATTTTTACTTGTTCTATATACATTTAACTTATACATACATGTCTATAATTTATATTGCTGGGAATAGGTTTTACATAAACTGTATATTACTTTTATACTGGTACTTAAAGGTTATTCAGAGGTTCCCCCCCTCATTTCACATTTATCAGATAATTTTGACTAGTTTCCCAAAGTACATAGCATTTGCAAACAACTAGTTACTAATTTGTGCAATCATCATGGACTTTTTTTTGATGGGGGGGGGGGGGGTTTGATAACAAATTGGTAACACTATTGAAACCGAGAACCATTTTATTCCTCTGCATATCAATTCCATTTTACACAAAGGCTTTGCAGAGCTGTGTTTGAATATAACAAGATTTGTATTTCTTCACCTAATGCTGTTTAGTTATCCTACATACACTTGTAGAATGCAGAGTCTGCCCGCAAAATAAACTTCCTAAATTCCATTCCCATGTTTTTTCTAAAATGTGGAGGTTAACCAAGTCCTTATTAAGGTGGTTAGCGTGCACAGTATAAACTATTCAAACCTGAGAACTTATTAAATTTTTTTTTTTTAGGTTATTTTTAATGGTACTCAAATGAAAACCATAGATTAACTGCACAACCTGTTTAGTAAGATTTATAAATACAGAATATTTTTTTAGAGCGTGACTGTTATGAACTTCCATGGATCATAGCAAATGCTGCATAAAATGTATGTTGAAAGTTGGATACGTAAGAGATTATTTTATAAATTTGCCTCTTTCATACATGTCATCTTTAGGAAATGAAGATTACATTGTTTATATATATATTTTTTTTGTATATAACTGTACGATTTTGTACGAAGATATATATGTATTTATGTTTCTACTTTTTGACTTAAATGGCCAGAAAGCCACACTTTTTATCATATGTACAGATCACTAAATAAAACTTTTCTTTAGGTAAATTTGGGTTTTATTTCTGTGCGAATGGAAGGGTTAAGGTTCTGTATTTAGTTAATATTGTATTTCTAAGGCAGCCATTATATTTTTACTGGAAATCTAAAATGGACTTCATGTTCCATACCAAAATCTGTGATGCCTATATAATGCAAATTTAGTACAGGGCTAAATTGTTCAACATTGTATCTGCTGCACACACCTACTTTTTAAACACTTTCTAAGCAAAAGGTGATTTTAGATTTAGCTTTAGATTTTAATGTAATTACAATGGGTATGGTGGCCATTAAGAGATTTGCATACAATTACATTTAAAAGACATCTTTACCCTAAACTATTAGTCCCAAATGGAGACCCCACATTTAAAAAGCATGTCCTTCCCCCAAATCATAGAGCAGTTGTGCTTACAGACCCCAAATCAGCTCCTAACCCTAGATATTCACCCCAGTACTTTGTTCAATGTGCAGGCTTAATTTCAGGCTCTTCCAGGTATGATGTCGAGGCTCAATGCAGCACAGTGAAAGCCGAGAGCATGTGCCAAAGCTCTCGGCTTTCACTGCATTGAATGGAAATGGAGACTGCATAAATTACCTGGTTGAATATCTAGAGTTGATCTGCAGTCTGTACAATGTTTCTAGGGTTTTCGGAGCTTTGGGGATAGGCCACACTATTGCCAGAATGTGCACAATGCAATCGCATCCACATCGCACAGTCACCACAATTACATGGAATTCAATGAGTCCATGTCTTACTATCTGCAATGTGCCTAGTTTACTAAATAACAGGGGAAATCTAATTGCATGCTTTTAGAGCACTACAGAGGGGCACACTGGTAAAATATACTTTTGGGGTTGTGCATAAGACTATTTTCACCTGTACATAATCTGTTGCATGATATACACATAAGTACTTATAAATGTTCCATCTGCAATTCTTAAAACCTCAAAAGTATTTACAGATCAGTAGAATAACACAGCTTTAAAAGTGAATAAAAACTGTACTTGTAGAGGGCAGCGTGAACTTGGGAAGAATCCTTTATTCACTGGAGACCATCAGTGTAGTGTGCATTCAGTGAAATCTTGTACTTTAAATTTAGTCTCTTACAGGGCCTAGCCTAGCCCTCAAATGAAAACTTACATACAGGTAAATCACCTCCAAAAACCCTAAAATGTAATAGTTTGAAATCTGAAATATAGAAGTCTAACCTGAAATCCCGCACAATGTCCTGTTTCCCCTGTTTCTGCTTCCTGGTTCTTTCAGTTAGCAAATGTCAGTTATGGATTTGACAGTTGACTGAATGCTAATCCCCTAGCCTGCTTCTTCTGAGCATGCTCAGGCTCAGTACAGGTCACTAAATTGCTCAGTTTCCATGAGGCATCCAGAAGCATAGCAGGCATACAGTTATAAATTCAGAGGACAACGTAGGCTATATCAACATATTTTAAAGAGGCCATTCTTTCTAAAAGCTGTTATGAGGGTTGTCCTTTAAGGTTGTCCATGGATTTAAATACTCATTTCCTGACCATCACCACCACAGCCCAATATTTGTTAATTAAATCGGATTAACAGCTGTCCTATGTAATGCCTGGTTCTGGTTCTGCTTGATGGCCCGGGAATGCTTATTGGTGATATTGTAACATTTGTGTAGGCAATTGGTGTAAGATAGTAATGCATGACAAGCTTTTCCATTTCCCAACAGCATTTCTTCCACAGCCAATTTAGATGCCTAGTCTAAGCATAGGCCTAACATAATGTTTACCCAGGCCTTGGCTTCTTCGTTTTAGTATTTTATATTTTATACTGTCAAGCATAAAGTGTCCAACAGAAATGTCTTAACTTTGTCCTATTGACCAAATGGCTTATGATGTTTGGTCATCATCGCGATGACCCATTCTGGGCAACAAAATTGTTGTCTATGGCTTGCATAATCCAAAAGTATTGTTTTTGTATTTCTCATATAATGAATATTAGTTTCCTGTAGATATACTGTTACCAATGCAAGAGAATAGCTGATGGAAGTCCCTTATGAAATGAAAGTCTTTGAATAAGCTTTGTTTATAAGGGCTCAGTCTATATGATGTTTTTATGTGTTTGCTTTTCTGCACAGCAAAATTTATCTACAACCAGATTGACCTTGTTTGAGTAATACTGTGCAACACTGTTAAAGGGGATTTTTTATTTATTTTATTTCAGAATGTTTTTAGTAGTGAATTATTTCTTACTTTAAACTGTATTTCTAAGATTGCATTACGTTACTGGAAACTACAAGCATTTCAGAATTATTTCAGTTCAACAAAATAATTATTTAAATAGCTGTGCCTTGTTGTTTCTTAACATTCCTTATCTGTGAGATAATGGGTTTCAGTGGGGGAAGGATTTTTCCAACAGAGATATTGAGTTTCTGAGATCACAAAATATCCAATGTAAATGGTAACATTTTGTACAATGATAGCTATTCCTTTAATTCATTGATTGAAGAACGTGATGGAGCTATGCTTTAGGCATACACACCAGCAGATATTTCTGATAGTGCTGTGGATTGGCCAGCCAGAAATATCTGATGGTGTGGGGAGGCCGGACGCAATAGTGCTCAGTCGCCCATTCATCTGAATTAGACAAACGGGCAATTGGGTTCGTTGGTAAATTGTGGCCGATCGTGTGGTTCCCTATGGGACAACTGTTGCTCCCACCACCTTGTGACCCAGACCTTTACCAATGGGAATACACGTTCTGCAAGAAGCACCATCAACCATTAGATAGATCCCAGACTATGGTGGGTGGCGGAGCTTATACATTAGAGTTGTCCTTTAAAGTAGCCATACATGTAGCGATTATTGACCAGGTAGAAATTATAGCCATGAAAATTCACTGATGACAAAAATGGAACGATTCTGTTGTTCTGACACCACACATAAAGCGATTATCGGCTGAAAACCATCATCTGCCTTGTAAAGGCAAATGGACATAGATATGTGTGCTAGCTATTTAAATAACACTGACTAACAGACTGTTTGCTTTTTTTTCTTACAGGGTTGCATACCACAGAAAAAGTAAACTAAACAAGTCCTTGTATTTTAAATGTGATTGACAGCATGAAAGTTTATCCTGGACCTGCCAACAGGGAAAGACTAGCTACTTCTTTTGTTTACTTCCAGTTTGTGATGTTTGATTTATAGCCACAGGTGCTGACTGGCAACCCAGGAAATTCTACACATTTTCTTGCAGACCATTTTTCTGTTTGGGCAGTAAGAATCTGTGAATACGGATATGTAATGCTGCATTTAAGTTAGGTATTTTAGTTTCAGACCATCAGCTTGATTGTTATCGCTATCAGTAGATCAGTCAGCAGGAATATCAAACACAAATATGCCCACATGTACCTGCTCAGAAATATCAGACACAAATTTGCCCAATGTACATAGTAAATTATGGGTTGGAAAAAAAATACCACAATCCATGAAGTTAACCCCCCCCACACACACACACAATCTTTTAAAGATCTTTCATGTTTACCCAGCTTTAGAGCTACTACTAATCTATCCACAATAACTCCCAAGTCCTTCTCTATTGAGTAAACTAACTCTAGTCCATGTAGTGTTAGACTGGCCTTGATGTTGTTTTTGCCCAAGTGCATAACTTAGCATTTCTCATCATTAAACTTCATCAGTCACCAATTTTATTTAAATTGGTTTGTAAGGTAGAGGCATCCTGTACGGAGTCAATAATCCTGCACAATAAGTATCATCAACAAACAGATTGTACTCTCAATGCCCAACATTAGGTCATTTATAAATGGGTTAGAGTACTGAACACAGAAAAAAACCCTGAGGAACACCACTAAACACAAATGTTCCATTAAAGGATAAGTATACTGAAAAAACAAATACAGTTTAAATGGTAGCTGAATCCCTAACTAACCTTTTCCCCTCCCTTTTTTTTTTTTAGGTCCCTTCAGAGCCTACCTGAGCCCATGGAAAGTGTTGGCCATTTTGGAAGATGAAAGAAGTCCGGTAAACTCCGCCCCCTGAGAGTTGCTGGACCTCGTTTCCAACTTGTGTCTATATCTTCAGTGCCAGTTAGGTCCGTGCATGCTCGTGCGAGTGACATCATGATGCATGCTAATACAAGCGTGCGTGGCGTGATAACGTCACGCGTGAAGTAACGTCATGTCGCACGCGCGGCGGGTGGCACGCATGCATGGACCTAACTGGCACTGAAGATTTAGACACAAGCTGGAAACGAGGTCCAGCAACTCTCGGGGGGCGGAGCTTACCGGACTTTTTTTCATCTTCTAAGATGGCCAGCACTTTCCATGGGCTCAGGTAGGCTCTGAAGGGACCTAAAAAAAAAAAAGGGAGGGGAAAAGGTTAGTTAGGGATTCAGCTACCATTTAAACTGTATTTGTTTTTTCAGTATACTTATCCTTAATAACCACTCTTTGTAATCTATCCTTTAGCAACTTCTCAATCGACACACAAATTGACTGAGACCACTGTTTCTTATCTTTCATAATAACCTGTGGGATCCTCAAAATATGGCCTTTTAGATGTTTGAAAAGTACACCAACATTCCTAAATTACAGAGCGAAACCAGGGAATGTTTGTAGTTTTACACTAACTACACTCTGGGCCATATACACTAACCCGCAGTACATTTGCAATCAATCGGCAATACAATACCATGCAATAGTATTTTATAGGCCAGCGTACAATTGCAATCTTCATAAATGTACAATTGTGATCATAATTGTACAATAGTGATTGTAAAATTACAATAGAAATCTAAAAGGGCAACTGTGATGTCAAAACAAGTAAGGGTTAAATGAAAGCCTGCAGTATTTCATTTAAAATCAGCCGACAATCACATCTCTGGCCGGAGCCTGTGCGAAATTACATTAGGGTGAATGTTCAAACTTCCTGCTTCCAGTCGGTTGAGTTACATCACCTGACCTTTGCCCTGCCAGTCTGCCCCGGGGGAGAAGCATACTCTGTTAATGCTGGGGAAATCAGGTAGTACCTGGGGAAAAAATTGACAGTTGAGAAGGGGAGCCTATTAATGCAGGTAGAGGCTGGTCACATGACTACAAGTGAACAGGAAGTGATCAAGCAGGAAGTAATATTGCTGAACCTTTCCAGTAATACCTTCTCACAAATTTTATCTAGAGATGTGATTTAGGCTTAATTTTAAAGGTACAGTAGAAGGCTTTATATATAATCCATACTAGTTTGGAAGAGTTCAACATCACAGTTACCCTTAAACCATCATGATTGCAATAGTTAAAGACGCAATATCGCAAAATCTCAATACCTCACCTTTATAAATATGGCCCTGTGTCTATATGACACAAACACAGGTATATAAACACACAATTTTTAAAGTCCTAAAATGTGTACCATAGAAGCACATTAATATTAAGTCAAGTACAGCAGCACTCTCCGGGCTTAGATAAAACATAACTTTTATTATACTAATATAAAAGTTGCTTAACGTGTTCCCACTCTCAGCAGGTCATCATTAGGATATTGCAACACATCTCTGTGATACCTTATAAACCCACCCCCTGTGAACACACCCCAAATACATAGCTGGGAATAAAGTGGATTACAACATAAAAAGGTTCATTTAACACATGAATAAATTTGTTAAAACATATGGTAATATAACATGAAATATATATATATATATATATATATATATATATATACAAGCAAAAGTGTGCCTGTTGGTGCACAGTGGAATTTATGTCTGTATGTTTTGCTATGTGTGGATAAGAATCTTTGTATGGGCTAGGCCACACTAGCGTGTGTTTCGCGCTCGCGATTTTCACTACAATGGAAGTATCTATAATACATATACATAATTGCTAACAAAATCAATTAAAGGATAAGTGCACAGTAAAATCAAGTTATGTTCCTTTGGAAGCTGCAGCTTTAAAAATACTATTGCCATATGCTTTTTTTTTTACCTGTTTCCCTCCAGAACCTACCTTTGTGCCTTGAAAGTTGCTGACATCTTGTTACTGGTTTGCTGAATGTTAAGCTTCGCCCCTCTGAGATTTTCTCTGCTTTAGCCTCAAACAATAATTACTGTTTGAGGCTCAAGCAGGAGAGTGCTCGGAACTCGCAGGCATTACTGTTTGAGGCTCAAGCAGGAGAGTGCTCGGAACTCACAGGCATTACTGTTTGAGGCTCAAGCAGGAGAGTGCACGGAACTCACAGGCATTACTGTTTGAGACTCAAGCAGGAGAGTGCATGGAACTCACAGACATTACTGTTTGAGGCTCAAGCAGGAGAGTGCACGGAACTCACAGGCATTATTGTTTGAGGCTCAAGCAGGAGAGTGCACGGAACTCAGGCATTACTGTTTGAGGCTCAAGCAGGAGAGTGCACGGAACTCACAGACATTACTGTTTGAGGCTGAAGCAGGAGAGTGCACAGAACTCACAGGCATTATTGTTTGAGGCTCAAGCAGGAGAGTGCACGGAACTCACAGGCATTATCGTGTGAGGCTCAAGCAGGAGAAAGCGGAGGGGTGGAGCTTAACATTCAGCAAACCAGTAACAAATGTCAACAACTTTCAAGGCTCTGGAGGGGCATAGGGAAAAACAAATATGGTAACAGTATTTTTAAAGCTGCAGCTTCCAAATGAAGACAACTTGATTTTACAGTGCACTTATCTTTTAAATAAAAATGATATAGAAATATATTTCCTAAAGCTGGGTACACACAGCAAAATTGGGCTAAACTCAGTCCCAAGCGCTCCCCCTATGCACAGTATAGGGAGAACGCTCAGGACTATGGGGAGTCTACCGCGGCCAAGGGAAATTTTCCCGAATGAGCGTTCGTCCGACCCCAATGTTCGGTGGCCATGGGCTCGTACAGGAAAGCAAGGTTCACATATCGGATCCGACGAAAAAACGAAGCTTTATAGGTACTGTGTGTACCTAGCTTTAATTCTGTGCTGTATCAGCTTATTGGTCCTTGTAGGGACATATTTAGCCGCTGTATCGCTTTTTAGCGATATCGTGACTATAACGATCGGTATCGTAAATTTATGATCGTTAAACAGAGCGAAAGTGAACGATTGGTTTAACGATCGTAAATTTACGATACCGATCATAAATCTACGATAGCGAAATCGTTGATTTACGATCCACATAGAATACCGAACACCTATAAAATCTACATGTGACAGGCTGGTCTGTATTAATATTAGAAGCATGATGTCATCTGCAAATGTTTCAGTGGCAACCCTAGCAGTACATTTCTAGTGTATCTTTTAAAGGGGGATGATAGAGGTTAGGAAGAATGTATCTTTACTAATGCAATATTTCCCACAGGCATCCCTCCTGATGCATCAATTTGATAAAATAGGTATTAGGGTTGCCACCTTTCCCAAACACACATCAAATCTACATTATAAAATTTACATTATAAGCATTTCAGTGTAGCCATAATGCATTGCATTTAATGAATGATGTTTAGCTTTGCAACATGTAGATTTTATGTGTTTGGGTCTTAAAGGGTAATGGGACAATCCTAATGTATGCATACTCCAATAAATCACTTTTTCCCAAGATAATTATTAGTGTATGACATATTGTAAATAATATTTTAAGATTGATTAACATAAGTCTTGTTAGTGCAATGCAATCAAAAGTATGATACTGCAAATGATAATATTATGCAACGTATTACATCCTATATAATAAAAGGCTAAACCTGCGTCCGTGAATCTGTGTGTGGCTTTTCCTCTTCTGTGCATGCGCTCGTAAGATGTAAGAAGAGAGGGGGAGATGTGAAAGGAGAGTGGGAGTGGCTGGGATCCTGCGCATTGCCGGAATAATGTGTGTGTGTAGCTGCTTTTTTTTCCTTAGCATGGCCGGAGGGGGGAGAGTCCGTGTGCGCATGCGCGAGAGGAGTCTGGCTATGTGCGTGAACCGGACGAGAATGAGGCTGGAGGCTCTGTGCTCAGTTACGCATGATACAAGACTCACTGAAACTTGTGCATTGAAAAAAAAACTAGGGTCGCCACCCACCCAGTTCAGTAGTTCCATGTCGGTGCCAGAAGAAAAAAATACATGCTGTCAAGGGGACATGGCACTGCGTTCAAACCCTGCCCACGCTGCATCCTTATGGTCAGCTAAGAAACATTACACCAACTTTATAAAATACAAGTATATTAAAAGTTACTTTAGAGTTCCATGACTGGTTTAATAACATGATTTGTGTGGTTGTGGAACGGATTTGTTTATTTGGGTCAGTTCAAGCAGTGATTAGCTGTGAAGTAGCCACAACCAATTATTCTTTATAAATTTTTAGGTAAAATTGGTTAGAATGAACAGACCTGTCCCTAAATCCTAAAAACCTGCATGATAAATTAGAACAAAATATTTGCTATGGTACTTTAATTCCCAAGTGACAGACTACCAAACAAATTATCAATCTGTCTGCATCTAATATTTTACAATAGGGGGTGCATTAATCACTAGAAAAGTGTAACAATACTTACTAACTAGATAATTTAACCACAAAGATGCCAACAGTACAGCCATCAGTGTAACTGTCTTATGTACCCCTTGTGGTGGTTAAGATGGCATGATTAGCAGAGGTGAAGGGCTGCACAGTAGGAGCCTTTCTTTAGAATAAAAGACTTTGATTGATCCAGTGTAAGCTGTTTCCAAGGAAGCAGATGCCTGGAACAGACCTCTCCTGTAGAAGAAGAATACAAACCATGTGAGGACTGCAGAGACCAAAGAGTTTCTTTAACTCTTCTTTTGCTGGTACAAAAGACATAATAATTGTATTCAGCCCTTCTCCTCCCTGAATGACAAAAAGAGGCTGTAATTAAATGCCAAGACCTAAATTCTGAGGCTTTGCATTTCTTCAAAGACTTTACGCCTTCAGAGGACAGTGAGTGAAATAAAGGGTGATATCCTCCCTTTAAAAAAAAAAAAAGAACAATAGCTGACTTCATTCTTACTATTCTTTATGAAGGAAGCACCACCATAATATGTAAGGTGGATTGAGTTCATAGGAATGATATGAGACAGCACTAATCAACTCCACACATTAGCTATATGTACTACTCATGATGAGAACTTCTTGTTATCTAACAAAGGATATGTCCACCCTTGAAATATTTTTTTTATATGTTATTCTCCCTGTCCCCCCAGCCCAACCGCTCTATTTATTTTATTAGAAAATGCCCCAAACTTTACTTACCTCCCCTCTTTCCTCTGCTGCGCTGCCAGGCCCTTTGCTTGCGAGAAAATGCAAGCAGAGGGGCGGGACCGGCAGTCACGTCTGTGATTGGCTGAGCAGCAGCCAATCAAGGACGCGGCTGCCGGGAGTTCATTGGGGCAGAGGAAAAGTATTGTGAGGTAAGTATTAAACTACACTACATGATGGGGCCAGTAGTGGGGGGATTATAGTTTTGGGGGTGGACATGCCCTTTAAGGAAGTTTAGTTTTAAGCATTGTTGAGTTTTTTTACTGAAGAGAAGCTGTAAAGCTGTATTGCCTTATTCTCTCCCTATTTCATTTAATTTAATAGTGACCTCTGTCTATAGGCGCTTAACATCGCAAAAACCAGAGGCCTGCGCTACTCTGATAATGGCTCAAAAAAGCCGAAACCTGTCTGTAGTTGGCGCTCTGGATCAGTTTTTCTTTTATTTCAATTAAATATTTTATTATTATTAATGAAATAAAAAGGCTGAGAAAATAGTTTGTCTCTTATTGAATAATTCATTGTTTTCTTCCTCATTTGTTCCTACAAATAGACAAATAGATATATTATTTTTTGTTAGAAATATATATAGTCAGGTGCTAACCACAGTAAATGGACCACTGGGTTAAGCCGGGGACACAGAGTAAAGAGGTATAGCATATTGATGTATATATTCCATTGGAAGCAGTCTGTAGTTATATATAGTGAATATATAAAATGCTACATACTTCCCTGATGTACTCTATATAGGGAGATTATGCGAGTTGCCATAGGCTACCTACACAGCCAATAATAGGCCAGTTACAATGGGATTGGCCTATTATTGGGAATGTATGTACCCATCTTAACCTCCCCTATATACATCAGTTTTAAAGGAATTGTACATTGAAAATATTACTTTGCCTCATTTTAATATATAAATTAATACATGTAAGCAGCACTTATGTGATGTGTTTCTGTTGCTGCATGACTCCAATCCAGTGCTTGTTTTGCGCAAGCTCAGTCCCTTAGTCCCCCCCCTGCCAGACTATTAAACTCTCTGTGAGGGCAAGCATGCTCAGTAATCCCTATGAGGCAGCAATGGGAGAGGGAATTTCCCACCGTGCAGTTCACATACCAACGGTCACCATTCCAGCTACACCAAAGCTATACATAACAGAAAAAGTTAAAGGGCATCTATTCCGAAAAATAGGTTATTTTAAATTGGTCATAACTGGAAACTATAATTCTTCCCAACCACCACTGTATTATTTTTTTGTTGATCTGCCCCCTATTTCTTTAGATATCCAATCTAAAACTTCTTAGATTTCAGCTGTCAATCAAGTTCCTTGCTCTCAAAAACTATTCTTCTGTGAGTTGTTTTACTGTAGCTGGAATGGTGACAGAGTTTTGACAGTTGGAATGCTGTTAGTTGTGTGCAGGCTTGACAGTTGGTTTGTGGGGAAAAAATTCAGGTCAGATGGAAGTGGGAGTGGTTAAAAGAGGGAAGGGGGATCCTGCTCCTAACAAAATGTGTGCTGGATTGAAGTCATGCAGCAAAACACGCAAATCAGAGTGCTACTTACATGTATTCAATTATAGATTAATATTAAGTCATTTTTTCAGTATAGTGTCCCTTTAAAGGGCATGTCCCCCCGTTTTTTGATAAATTTCTGTAGTATAGGTCTCCCTCCCAAAACTCCCCCCGATCTATACTTACATTACCTCTTTCATCCGATGTTCAGTCCCAGTCCTCGGCTTGCATGAAACTGCAAGAAACGTGGCTGCCGGCAGTGGAGAACGCCGGGGAAAGAGGTAATGTAAGTACAGATCGGGGTAGTTTTGGGAGAAACTACTATAGCGCTTGGGGCTGGGGGAGGGAGCCCTACACTACAGAAAATGTAATTTAACACTAGGGGCAGAGGGAAAATGACAGGGATCAGGAGGGAAGGGATGGAGGGCTGCACTGAGCAAGCCACAAACCTCTGAGAAGAAGCCTCAGAGGTGGAAACAATTTCCCTGCCTGCCATGCTCCTGGTGGTCACTTTCTGGGACATCGGAGGGACATTACTGGAGAACCATTTAGAGCAGGGATGTAAGGTAAGGATTTTTATACACTACACAGTGGGGCCAGTAGTGGGGGACAATTCGGTTTTGGGGATAGACATGCCCTTTAAAATACTAAGGCACTTAATTGACAGCTGAAATATAAGACTGGATACCAAAAGAAATAGGGGACAGAGGGCCATATTTATAAACCCGCGATATCGCTTTTTAGCGATAGCGCGTGTTAGCTAATTTACGGTCGTGGTCGTAAATGTACGATCACGATTGTACATTTACTACCGAACATTCATTAATTAACGTACGTTCGATCGTAGAATACCATGCGTTAGTAAACTACCGCAATGGTATTCTATAGGGATCGTAAATCTACAATTTCGTTATCGTAAATTTACCATCGGTATCGTAAATTTACCATCAGTATCGTAAATTTACCATCAATATCATAAATTTATGATCATTAAACCAATTGTTAATCTCCAATCAGTTTAACGATCGAAAATTTATGATACCGATTGTTAAAGTCACGGTATCGCTAAAAAACGATACTGCGGCTTTATAAATATGGCCCAGATCAACAAAAATATGGTACAATCTTGGAAAACATGCTTACCAGGCCAGTGATTCCTAGTTACGGTATATACAGAGTCTGGCTAGCACAGCTTGGTATGGCGGTAAACAAATAATTTACAGTGCCAGCAAAAGCATAAAACACCCAAGTGACAGTCATGTGTTGCCATTAAGTTTGTGGCTAGTCTATCATTGCAGTCACTGCAGTGGGATTAGTTACATTTATGTACACTAGAAAAAAGGCACATGTGTGGGGATATAATTACTGTGTATAAATACATTAACAGACCATATGTACACTAGTGATGGACCCGAACCCAAGTTCGGTCTGAACTTTATGAGTTTGGACATACTTGAACTATCCGAACTAGTTCAGGTTCAATAATTATCGAATTTTAGGACCATTTGCTAACCCTCGAATGTAGTGTTCGTTTTCGGTAACCCTCGAAGGTAATGTTAGTTTTCGGTAACCCTCAAATGTAGCATTCGTTTTTGGTAACCCTCGAATGTAGTGGTCGATTTCAGTAACCCGCAAATCTAGTGGTCAATTTCGGTAACACTCAAATGTAATGTTCTTTTCGGTAACCCTAGAATGTAGCGTTCTTTTTTGGTAACCCTCAAGTGTAGTGGTCGATTTTAGTAACCCTCGAATGTAGTGCTCATAAACCCTTGAATGTAGCGTTCATTTTCGGTAACCCTCGAATGTAGTGGTCGATTTCAGAACCCCTTGAAAGTAGTGTTCATTAACCCTCGATTGTAGCGGTTGATTTCGGTAATCCTCGAATGTAGTGGTTGATTTCGGTAACCCTCGATCGAGGGTTACCGAAATCAACCACTACATTCGAGGATTACCGAAATCAACCGCTACAATCGAGGGTTAATGAACACTACTTTCAAGGGGTTCTGAAATCGACCACTACATTCGAGGGTTACCGAAAATGAACGCTACATTCAAGGGTTTATGAGCACTACATTCGAGGGTTACTAAAATCGACCACTACACTTGAGGGTTACCAAAAAAGAACGCTACATTCTAGGGTTACCGAAAAGAACATTACATTTGAGTGTTACCGAAATTGACCACTAGATTTGCGGGTTACTGAAATCGACCACTACATTCGAGGGTTACCAAAAACGAATGCTACATTTGAGGGTTACCGAAAACTAACATTACCTTCGAGGGTTACCGAAAACGAACACTACATTCGAGGGTTAGCAAATGGTCCTAAAATTCGATAATTATTGAACCTGAACTAGTTCGGATAGTTCAAGTATGTCCAAACTCATAAAGTTCAGACCGAACTTGGGTTCGGGTCCATCACTAGTGTACATATGGTCTGTTAATGTATTTATACACAGTAATTATATCCCCACACATGTGCCTTTTTTCTAGTGTACATAAATGTAACTAATCCCACTGCAGTGACTGCAATGATAGACTAGCCACAAACTTAATGGCAACACATGACTGTCACTTGGGTGTTTTATGCTTTTGCTGGCACTGTAAATTATTTGTTTACCGCCATACCAAGCTGTGCTAGCCAGACTCTGTATATACCGTAACTAGGAATCACTGGCCTGGTAAGCATGTTTTCCAAGATTGTACCATATTTTTGTTGATCTGGGCCATATTTATAAAGCCGCAGTATCGTTTTTTAGCGATACCGTGACTTTAACAATCGGTATCATAAATTTTCGATCGTTAAACTGATTGGAGATTAACAATTGGTTTAATGATCATAAATTTATGATATTGATGGTAAATTTACGATACTGATGGTAAATTTACGATACCGATGGTAAATTTACGATAACGAAATTGTAGATTTACGATCCCTATAGAATACCATTGCGGTAGTTTACTAACGCATGGTATTCTACGATCGAACGTACGTTAATTAATGAATGTTCGGTAGTAAATGTACAATCGTGATCGTACATTTACGACCACGACCGTAAATTAGCTAACACGCGCTATCGCTAAAAAGCGATATCGCGGGTTTATAAATATGGCCCTCTGTCCCCTATTTCTTTTGGTATCCAGTCTTATATTTCAGCTGTCAATTAAGTGCCTTAGTATTTTAAAGGGCATGTCTATCCCCAAAACCGAATTGTCCCCCACTACTGGCCCCACTGTGTAGTGTATAAAAATCCTTACCTTACATCCCTGCTCTAAATGGTTCTCCAGTAATGTCCCTCCGATGTCCCAGAAAGTGACCACCAGGAGCATGGCAGGCAGGGAAATTGTTTCCACCTCTGAGGCTTCTTCTCAGAGGTTTGTGGCTTGCTCAGTGCAGCCCTCCATCCCTTCCCTCCTGATCCCTGTCATTTTCCCTCTGCCCCTAGTGTTAAATTACATTTTCTGTAGTGTAGGGCTCCCTCCCCCAGCCCCAAGCGCTATAGTAGTTTCTCCCAAAACTACCCCGATCTGTACTTACATTACCTCTTTCCCCGGCGTTCTCCACTGCCGGCAGCCACGTTTCTTGCAGTTTCATGCAAGCCGAGGACTGGGACTGAACATCGGATGAAAGAGGTAATGTAAGTATAGATCGGGGGGAGTTTTGGGAGGGAGACCTATACTACAGAAATTTATCAAAAAACGGGGGGACATGCCCTTTAAAGGGACACTATACTGAAAAAATGACTTAATATTAATCTATAATTGAATACATGTAAGTAGCACTCTGATTTGCGTGTTTTGCTGCATGACTTCAATCCAGCACACATTTTGTTAGGAGCAGGATCCCCCTTCCCTCTTTTAACCACTCCCACTTCCATCTGACCTGAATTTTTTCCCCACAAACCAACTGTCAAGCCTGCACACAACTAACAGCATTCCAACTGTCAAAACTCTGTCACCATTCCAGCTACAGTAAAACAACTCACAGAAGAATAGTTTTTGAGAGCAAGGAACTTGATTGACAGCTGAAATCTAAGAAGTTTTAGATTGGATATCTAAAGAAATAGGGGGCAGATCAACAAAAAAATAATACAGTGGTGGTTGGGAAGAATTATAGTTTCCAGTTATGACCAATTTAAAATAACCTATTTTTCGGAATAGATGCCCTTTAACTTTTTCTGTTATGTATAGCTTTGGTGTAGCTGGAATGGTGACCGTTGGTATGTGAACTGCACGGTGGGAAATTCCCTCTCCCATTGCTGCCTCATAGGGATTACTGAGCATGCTTGCCCTCACAGAGAGTTTAATAGTCTGGCAGGGGGGGGACTAAGGGACTGAGCTTGCGCAAAACAAGCACTGGATTGGAGTCATGCAGCAACAGAAACACATCACATAAGTGCTGCTTACATGTATTAATTTATATATTAAAATGAGGCAAAGTAATATTTTCAATGTACAATTCCTTTAAAACTGATGTATATAGGGGAGGTTAAGATGGGTACATACATTCCCAATAATAGGCCAATCCCATTGTAACTGGCCTATTATTGGCTGTGTAGGTAGCCTATGGCAACTCGCATAATCTCCCTATATAGAGTACATCAGGGAAGTATGTAGCATTTTATATATTCACTATATATAACTACAGACTGCTTCCAATGGAATATATACATCAATATGCTATACCTCTTTACTCTGTGTCCCCGGCTTAACCCAGTGGTCCATTTACTGTGGTTAGCACCTGACTATATATATTTCTAACAAAAAATAATATATCTATTTGTCTATTTGTAGGAACAAATGAGGAAGAAAACAATGAATTATTCAATAAGAGACAAACTATTTTCTCAGCCTTTTTATTTCATTAATAATAATAAAATATTTAATTGAAATAAAAGAAAAACTGATCCAGAGCGCCAACTACAGACAGGTTTCGGCTTTTTTGAGCCATTATCAGAGTAGCGCAGGCCTCTGGTTTTTGCGATGTTAAGCGCCTATAGACAGAGGTCACTATTAAATTAAATGAAATAGGGAGAGAATAAGGCAATACAGCTTTACAGCTTCTCTTCAGTAAAAAAACTCAACAATGCTTAAAACTAAACTTCCTTAAAGGGCATGTCCACCCCCAAAACTATAATCCCCCCACTACTGGCCCCATCATGTAGTGTAGTTTAATACTTACCTCACAATACTTTTCCTCTGCCCCAATGAACTCCCGGCAGCCGCGTCCTTGATTGGCTGCTGCTCAGCCAATCACAGACGTGACTGCCGGTCCCGCCCCTCTGCTTGCATTTTCTCGCAAGCAAAGGGCCTGGCAGCGCAGCAGAGGAAAGAGGGGAGGTAAGTAAAGTTTGGGGCATTTTCTAATAAAATAAATAGAGCGGTTGGGCTGGGGGGACAGGGAGAATAACATATAAAAAAAATATTTCAAGGGTGGACATATCCTTTGTTAGATAACAAGAAGTTCTCATCATGAGTAGTACATATAGCTAATGTGTGGAGTTGATTAGTGCTGTCTCATATCATTCCTATGAACTCAATCCACCTTACATATTATGGTGGTGCTTCCTTCATAAAGAATAGTAAGAATGAAGTCAGCTATTGTTCTTTTTTTTTTTTTAAAGGGAGGATATCACCCTTTATTTCACTCACTGTCCTCTGAAGGCGTAAAGTCTTTGAAGAAATGCAAAGCCTCAGAATTTAGGTCTTGGCATTTAATTACAGCCTCTTTTTGTCATTCAGGGAGGAGAAGGGCTGAATACAATTATTATGTCTTTTGTACCAGCAAAAGAAGAGTTAAAGAAACTCTTTGGTCTCTGCAGTCCTCACATGGTTTGTATTCTTCTTCTACAGGAGAGGTCTGTTCCAGGCATCTGCTTCCTTGGAAACAGCTTACACTGGATCAATCAAAGTCTTTTATTCTAAAGAAAGGCTCCTACTGTGCAGCCCTTCACCTCTGCTAATCATGCCATCTTAACCACCACAAGGGGTACATAAGACAGTTACACTGATGGCTGTACTGTTGGCATCTTTGTGGTTAAATTATCTAGTTAGTAAGTATTGTTACACTTTTCTAGTGATTAATGCACCCCCTATTGTAAAATATTAGATGCAGACAGATTGATAATTTGTTTGGTAGTCTGTCACTTGGGAATTAAAGTACCATAGCAAATATTTTGTTCTAATTTATCATGCAGGTTTTTAGGATTTAGGGACAGGTCTGTTCATTCTAACCAATTTTACCTAAAAATTTATAAAGAATAATTGGTTGTGGCTACTTCACAGCTAATCACTGCTTGAACTGACCCAAATAAACAAATCCGTTCCACAACCACACAAATCATGTTATTAAACCAGTCATGGAACTCTAAAGTAACTTTTAATATACTTGTATTTTATAAAGTTGGTGTAATGTTTCTTAGCTGACCATAAGGATGCAGCGTGGGCAGGGTTTGAACGCAGTGCCATGTCCCCTTGACAGCATGTATTTTTTTCTTCTGGCACCGACATGGAACTACTGAACTGGGTGGGTGGCGACCCTAGTTTTTTTTTCAATGCACAAGTTTCAGTGAGTCTTGTATCATGCGTAACTGAGCACAGAGCCTCCAGCCTCATTCTCGTCCGGTTCACGCACATAGCCAGACTCCTCTCGCGCATGCGCACACGGACTCTCCCCCCTCCGGCCATGCTAAGGAAAAAAAAGCAGCTACACACACACATTATTCCGGCAATGCGCAGGATCCCAGCCACTCCCACTCTCCTTTCACATCTCCCCCTCTCTTCTTACATCTTACGAGCGCATGCACAGAAGAGGAAAAGCCACACACAGATTCACGGACGCAGGTTTAGCCTTTTATTATATAGGATGTAATACGTTGCATAATATTATCATTTGCAGTATCATACTTTTGATTGCATTGCACTAACAAGACTTATGTTAATCAATCTTAAAATATTATTTACAATATGTCATACACTAATAATTATCTTGGGAAAAAGTGATTTATTGGAGTATGCATACATTAGGATTGTCCCATTACCCTTTAAGACCCAAACACATAAAATCTACATGTTGCAAAGCTAAACATCATTCATTAAATGCAATGCATTATGGCTACACTGAAATGCTTATAATGTAAATTTTATAATGTAGATTTGATGTGTGTTTGGGAAAGGTGGCAACCCTAATACCTATTTTATCAAATTGATGCATCAGGAGGGATGCCTGTGGGAAATATTGCATTAGTAAAGATACATTCTTCCTAACCTCTATCATCCCCCTTTAAAAGATACACTAGAAATGTACTGCTAGGGTTGCCACTGAAACATTTGCAGATGACATCATGCTTCTAATATTAATACAGACCAGCCTGTCACATGTAGATTTTATAGGTGTTCGGTATTCTATGTGGATCGTAAATCAACGATTTCGCTATCGTAGATTTATGATCGGTATCGTAAATTTACGATCGTTAAACCAATCGTTCACTTTCGCTCTGTTTAACGATCATAAATTTACGATACCGATCGTTATAGTCACGATATCGCTAAAAAGCGATACAGCGGCTAAATATGTCCCTACAAGGACCAATAAGCTGATACAGCACAGAATTAAAGCTAGGTACACACAGTACCTATAAAGCTTCGTTTTTTCGTCGGATCCGATATGTGAACCTTGCTTTCCTGTACGAGCCCATGGCCACCGAACATTGGGGTCGGACGAACGCTCATTCGGGAAAATTTCCCTTGGCCGCGGTAGACTCCCCATAGTCCTGAGCGTTCTCCCTATACTGTGCATAGGGGGAGCGCTTGGGACTGAGTTTAGCCCAATTTTGCTGTGTGTACCCAGCTTTAGGAAATATATTTCTATATCATTTTTATTTAAAAGATAAGTGCACTGTAAAATCAAGTTGTCTTCATTTGGAAGCTGCAGCTTTAAAAATACTGTTACCATATTTGTTTTTCCCTATGCCCCTCCAGAGCCTTGAAAGTTGTTGACATTTGTTACTGGTTTGCTGAATGTTAAGCTCCACCCCTCCGCTTTCTCCTGCTTGAGCCTCACACGATAATGCCTGTGAGTTCCGTGCACTCTCCTGCTTGAGCCTCAAACAATAATGCCTGTGAGTTCTGTGCACTCTCCTGCTTCAGCCTCAAACAGTAATGTCTGTGAGTTCCGTGCACTCTCCTGCTTGAGCCTCAAACAGTAATGCCTGAGTTCCGTGCACTCTCCTGCTTGAGCCTCAAACAATAATGCCTGTGAGTTCCGTGCACTCTCCTGCTTGAGCCTCAAACAGTAATGTCTGTGAGTTCCATGCACTCTCCTGCTTGAGTCTCAAACAGTAATGCCTGTGAGTTCCGTGCACTCTCCTGCTTGAGCCTCAAACAGTAATGCCTGTGAGTTCCGAGCACTCTCCTGCTTGAGCCTCAAACAGTAATGCCTGCGAGTTCCGAGCACTCTCCTGCTTGAGCCTCAAACAGTAATTATTGTTTGAGGCTAAAGCAGAGAAAATCTCAGAGGGGCGAAGCTTAACATTCAGCAAACCAGTAACAAGATGTCAGCAACTTTCAAGGCACAAAGGTAGGTTCTGGAGGGAAACAGGTAAAAAAAAAAGCATATGGCAATAGTATTTTTAAAGCTGCAGCTTCCAAAGGAACATAACTTGATTTTACTGTGCACTTATCCTTTAATTGATTTTGTTAGCAATTATGTATATGTATTATAGATACTTCCATTGTAGTGAAAATCGCGAGCGCGAAACACACGCTAGTGTGGCCTAGCCCATACAAAGATTCTTATCCACACATAGCAAAACATACAGACATAAATTCCACTGTGCACCAACAGGCACACTTTTGCTTGTATATATATATATATATATATATATATATATATATTTCATGTTATATTACCATATGTTTTAACAAATTTATTCATGTGTTAAATGAACCTTTTTATGTTGTAATCCACTTTATTCCCAGCTATGTATTTGGGGTGTGTTCACAGGGGGTGGGTTTATAAGGTATCACAGAGATGTGTTGCAATATCCTAATGATGACCTGCTGAGAGTGGGAACACGTTAAGCAACTTTTATATTAGTATAATAAAAGTTATGTTTTATCTAAGCCCGGAGAGTGCTGCTGTACTTGACTTAATATTAATGTGCTTCTATGGTACACATTTTAGGACTTTAAAAATTGTGTGTTTATATACCTGTGTTTGTGTCATATAGACACAGGGCCATATTTATAAAGGTGAGGTATTGAGATTTTGCGATATTGCGTCTTTAACTATTGCAATCATGATGGTTTAAGGGTAACTGTGATGTTGAACTCTTCCAAACTAGTATGGATTATATATAAAGCCTTCTACTGTACCTTTAAAATTAAGCCTAAATCACATCTCTAGATAAAATTTGTGAGAAGGTATTACTGGAAAGGTTCAGCAATATTACTTCCTGCTTGATCACTTCCTGTTCACTTGTAGTCATGTGACCAGCCTCTACCTGCATTAATAGGCTCCCCTTCTCAACTGTCAATTTTTTCCCCAGGTACTACCTGATTTCCCCAGCATTAACAGAGTATGCTTCTCCCCCGGGGCAGACTGGCAGGGCAAAGGTCAGGTGATGTAACTCAACCGACTGGAAGCAGGAAGTTTGAACATTCACCCTAATGTAATTTCGCACAGGCTCCGGCCAGAGATGTGATTGTCGGCTGATTTTAAATGAAATACTGCAGGCTTTCATTTAACCCTTACTTGTTTTGACATCACAGTTGCCCTTTTAGATTTCTATTGTAATTTTACAATCACTATTGTACAATTATGATCACAATTGTACATTTATGAAGATTGCAATTGTACGCTGGCCTATAAAATACTATTGCATGGTATTGTATTGCCGATTGATTGCAAATGTACTGCGGGTTAGTGTATATGGCCCAGAGTGTAGTTAGTGTAAAACTACAAACATTCCCTGGTTTCGCTCTGTAATTTAGGAATGTTGGTGTACTTTTCAAACATCTAAAAGGCCATATTTTGAGGATCCCACAGGTTATTATGAAAGATAAGAAACAGTGGTCTCAGTCAATTTGTGTGTCGATTGAGAAGTTGCTAAAGGATAGATTACAAAGAGTGGTTATTAAGGATAAGTATACTGAAAAAACAAATACAGTTTAAATGGTAGCTGAATCCCTAACTAACCTTTTCCCCTCCCTTTTTTTTTTTTAGGTCCCTTCAGAGCCTACCTGAGCCCATGGAAAGTGCTGGCCATCTTAGAAGATGAAAAAAAGTCCGGTAAGCTCCGCCCCCCGAGAGTTGCTGGACCTCGTTTCCAGCTTGTGTCTAAATCTTCAGTGCCAGTTAGGTCCATGCATGCGTGCCACCCGCCGCGCGTGCGACATGACGTTACTTCACGCGTGACGTTATCACGCCACGCACGCTTGTATTAGCATGCATCATGATGTCACTCGCACGAGCATGCACGGACCTAACTGGCACTGAAGATATAGACACAAGTTGGAAACGAGGTCCAGCAACTCTCAGGGGGCGGAGTTTACCGGACTTCTTTCATCTTCCAAAATGGCCAACACTTTCCATGGGCTCAGGTAGGCTCTGAAGGGACCTAAAAAAAAAAAAGGGAGGGGAAAAGGTTAGTTAGGGATTCAGCTACCATTTAAACTGTATTTGTTTTTTCAGTATACTTATCCTTTAATGGAACATTTGTGTTTAGTGGTGTTCCTCAGGGTTTTTTTCTGTGTTCAGTACTCTAACCCATTTATAAATGACCTAATGTTGGGCATTGAGAGTACAATCTGTTTGTTGATGATACTTATTGTGCAGGATTATTGACTCCGTACAGGATGCCTCTACCTTACAAACCAATTTAAATAAAATTGGTGACTGATGAAGTTTAATGATGAGAAATGCTAAGTTATGCACTTGGGCAAAAACAACATCAAGGCCAGTCTAACACTACATGGACTAGAGTTAGTTTACTCAATAGAGAAGGACTTGGGAGTTATTGTGGATAGATTAGTAGTAGCTCTAAAGCTGGGTAAACATGAAAGATCTTTAAAAGATTGTGTGTGTGTGTGGGGGGGGTTAACTTCATGGATTGTGGTATTTTTTTTCCAACCCATAATTTACTATGTACATTGGGCAAATTTGTGTCTGATATTTCTGAGCAGGTACATGTGGGCATATTTGTGTTTGATATTCCTGCTGACTGATCTACTGATAGCGATAACAATCAAGCTGATGGTCTGAAACTAAAATACCTAACTTAAATGCAGCATTACATATCCGTATTCACAGATTCTTACTGCCCAAACAGAAAAATGGTCTGCAAGAAAATGTGTAGAATTTCCTGGGTTGCCAGTCAGCACCTGTGGCTATAAATCAAACATCACAAACTGGAAGTAAACAAAAGAAGTAGCTAGTCTTTCCCTGTTGGCAGGTCCAGGATAAACTTTCATGCTGTCAATCACATTTAAAATACAAGGACTTGTTTAGTTTACTTTTTCTGTGGTATGCAACCCTGTAAGAAAAAAAAGCAAACAGTCTGTTAGTCAGTGTTATTTAAATAGCTAGCACACATATCTATGTCCATTTGCCTTTACAAGGCAGATGATGGTTTTCAGCCGATAATCGCTTTATGTGTGGTGTCAGAACAACAGAATCGTTCCATTTTTGTCATCAGTGAATTTTCATGGCTATAATTTCTACCTGGTCAATAATCGCTACATGTATGGCTACTTTAAAGGACAACTCTAATGTATAAGCTCCGCCACCCACCATAGTCTGGGATCTATCTAATGGTTGATGGTGCTTCTTGCAGAACGTGTATTCCCATTGGTAAAGGTCTGGGTCACAAGGTGGTGGGAGCAACAGTTGTCCCATAGGGAACCACACGATCGGCCACAATTTACCAACGAACCCAATTGCCCGTTTGTCTAATTCAGATGAATGGGCGACTGAGCACTATTGCGTCCGGCCTCCCCACACCATCAGATATTTCTGGCTGGCCAATCCACAGCACTATCAGAAATATCTGCTGGTGTGTATGCCTAAAGCATAGCTCCATCACGTTCTTCAATCAATGAATTAAAGGAATAGCTATCATTGTACAAAATGTTACCATTTACATTGGATATTTTGTGATCTCAGAAACTCAATATCTCTGTTGGAAAAATCCTTCCCCCACTGAAACCCATTATCTCACAGATAAGGAATGTTAAGAAACAACAAGGCACAGCTATTTAAATAATTATTTTGTTGAACTGAAATAATTCTGAAATGCTTGTAGTTTCCAGTAACGTAATGCAATCTTAGAAATACAGTTTAAAGTAAGAAATAATTCACTACTAAAAACATTCTGAAATAAAATAAATAAAAAATCCCCTTTAACAGTGTTGCACAGTATTACTCAAACAAGGTCAATCTGGTTGTAGATAAATTTTGCTGTGCAGAAAAGCAAACACATAAAAACATCATATAGACTGAGCCCTTATAAACAAAGCTTATTCAAAGACTTTCATTTCATAAGGGACTTCCATCAGCTATTCTCTTGCATTGGTAACAGTATATCTACAGGAAACTAATATTCATTATATGAGAAATACAAAAACAATACTTTTGGATTATGCAAGCCATAGACAACAATTTTGTTGCCCAGAATGGGTCATCGCGATGATGACCAAACATCATAAGCCATTTGGTCAATAGGACAAAGTTAAGACATTTCTGTTGGACACTTTATGCTTGACAGTATAAAATATAAAATACTAAAACGAAGAAGCCAAGGCCTGGGTAAACATTATGTTAGGCCTATGCTTAGACTAGGCATCTAAATTGGCTGTGGAAGAAATGCTGTTGGGAAATGGAAAAGCTTGTCATGCATTACTATCTTACACCAATTGCCTACACAAATGTTACAATATCACCAATAAGCATTCCCGGGCCATCAAGCAGAACCAGAACCAGGCATTACATAGGACAGCTGTTAATCCGATTTAATTAACAAATATTGGGCTGTGGTGGTGATGGTCAGGAAATGAGTATTTAAATCCATGGACAACCTTAAAGGACAACCCTCATAACAGCTTTTAGAAAGAATGGCCTCTTTAAAATATGTTGATATAGCCTACGTTGTCCTCTGAATTTATAACTGTATGCCTGCTATGCTTCTGGATGCCTCATGGAAACTGAGCAATTTAGTGACCTGTACTGAGCCTGAGCATGCTCAGAAGAAGCAGGCTAGGGGATTAGCATTCAGTCAACTGTCAAATCCATAACTGACATTTGCTAACTGAAAGAACCAGGAAGCAGAAACAGGGGAAACAGGACATTGTGCGGGATTTCAGGTTAGACTTCTATATTTCAGATTTCAAACTATTACATTTTAGGGTTTTTGGAGGTGATTTACCTGTATGTAAGTTTTCATTTGAGGGCTAGGCTAGGCCCTGTAAGAGACTAAATTTAAAGTACAAGATTTCACTGAATGCACACTACACTGATGGTCTCCAGTGAATAAAGGATTCTTCCCAAGTTCACGCTGCCCTCTACAAGTACAGTTTTTATTCACTTTTAAAGCTGTGTTATTCTACTGATCTGTAAATACTTTTGAGGTTTTAAGAATTGCAGATGGAACATTTATAAGTACTTATGTGTATATCATGCAACAGATTATGTACAGGTGAAAATAGTCTTATGCACAACCCCAAAAGTATATTTTACCAGTGTGCCCCTCTGTAGTGCTCTAAAAGCATGCAATTAGATTTCCCCTGTTATTTAGTAAACTAGGCACATTGCAGATAGTAAGACATGGACTCATTGAATTCCATGTAATTGTGGTGACTGTGCGATGTGGATGCGATTGCATTGTGCACATTCTGGCAATAGTGTGGCCTATCCCCAAAGCTCCGAAAACCCTAGAAACATTGTACAGACTGCAGATCAACTCTAGATATTCAACCAGGTAATTTATGCAGTCTCCATTTCCATTCAATGCAGTGAAAGCCGAGAGCTTTGGCACATGCTCTCGGCTTTCACTGTGCTGCATTGAGCCTCGACATCATACCTGGAAGAGCCTGAAATTAAGCCTGCACATTGAACAAAGTACTGGGGTGAATATCTAGGGTTAGGAGCTGATTTGGGGTCTGTAAGCACAACTGCTCTATGATTTGGGGGAAGGACATGCTTTTTAAATGTGGGGTCTCCATTTGGGACTAATAGTTTAGGGTAAAGATGTCTTTTAAATGTAATTGTATGCAAATCTCTTAATGGCCACCATACCCATTGTAATTACATTAAAATCTAAAGCTAAATCTAAAATCACCTTTTGCTTAGAAAGTGTTTAAAAAGTAGGTGTGTGCAGCAGATACAATGTTGAACAATTTAGCCCTGTACTAAATTTGCATTATATAGGCATCACAGATTTTGGTATGGAACATGAAGTCCATTTTAGATTTCCAGTAAAAATATAATGGCTGCCTTAGAAATACAATATTAACTAAATACAGAACCTTAACCCTTCCATTCGCACAGAAATAAAACCCAAATTTACCTAAAGAAAAGTTTTATTTAGTGATCTGTACATATGATAAAAAGTGTGGCTTTCTGGCCATTTAAGTCAAAAAGTAGAAACATAAATACATATATATCTTCGTACAAAATCGTACAGTTATATACAAAAAAAATATATATATAAACAATGTAATCTTCATTTCCTAAAGATGACATGTATGAAAGAGGCAAATTTATAAAATAATCTCTTACGTATCCAACTTTCAACATACATTTTATGCAGCATTTGCTATGATCCATGGAAGTTCATAACAGTCACGCTCTAAAAAAATATTCTGTATTTATAAATCTTACTAAACAGGTTGTGCAGTTAATCTATGGTTTTCATTTGAGTACCATTAAAAATAACCTAAAAAAAAAAAATTTAATAAGTTCTCAGGTTTGAATAGTTTATACTGTGCACGCTAACCACCTTAATAAGGACTTGGTTAACCTCCACATTTTAGAAAAAACATGGGAATGGAATTTAGGAAGTTTATTTTGCGGGCAGACTCTGCATTCTACAAGTGTATGTAGGATAACTAAACAGCATTAGGTGAAGAAATACAAATCTTGTTATATTCAAACACAGCTCTGCAAAGCCTTTGTGTAAAATGGAATTGATATGCAGAGGAATAAAATGGTTCTCGGTTTCAATAGTGTTACCAATTTGTTATCAAACCCCCCCCCCCCCCATCAAAAAAAAGTCCATGATGATTGCACAAATTAGTAACTAGTTGTTTGCAAATGCTATGTACTTTGGGAAACTAGTCAAAATTATCTGATAAATGTGAAATGAGGGGGGGAACCTCTGAATAACCTTTAAGTACCAGTATAAAAGTAATATACAGTTTATGTAAAACCTATTCCCAGCAATATAAATTATAGACATGTATGTATAAGTTAAATGTATATAGAACAAGTAAAAATGCTGCCTTGTTGACATAACAGTTAGGACCAGTCTTTACCAAAAGGCATTATTTGCCCAGCTGCTCGTGAGGTGAAACCCCATTCAGTGAAACTTTAATTAACTGCCTGCAGGGTGCTTAAGGAACACAAAGTATTTACCATCCCTATAAGCCTTGATCTGAAAGGCAAACAAGAGGGGCAAAATAGTGTCTAGCAGCTAAGTAAATGACAAGTGTAAGATTGCCGTTACCTCCATCTGTATAATATGGAACAACAAAACTTCCATGGCCAAAAACCTATACATTTTAGAAGTTAATTTGACAGAAAGAAGCGGACAGTCCATTTCAAATAGGATGCTGAATATTCAATGCAAACAACTCAATGAAAGCGACAATGGTAACATTCACTAGTAGATATGCCAGAGACTTGAAAGATGCAAAGTCATTTCTACCACTACAGAGATTAAAGGAATAGCATTTTCCTAAAAACATTGTAAATAACCTTAAAATAGAGGAAATGATATAACACGCCCTGATCAATATGGTATGTGAAAAAAAATTGCTAAATACTGTACAGTACGGGCACCCTGGAACTATAACGGATGCACCAAAGGAATGTTACAAGTGACTTTCATAGAAAGTAATTTGCATTTTCAGCTTAGCAGTCCTTTAACTCCTGCTGTGCAGCACAGTGCTGGTAAAGGGATGAATAACAGATGTAAGACACATGTTTAACAAAAGCTTTAGCTAGATTTCCAGATGCCCATGCTTAGCATTGATTTACTAGTGGGTTCCCATTGACGGATGGGATCCTCAGAAGCACTAAAAGGGCCAACTGAAGGCTGGTCAACCAGCAGCTCCTCTATCTGAATAACATCCAAAGCACCAACACAGCTCTGGTTGTTAGGGAATTCTGGGATATGTAGTCCAACAGTTGGAAAGTTGCAGGTTTGAAGAGTCCATGTGAGAAGCCCGATTTCCTTCACCCTACATCAGACTATAGGAATTGTACATGGGACCACATGAATGAAATAGTCATACAGGGACATAAACCTCTCACAGCATCGCCCAACCCCCATCCTTATTACCAGTCTGATAGGCTAATGGTAACATTGGGAAAGTTAATGGGATTCCATGGGCCCATCGCTATACCGCGGTCTCCCCTTTACTGCCATGGCTCAGCCTGTGGTAGAACCTGCGCCAGGACTGGAGGGTTTTGCCCGACCAGATCCAGAAGCTGGAAGTGATGCCGACGATCATGGTCATTAGGTATTTGATCATGTACACAGTGAAGTCCGGGCTCATGGGGGCGAAGTTGTAATTGGGACAGGGGACGGCGAAGCCTTTGCAGGTTTGAACCAACCAGGTCTTTTCCCACGTGTCCCTGAACGCCTGTTCGTAGAAGTAACAGGCCAGCACGATGGTGGCCGGGACGGTGTACAGGACACTGAACACCCCGATCCTCACCATCAGTTTCTCCAGCTTCTCGGTCTTGGTGCCGTCGTGTTTCATGATGGTTCTGATCCGGAACAGAGACACGAACCCGGCCAGTAGAAAGGAGGTTCCGATGAAAAGATAAACAAAGAGCGGGGCCAGCACGAAGCCCCGGAGCGAGTCCACACTGTGGATCCCCACATAACACACCCCGCTCAGCACGTCCCCGTCCACCTGCCCCATGGCCAGGATGGTGATGGTTTTCACCGCGGGCACTGCCCAGGCCGCCAAGTGGAAATATTGGGAATTGGCTTCGATGGCCTCGTGGCCCCACTTCATTCCCGCCGCCAGGAACCAGGTGAGGGACAGGATGACCCACCATATGGAGCTCGCCATGCCGAAGAAGTAGAGGATCATGAAGAGGATGGTGCAGCCCTCCTTCTTGGTGCCCTGAGCCACAGTCCGGTACGTGTCCTCCGAGAACCGCTCCGCACACACCGCCCGCTCCTCCAGCAAGTAGCCGGCACAGTGAGCCACCGCCACCATGAAGTAACAGCCGGAGAGGAAGATGATGGGGCGCTCGGGGTAACTGAACCGCCGCATGTCCACCAGGTAGGTGAGCACCGTGAACAGCGTGGAGATGGCGCACAGGGCGGCCCAGACCCCGACCCACAGCCGGGCGAAGCGAACCTCTTCCTCCTTGAAGTACATAAGTCCATTAGCCTTGCCGGGCTCACAGGGGGCTCCGCAGTCTTTCTCCCCCAGGAAGCGGTAACCCAGGTAAGGGGGAACTTTGAGCTGCCGGGGGCAGGTGAAGTCCCGGTTGTTGCTGAGCGGGTGGAAGGTGAAAGTGTCCGGTAGGCGGGGGGTTGGCCGGGCGGTGGGACCAGACGGAGCGCTGTTGTCCGAAGTGTTCTGTCCGACACAGATCTCTCCCGCCCCGTGCACAGGGAAGTTCTCGCACCGCAGTCGCTCCGGCCACTGGAAGCCGAACTTGTTCATCAGCGCCTCGCAGCCTTGTCTAGCCCGCTCACACAGCGACCGACACGGCGGGATAGCCTGTTCCAGCACCGTACATACCGGCGCGTACATGGAGCACAAAAAGAAGCGCAGCTCCGGGGAGCACTGCACCTTGACCAGCGGGTAGAACTGGTGAACCTCCAGTCCGGCGTCTTCTTGGTTAGTGTGACCCAGTAGATTGGGCATGATGGTCTGGTTATAGGCGATGTCCGTGCACAGAGGGATGGAGATGGGTTGGCAGAATCCGTGATCGGGGATGGAGATTCCCTTTTCCCCGTGGTATTGCTGGGCTGTCGGGGGTAACAGCGTAGTGAAGCAGCAGAGCAGCAGTAGGGAGCCCGGTCGGTTCATGGCTGAGTCCTTGGAAGTAACAAGTGATAGACGCCCCTTGGGACAGCAGGGGGGGCTGGAGAGCGGTGGTGAGTTCCTTGCCGTAGGATGAAGCGGTAAATGGAAATAAAGTCCCGGGTTCGCTTTGGTTTAAATCGTGAGGAACTTCCGTGCAACTTAGTTGTTAGTCTTTAGTTACTGGATCCAGGTCACCTCCCTCTCTAGGCTAATATTAAATTGATCGTCCTCAGTCCAGCTCCCTTGTCTTTATAAGAGGGGAGAGAGAGAGACCTCTAGGGACCCTCCCATTATATCAAACTCCTCTCCGGGACACCCCCACCCCATTCACAAACCTTGGTAGACTAATGAGGGCGGGGTCTGGGTGACTGACCGCAGGCCAATAAGAGTTTTTGTTTTGCCCCAGGTCGCGCTGTGTGATTGGTTGGGAATTTACTTTGGAGGCTGAAGGAGAAAGACCAGAGAAGTACTGTGTGGGGGAAGATGCTGGAATCTGAACAAAGCGAAGGGTGATTGAGAGGGGGAAGGGCGAGGCCTGGATAGAGAAACGCTGAGATTGAACGGGCCATGGAGGGAAAAGTCACAATGCAAAAAAACTTCTCTATAGTTCATTGGAGTTTATTTAATTATAACTTCTTATTAATCCTACACATACAGTCATGTATCATTATATATATATTATGTACACTGCACGCCATGTAATATGTAACATATATATGACATTTCCTTTCATTGTTCTTATTAATCATACACATACAGCCTTGTATCATTATATAGTAGATAATGCACCCCCAACTGTAAATTATAAGGATATTAGAAGTCACCGAGGAGTTCTGTGACCATATAAAAGCACGAGGCCGCAGGCCGAGTACCTTTTATACAGGGCACGGGACTCCAAGGTGACTTCTAATATCCTTATAATTTACAGTTGGGGGGTGCATTATTTATTATAACCTACCCCGTTGCGGCTTCTGGTTTCCTTCTCCTGGAACTGTAAGATTATAAGGCTATAATCTTACAGTTCCTCCCGAGGTTAGTTAGGGATTCAGCTACCATTTAAACTGTATTTGTTTTTTCAGTATACTTATCCTTTAAATATTTTGTTAGTAATGCAGGTAATAAAGTGCAAAATATATCAGTTGGAGTTGGGGGCAAGTAACTGACAATTGAGCAGTTTTTTTGTTTTAAAGGAGAACTATAGCGTGCATCAAGTTTTTTCAAAAACTGTTTAAGTTAGAAGTTTCTGGTACAGGAAGGTCAGATTGGTACTTTCTACCTCCCAATACAGGAGCAGCAGCACAAAAAAAAAATTGCTTCTGCCAGGATTCCCGAGTGCTACAATACAGGAAGGCCCATGGCAATAACCTGGCAGATGTATCTGCTGTAGCTCCTCGATGAAACAATATTGGGAGGTAGGAATAGTCAATCTTACCTCCCTACCCCAGGTACTTTTCATTTTTAAAAAGTTGATTTTTACAGTATAGAGTGGACATGTCCTTTATCGCTAGATCGTCTAATTGTTGTAATATTTATTAATTACTTCCCAAATTATTTTACAAATTAAAAACCAATAAACACAAATATCTGTTGTATTCAATTAGATCAACTGGACTTGAAATGTAGTTCTTGAAGACGTTTCGCTAGTCATCCGACTGGCTTTCTCAATTCAGAATGACTTGTACAAAAATCTGTGGCAATTATGTACCCTGGAAAATCCCAATTAGCATATCACAGCCAGGTGTTAAGGGTGTGTGATTAGATAGTGGCTAAGAGGTGTTATAGGAACGCCCAGAGTAAGGTGTTAAAACAGCATTGTAATGGCAGACAGTTGGTGTCGAAACCCCCCACCTCTATTTAGGCTTGGTTTCTTTATTTTCACATAAATGGCCTCCTTAACACCTCTCTTGAACCAGTCACGTTCCTTCGCCAGTATGTTAACATTACAATCTTCAAAGGTATGTCCTTTATCCTTAAGATGCAGATACACGGCTGAGTCCTGACCCGAGGAATTGGCTCTTCTGTGCTGGGCCATACGTTGATGCAGTTGCTGTTTGGTCTCCCCCACATACAAATCAGAGCATTCTTCACTGCACTGCACTGCATATATGATGTCGCTTTTCTTGTGTTTTGGTATTGGGTCTTTCGGATGTACCAATTGCTGCCTCAGTGTGTTGTTCGGTTTAAAGCAGACAGGGATACGATGTCGAAAATAGAAATAGAGGTGGGGGGGTTCGACACCAACTGTCTGCCATGTACAATGCTGTTTTTTTAACACCTTACTCTGGGCGTTCCTATAACACCTCTTAGCCACTATCTAATCACACCCTTAACACCTGGCTGTGATATGCTAATTGGGATTTTCCAGGTACATAATTGCCACAGATTTTTGTACAAGTCATTCTGAATTGAGAAAGCCAGTCGGATGACTAGCAAACGTCTTCAAGAACTACATTTCAAGTCCAGTTGAATCTAATTGAATACAACAGATATACCATGACCTGGATGAATGAGAACCTTCACAAGCAATAAACACAAACAAATTCAAAATTCTTTGTAGGACATGGACATGAGGTATATCAAATAATTGGCTAATAACAAATATGTTGGGCAGCACTGTATCTTTCACATGCTATTTCAAACCAGTCTTTCATCACTTATTTACCGGTAAGTTTTTAAAAATGATAAACAAATCAAAATATATCCAGTGTTCTGTGTGTTCATTAAAATACCTTTTAATACAGATTGCTAGGATAAGCACTTCCTATTTTCAATTCAAGATGCTTTCTAAGTCCCATTCTTGCTGAGGGACCTGCTAACACTCAAGCAAATTCATTTTCACACTACTGGACAAGTGTAACAGCATTGTATTATTTTCTTGTATTCTTGATAGTTGGGATAAACTGCAATCCCCAAGTGACAGTTTGCTGTTGAGAAAGCCTAAGGCCAAAACATGTCCAGTGTGCGGTCCTAATTAGCTCTACTGGCTGCACCCCACCAGTCCAAACACACAGATCTCTACTGGGACTGACACTCTGACTGTGCATATGGGATATTGACTATTATATAATACTTTACTAGACAAATGTGCCAGATGGGTAATTAGTAGAAGGGGTACTCTTTTTCGGGGCTATTCAATAAAAGTTCTTATCGTTAAAAATGCTGCTAATTTTGTCCCAACCAATCAGATGTTAGCTTTCAAATGTTAAATAATATCCGATTGGTTGGGACAAAATTAGCACCATTTTTAACGATAATAACTTTTATTGAATCATATGTATATTCTATTGGCTTATACTGTGTATACTTGTGTTTTCAGTGTGGCTTTGAGGTGTGTGCCTCATTTAACATTTTAATTAAAGGGATTTGTATGATATATAATGTACATTTTTATGGTTCTTTTTGAGTGTGCCCTGAATCCTTTTTTTCTATAGGGTATAAAACAAAGGACAGCTAATACACATCATTTGCACTTTTTTTTGATCATTAATGCAATTTGGCCAATTTTGTCTACACCCAAATGAGGGAATGTACAAGAATTGATACATGGTAAAAGCCATCTTTAACCTATGCAAACCCATGGATTAGCATAGGTTTAGGAATTTAGCAGTATCAGAAAATTTTCCAACAATTTAAGGCGGATATTGCTGAACTTACCTATGTATTTCTTTGACACCAACAAATACTGATGCAGTAAAGGGTAGTACACTGTCAGATGTAATATCAAGTGTGGGTTTTACTCAATTAGCCGGACCTGCTCCGTTTCCAGAAACGCTACTGCTTTTGCTCTTCCGTATATCGCTAAACTTGAAGTTAAGGTTAAGGAGACTTTAAGGTGGTGCAACTTACCTTCCTGGCTCCATTGATGCAGTAATCAATGCATAGTGATTCAAAGGGAACTAGGGAGGTGTGAAGATCGCCATGCACCTTACTGCATCCCCCCCTAGTCTAGGATGACTGTATTGTCTAAGCTTTGCCCTCACCTCAGTCTGGGATCTATCCAAAAGCACATCTTGCAGATGGGGGTCTCCCCATTGGTTAGGCCCTGGGCTACAAGGGGGGGTGGAGAAACAACCTTACATTTGTCCTTTATAGACATGCTAAGACAAAAGGCAAATCAGAATTTGCATTTCGATAACGGGTACTTAAAAGCGATTGTGGCTTTTGGCAAAACACCTTAAAAGTGCACAGAATATTACTTTGTACATGGCAAAGTAAATATATTCCTGTTTGTGAAGAAATGAAGGCATCCATTTTTATTTTAAAAAAAGAAACCGTAACAAACAAGTTAGTGCAACTACGCAGTGTCTGTTTGTGTGTAATCAGTAGGCATTGGGGTTACAAGCCTCCCAGCTTCTATTATACAAAAATGATTCTTCCAGGTATGGGTGGTTCTAGTGTCAAACGGACCCCAAACCCCTCGCTTCCCACAGAAATCCTCACACCGGCAGACACTGCAAAAAGTCCAATACAAGATAGAAAACTCACCGCTATATCGCAGTGGTCCGGGTGCAGCCTGCCCCAGACCCTTCGCTCGGCCTGTGTCACAGGAAGCGGTAGAAGAAAAGGCTGATGGCGCACACCAACAAGAACTCCACTGGATCGATAACATTTTTGATTTTATCGATCCGGTGGAGTTCTTGTCGGTGTGCGCCGTCAGCCTTTTCTTCTACTGTTTCCATTTTTATTTAAACTGCATTTGAAATAATCCATAATTCTGTTTTAATGCCTTTGTTACTAGAAGCACCTTGTTGCAATCTAACAATGTAGATGGGTTATTTACACATTTGGTTAGGCACAGGATAAAAGTGTATGAAAACTAGCTCATACCATATTAATGTTTAGGTGCAACCGCCCATAAAAATACTGTGAACACCAAGAGAGAACAAAGTATGGACACAATTGGGCACACTACCAAAGTAATGAAGTAGATATAAAATATAACTTTTATTGAGCTAGTTTAAAAATCATCTTAAAGGGCATGTCCACCCTTTTAAATTTTTTTGACATATTGTAGGGCTTCCTCCCCCAGCCCCAACCGCTATAATAGAATTATCAGAAACTCGACCGATCATTACTTACCTTCCCTCTATCCTCCGCCGCACTGTCCCAGCCCTCTGATTGCATGAAACTGCAAGCAGGGGGCCGTACCAGGAGCTGCGTCCCTAATTGGCTGAGAGGCAGCCAATCACGGACGAGGCTGCTGGCTGCTTAGAACGCCGGGGGAGAGAGGTAAGGTAAGTAGAGTTCGGGGGAATTTCTGATAATTCTATTATCGCGGTTGGGGCTGGGGGAGGAAGCCCTGCAATATAACCAAGGGGATTTACACTAGGGAGAGGGAGGGAGAGGAGAGGAGGGGGGCTGAATTGCGCATGGCAAAATTCTCCTGGAGGAGAGACAGGAGGCAGTGTCCTATATTGTTTTAAGTTTTTAGGACTTTGTGGGGACATTACAGGAGAACCATTTGGAGCTGGGATGTAAAATAAGGATTTTATTACACTACAGAGTGGGGCCAGTAGAGGGTTACATTATAGTTTTGGGGGTGGACATGCCCTTTAAATAGTTATACTTCACAATCACAATCCAAAATATATTAAAAACATCCCTTTGAGATCACCTAGCAATATACCGGTATATTGTACTATTATACCTAATCAGTGGATCAACCCCTATGTACATACGTATCAAGGTAATGAAATATTCAGGCAGTATCAGCAGTGAAGCAACAACTTAAATATTGCCAATCATACAATACCAGGGGTCTGCTAGATACATGCTATGAAATGGGAGGGATCAAGGGCCATTAAAAACTGCACGCAGGACGTGTTTCTTAAGGGCTTGCTTCCATACCAGAGTGCCTGAAAATATCACACTATGTGCTAGAGAATACAAACAATTCAAATAATTACAAGGGCATTGCCACCACCATATGCATTACCAACACCATATTAATTGCGCTATATCACTATAGTTACATCACAAGAATTTTTAAATATATATGAACCACGGATACTTCCAGGTGGTAAACCAATTATTAGAACTCTATAATTTACTTTTGAATATCAGATAAATCTCATTTTGACTACAAATATGATTACTACATAGTGTGGCCATATATAAGTACATTTATAATTCTTTTAGGCAAGTATCCTCAATGATTCCTTGCAAATTAAATCTTTCACTCCTTATGTCCACAAGTTATAAGTATATATTGCCATAAAGAGCCATTCTCTTGCGATGTCAAGAATTGTCCATAAAGCACAGAGGTAAGTATAATGTATTAGGTATTCATGGATGAACATCAGGTATCATGTGTCTGGCATACAGTTTTTAATGGCCCTTGATCCCTCTATTTCATAGCATGTAGCTACTGGACCCCTGGTATTGTATGATTGGCAATATTTAAGTTGTTGCTTCACTGCTGATACTGCCTGAATATTTCATTACCTTGATATGTATGTACATAGGGGTTGATCCACTGATCCTATATAATAAAATCTCAGGATCGGATACATCCGATCCTGAGATTCCTGACTAGGAACTTCACAACACACTGGAGTGTTAAAAAAAAGTTTACTAAAGGAGATCATGCTGGGTTGGGAAGGAGAGGCTGGGGACAGATGACACTGCTGTAATGTCATGTAACTCTATCTCCTGGGTCTGGAACAGAGGTGGTGTGACCTGGGTCTGGGACAGAGTGAGGGAACCTGGGTCTGGGACAGAGGGGGCCCGGGGTCTGGGGCAGAGTAGGGACCCTGGGTCTGGGACAGATGGGGGACCCTGGGTCTGGGACAGATGGGGAGGGGACTTGATCTATGACAGGGGGGAGGGTCGGGACAGAGTGGGGAGCCTGGGTCTGGGACAGAGTGGGGGGGCCGGGTCTGGACAGAGGGGGGGGCCCTGGGTCTGGGACAGAGTGGGGGCCCTGGGTCTGGGACAGAGTGGGGGGCCCGGGTCTGGGACAGAGTGGGGGGCCCGGGTCTGGGACAGAGTGGGGGGCCCTGGGTCTGGGACAGAGTGGGGGCCCTGGGTCTGGGACAGAGTGGGGGGCCTGGGTCTGGGACAGAGTGGGGGGCCCTGGGTCTGGGACAGAGTGGGGGGCTGGGTCTGGGACAGAGTGGGGGACCCTGGGTCTGGGACAGAGGAGGGGCCCTGGGTCTGGGACAGAGGGAGGGGACTCTGGATCTGTGACAGAGGGGGGTCTGGGACAGAGTGGGGGACCTGGATGGGGCGAGGGGGGTCTGGGACAGAGGAGGGGCCCTGGGACAGAGGGGGCCCCTGGGTTTGGGACAGAGGGAGGGACTCTGGATTTGTGACAGGGGGGGGCTGGGACAGAGTGGGGGGCCCTGGGTTTGGGACATGTGGGGGGTCCTGGGTCTGGGAGGGGGGGGACCCTGGGTTGGAAGAGAGGGGGGCTGGGAGGGGGAGGCTGGGTCTGGCAAGAGTAGGGGACTTGGATCTGTGACAGGGGGGTTGGGACAGAGGGGGTAGGACCTGGGACAGAGTGGGGGGTCTGGGTCTGGAAGAGTGGGGGACCCTGGGTCTGGAAGAGAGGGGGTATGGGAGAGAGGTGGGCCCTGGGGCTGGGACAGGGGGGCGGGTCTGGGACAGAGTGGGGGACCCGGGTCTGGGACAGAGGGGGGGGCTGGGACAGAGGGGGGGCCTGGATGGGGGGCTGGGTCTGGGACAGAGTGGGGGACCCTGGGTCTGGGACAGAGGGGGGACCCTGGGTTAGGACAGAGGGGGGGCCCTGGGTCTGGGACAGAGGGGGGACCCTGGGTCTGGCACAGAGTAGGGACTCTGGATCTGTGACAGAGGGGGGGTCTGGACAGAGGGGGTAGGACCTGGGACAGAGTGGGGGGTCCTGGGTCTGGGAGAGTGGGGGACCCTGGGTCTGGAAAAGAGGGGGGTCGGGAGAAAGGTGGGCCCTGGGGTGGGACAGAGTGGGGGACCCTGGGGTCTGGGGCAGAGGGGGGGGGGCTGGATGGGGGGCGGGTCTGGGACAGAGTGGGGGACCCGGGTCTGGACAGAGGGGGGACCCTGGGTCTAGGACAGAGGGGGGGCCCTGGGTCTGGGACAGAGGGGGGACCTGGGTCTGGGACAGAGTAGGGGACTCTGGATCTGTGACGATGAGGGGTGGGACCTGCGTCTGGGACAGAGTGGGGGGTTCTGGGTCTGGAAGATGGGGGACTCTGGGTATGGAAGAGAGGGGTGCTGGGTCTGGGAGAGAGGTGGGCCCTGGGTCTGGGACAAGGGGGGCTGGGACAGAGCGGGGGACCCTGGGTCTGGGATGGGGGACTGGGACAGAGGGGGGCCCTGGGTCTGGGATGGGGTGGCTAGGTCTGGGACAGTGGGGGACCCTGGTTCTGGGACAGAGAGGGGGGGCCCTGGGTCTGGGGCAGAGGGGGGGAGGGCTGGGACACTTAAGAGAGAACTGTAGCCTTGGGGGATGGAGGCACTCTGGGCTTCTAGCGCCTGTTATTGTAACAGGCTTAATGTCTAGTATGATATAATAGTACAATATACCGGTATATTGCTAGGTGCTCTCAAAGGGATATTTTTAATATATTTTGGATTGTGATTGTGAAGTATGACTATTTAATATGATTTTTAAACTAGCTCAATTAAAGTTATATTTTATATCTACTTCATTACTGTGGTAGTGTGCCCAATTGTGTCCTTACTTAGTTCTCTCTTGGTGTTAACAATGTAGATGGGAGGACATAATGAAAAGATATAATACACGCATACCAAATTATTATGCAAATTGTATTTAAGTGTCATAAAGATTAAATATTTTAATTATCAATTAAATTAATAGATGGTATTGTGTCTCAGGGCTCTTTTGATCACTGAAATAAATCTTGGACACCTGTGAGAATTAGTTTGCCAGGTTAGCCTACTAAGACTACTAAAGAAGGATGTTCCACATTAAGCAGACCACCATTTTCAAGCAATAAGGGAAAGAAAAAGAATCGCTCTTCTGGGAAAAAGCATGATGTAGAATGGGCAAAATGAGGAAGGTTTCTGCCAAATACATTGGATTAAGAGAGCAGCTCTTAAAATGCCATTACAAAGCAGCAAGTGGGTATTTGAACCTGCTGGTACCTCTGGAATTATGTGAACATCAAGGTACAGAATCCTCCAGAAGATTACAGTTATGCATAAACCTTCTATTCGGGCACCCCTTACCAATGCTCACAAGCAGAAACAGCTGCAGTGGGCCCAGAACTACATATAGACTTTTCAAACAGTCTTGTTTACAAGTGCCGTGCAACCCTGGATGGTCCAGATTGGTGGAGTGATGGATAGTTGGTGGACGGCCACCATGTCCCAACACCAGCAAGGAGGTGGCAGAGTCATGTTTTGGGCTGAAATCATGGGGAGAGAGCTGGTCAGACCCTTAAGGGTCCCTGAAGTTGTAAAAATGACCTCTGAAAAGTGTGGAGTTTCAGATTGACTACTTTCTGTAACTAAATCATCTTCAAACATGACAATGCACCATCTCATGCTGCAATACCTCTGCATCATTGGCTGCTATCGACATAAAAATGAGAGAAACTTATGGTATGGCCCCCATTCTCCTTTGAACTTTTGAGAACCCTTGGAGCATCCTCTAGCAAAAGATCTATGAGGGTAGGAGGCAGTTTACATCCAAACAGCAGCTCTTGAAGGCTATTCTGACACCCTGCAAAGAAATTCAAGCAGAAGCTATGAAGAATTGTGAAGCTGCTATCAAATAGGGGTCCTATGTTAATATGTAACTTAACCTATTAAGATGTAAATAGCTTTTGATTTCAGTAAATATGACCTCCTAATGCTGCTAATAAAACAAATCACCATTTTCAGTTCTTTACAACCTAGCAAATGTTTTGAAACACTGTTGTGCGTAATTATTTGGAATAGTGCATTTTAAGTTTTTTATTTTTGAAAAACATACCGTTATCATTTGGAGGTTTATTCAGTAACATTCAATTTATTCTCTAATGGTTGATGATTTAAAAAGTCAAGAGTTGACTGCCTCTTGCATCGACTATTTAGGAAAATCAGAGAAAATGTAATTTGCATAATAATTTGGAACGAGGTGTAAACTGAAAGAGACAAAAAAACACTAAAATATTCTGCCTGCCAAGACTAAAAGGTATAAGTGTACAGAAGTGTTAGGCCAGGTACACATTATACGATTACCATGTATCGGTCGGGTGGCTGGAAATATTGTATGGTGTAGGTGCGAGCAATCTTGGACCCTATGGGACCACACAATCGGTCACATCGTACTGTCAAACGAAAAGCCAGGGCAAATATCCTCCCGTGTGTACCTAGCCTTAGACACTGATTCTACCGCATCAGGAAAACAAAACCTTCTATTGCATGAGACGCCTGGATGTGCTTAAGCTACAGGCTGGGTACACACCATCAATTTCTGTCTGACTGTTTACCACTAGCGAGTGGTCGGTGGGGACAAATCACTGCTGTTAACTGCAAAAGTGGCCAACAGTCAGCTGCGACTAATCATGTCGGTCTTGAAATATTGGACAAGCCTTAGGCCTGTAAAAATGTATATTTAAAGAAAGAATGGGAAATAATTAAAGAGTGTAGATTTTAAACACATCACCTGTACGGAGGGAGTGTGTGTTTAGCACGGATGGGAGGATCACTTTAACACTTTAAATTTTGTTTGTTTCCTTGTGACATCACATCCTGATGACGGCCGAAACGCGTTGATGTTGGCGTTTTACACTGAATAAATTCTTATTGTTGAATTCAAGACCCAGGAGTGCTTCCACATTTGTCTATTGCATATATATATATATATATATATATATATATATATACACACACACACAGTGGTTTGCAAAAGTATTTGGCCCCCTTGAAGTTTTCCACATTTTGTCACATTACTGCCACAAACATGAATCAATTTTATTGGAACTCCACGTGAAAGACCAATACAAAGTGGTGTGCCCGTGAGAAGTGGAACGAAAATCATACATGATTCCAAACATTTTTAACAAATCAGTAACTACAAAGTGGGATGTTTGTAATTATTGTGCCCCCTTTGGTCTGAGTGCAGTCAGTTGCCCATAGACATTGCCTGATGAGTGCTAATGACTAAATAAGAGTGCACCTGTGTGTAATCTAATGTCAGTACAAATACAGCTGCTCTGTGATGGCCTCAGAGGTTGTCTAAGAGAATCTTGGGAGCAACAACACCATGAAGTCCAAAGAACACACTAGACAGGTCAGGGATAAAGTTATTGAGAAATTTAAAGCAGGCTTAGGCTACAAAAAGATTTCCAAAGCCTTGAACATCCCACGGAGCACTGTTCAAGCGATCATTCAGAAATGGAAGGAGTATGGCACAACTGTAAACCTACCAAGACAAGGCCGTCCACCTAAACTCACAGGCCGAACAAGTAGAGCGCTGATCACAAATGCAGTCAAGAGGCCCATGGTGACTCTGGACGAGCTGCAGAGATCTACAGCTCAGGTGGGGGAATCTGGCTATAGGACAACTATTAGTCGTGCACTGCACAAAGTTGTCCTTTATGGAAGAGTGGCAAGAAGAAAGCCATTGTTAACAGAAAAGCATAAGAAGTCCCGTTTGCAGTTTGCTACAAGCAATATGGGGGACACAGCAAACATGTGGAAGAAGGTCCTCTGGTCAGATGAGGCCAAAATGCAAAACGCTATGTGTGGTGAAAAACTAACACTGCACATCACTCAGAACACACCATCGCCACTGTCAAATATGGTGGTGGCAGCATCATGCTCTGGGGGTGCTTCTCTTCAGCAGGGACAGGGAAGCTGGTCAGAGTTGATTGGAAGATGGATGGAGCCAAATACAGGGCAATCTTGGAAGAAAAATCTCTGGAGGTCAGCCAAAGACTTGAGACTGGGGCGGAGGTTCACCTTCCAGCGGACAACAACCCTAAACATAAAGCAGGGCAACAATGGAATGGTTTAAAAGAAAACATATCCATGTGTTAGAATGGCCCAGTCAAAGTCCAGATCTAAATCCAATCGAGAATCTGTGGCAAGATCTGAAAACTGCTGTTCACAAACGCTGTCTATCTAATCTGACTGAGCTCGAGCTGTTTTGCAAAGAAGAATGGGCAAGGATTTTAGTCTCTACATCTGCAAAGCTGGTAGAGACAAACCCTAAAAGACTGGCAGCTGTAATTGCAGCAAAAGGTGGTTCTACAAAGTATTGACTCGGGGCTAAATAATTACACACACCCCACTTTGCAGTTATTGATTTGTTAAAAATGTTTGGAATCATGTATGATTTTCGTTCCACATCTCACGTGTACACCAATTTGCATTGGTCTTTCACGTGGAATTCCAATAAAATTGATTCATGTTTGTGGCAGTAATGTGACAAAATGTGGAAAACTTCAAGAGGGTCGAATACTTTTGGAAACTGTGTATATATATATATATATATATATATACAGAATATGTATTGATTGAAAATAGTCACCTGAAAATGGCTTTCAATTAACAGGTGTGCCTTGCCATGAGTTACTTTATAGAATTTCCACCCCCAAAACAAAAATATGATACATTGTAGAAAATCCCCAAAACCTAGACCTAGCTAGGTTTAAATCATTCAAACCAGCTGCTAAATATACTTAACAGCCCTCGTTCCCTTGGCTGCCTTCTGGTGCTGTTCCGTGCTTTTTCTGCGCACGGAAGTAGCAGAGGGGGTCGGACAGCATCAGTGATTAGCTGAGATGTGATGTTTCAGCCAATCACCGATGTGGATGCTGTGCAATGTGTTAGCTGTGGCACAAGCAGACCCAGCTCACCACTCATGCTAGTGACCACCCAGGAGTAGGACTACTACTATCATGAACGTTCATATTTTAAAAATAAATTGACAATAGTTGCCCTTTAATGTGTTTATGGCCATCAGTTGTTTGGAGGTAGGGTTGGTTCACAGCCCTATTTGACTACTGTTCTTTTCCGTATTATGGCAAGGATTCAAGGCACATTTAACCAGCATGGCTTCGACAGCAATCTGCACCAACATGCTTATTTGGTTTGCGCTTAGTGGATCCATCATTTGTTTTTCAACATGGTAATGACCCCAACACATACCTTAGGGTAAGGAAAGGGCTATTTGACCAAGAAGATTCCTAAACCCAATTGAGATAGTTTGGGATAAGTTGAACCACAGAGCGAAGGCAAAGTAGCCAACCATGTGCTTAGCACCACTGGGGACTCCTTCAAGATGGTTGGTAAACCATTCTAGGTGACTACTTGACTGAGATGCATCATTTGCACAAATTAAATATAACACATTCTGGTTTGCTTAAGACTTTTTTGTTTTCTACATAAATCCATGTGTGTTCCATAGTTTTGAGGTCTTCAATGTTAAAAATAATATTAGAAAATAGTACAAATAAATAAAAGCACTGAATGAGAAGGAGTGTTCAAACTTCTGATTGGTACTATATAAATACTTACATATATCTATATATATATCTGACCAATAAAAGGATCAACCCCCTAATAAATTACTACCTCTTTTTATGCTTAAAACAGCTACAAGCACAAACTAATTTCTAGCTGATCATTCACTAGGATCTGTTGCACAGAATGATAAAAGAGTGATATTTAGAAAAATAGGAAGTTATCATTTTTCCCATAAAGAATGTGGTCTTTAGGAAGCCATATCTATATTTATATATTTATATATTATTACATATGTTAACTTTGATATATACATTTACAAGTAGACTTTTCTCCCTCAAAGCAACAGCTAAAAATCTATTTAACCTTTTTTTGTTTACAGAGGCCTGAAATGCACCAACCCTTCCTGCAGCTAAAAAGTTAAACCTGGCCGTGTGAAAGTGCATGCATTCATATTCGAGGTACCAATGTTGAAATATTCTTTCGTTGATCACAATTGACACTGAATCCAGTTCTGAAGTTTCATTTACTGCATTTCCTGCCTATAACCCACTAAGTAGTCCAGGATTGCATATTTCGGAGCATTTCATCAAAGGCTTCTGGTGAAGGAGCTTCTGATTGCTGGAATCTGTCCCGCATCCGACAGTATAGACTAAAAGACTTCAGCTCCAGCCATATAAACCCAAAACGATCTTCATCAAAAAGGACAAACAGACCTGGAGTTCGCTCGGGATTACTGAATCCATGTCCCGCAATGAGACCAGTACCGAAAAAGCTAAAGAAAATAATGGGAGAAAAAACAAAAATCAGTGGAGCATTTAATAGCAAAGGTATAGTACTAAGATTGTTTAGTTCCAGAAATAACGATTTAACACATATAATACCAAGATATGCGGTCATGAATGTGATTAAAAGTTTACCACAGTGTGACAGCTTGCAAGTTTTAAAGCTCCATCTTTATATCTTTCTGTTAATTTGTCCAAAAGGGAAACATCATATTAAAATATATTATTTTCCCCCCTAATATATTTATTGAAGATAGAAAATGTTTCAACTCAATGCATTTTTCCTGTGCATTTGCATTTCCTAGTGTGAACCTAGATTTAGGCTGCTAGTACATGGAGCATTGTCCTGTTGGCATACTAATTCAGAAAGCCAGTGTGGTCGGGAGTGCTCAATAAAGAAATAATGAGCAACCGGTCACTTTTTCAGATACGTGGATGACACCTGGGTTAAAATCCACCAGAAGGAAGTGCAAGCATTGACAGAACAAATCAATGCTGTAGACCAAAACTTTAAATTTACAAGGGAGGAGGTACAAAACAACACACTGACTTATTTGGATTGCTTGGTAGAAGTCAGGGAGAATGGTAAACTGGAAGTAGAGGTTTACAGAAAACCAACCCATACAGACCAGTATTTGAAGTTTAACTCCCATCACCCTTTAAATCATAAGCTGGGTGTCATCAGAACCCTGAAACACAGAGCAGACAACATCCCCACTAGCACAGAGGTGAAGGCAAAAGAAATTAAACATCTCAGAGGAGCCCCTAAAACTTGTGTATATACGTACTGGGCCTTTGTCAAAAGAAGTAGAAGGAAAGAAAACACAAATACCAACAGTGAAGGGGGAAAGCAAGACAAAAAGAAAGAATATGGTCATCCCATATGTAGCAGGGGTCTCCTAAAAATTAAAAAAAAACACTGTATCCCTGTCTGCTTTAAACCAAACAACAAACCGAGGCAGCAATTGATAAATCTGAAAGACCCAGTACCAAAATACAAGAAAAGACATCATATACGCAGTGCAGTGGAGAGTGCTCTGATTTGTATGTGGGGGAGACCAAACATCAACTGCATTAGCCATGTACCTGCATCTTAAAGGACAACTCCACCCTTATAAGAACATCTTTTAGAAAGAATGGCCCCTTTAAAATATGTTGACATATCATAGTTTGTCCTATGAATTCATTACTGTATGCCTGCTATGCTTCTGGATGCCTCATGGAAACTGAGCAATTTAGAAACCTGTACTGATCCTGGGCATGCTCAGAAGAGGCAGACAGGGGATTAACATTCAGTCATTGGCTGTGATGTAAAGTGTCTAATTCACAACTGACAGATGCTAACTGGAAGAACCAGGAAGCAGAAACAGGGGAACAGAACATTGTGCAGGATTTCAGGTTAGGGTTATATATTTCAGATTTCAAACTTTTACCGTTTAGGGATTTGGGGGGTGATTTACCTATATGTAAGTTTTCATTTTGGGGAAAACGTCATATCTTTGAAGATTGTAATGTCAACATCTTGGCAAAGAAACATATCTGGTTCAAGAGAGGTGTCACTTAGGCCATTTATGTAAAAATGAACAAACCAAGCCTGAATATAGGTGGGTGGGTTTGACACCAACTGTCTGCCAGGTACAATGTTGTTTTCATACCTTACCCAGGGCAGTTTCGATAATACACCCCTTAGCCTCAATGCATCCACACCTTGCATTATGAAAATCCCTAACCCCTGGCTATGATATGCTAATTGGGACTTTCCAGGGTACTTATATTGCCAACAGATTCTTGTACAAGTCATTCTGAATTGAGAAAGCCAGTCGGTTGACCTGCGAAACTATAAGTCCAGTTGATCTAAATGGATACAACAGATATAAACTGGATGAATGAGAACCTTCAGAAGCTTTAGCGCAGTTATTTCTTTATTAAGCATTTCTAACCTCACTATGCCGGCACTTTTGTGTACCAGCAGCCTAAATGTCTTTAAACACTTGTGATCGTGGGGCCAACCTACGACACACGATTATAAATAATTGTTTAATGTATGGGTGCTCAGTCAGGCAGCGTTGATGATCTGACCCTCAACAAGGCCCGACCGAGCGCCCATACATAAGAACACATTGTGGGTTGCAGGTCGGGTCATGCAATGGCATGCGTGTACGAGGCTTTAAGGTACATCAGTTGGCTTACTTCCCAATATTCCCGTGATGTTTTGAAATCCTCCTGGCACGATCATTGTGATCAGTATTACGATAGAAATATAAACCGCAAAGCATGATCTGCCTAGGAAACATTACAAGAACGTCCCAGGTAAAAGTGCTGCACTGATCATTCTTATTGATCTAACATAAAGATATATATACTATACTGTAGGTATAGCCAGCATTTAACCTACAGTAACCTTATCTCCCTCTCAGGCAGGCAAATAATGTCAGGAAATAATTAGGGGCATCGCACCCTATGAGGTAGGCTGAAAATCGTAAATATACACTTCTTTTGAATAGGTCTCAATGGCGGTAAGCTCTCCCCACAGAAATCTATTGAGAGAGGCGCGGCACTGGAAGCAATTCGCTCTGGATACCGCTACCCCTAGTGGTGCTACTGGAAATAATTTACAGTTTATTTACCACTGATAATTCAGCCATGTAGATAGCTGCAGAAACAATTAGTGAGCCAGGTAAAAGTTGTTTGTGCTGTTCATTTGACATAAAAAGGTCACTATACCCAAAACACAACATTTTACTTGCTTATCTTTACTTATCTGTAAGAGTCAGGAGCAAGTATTCTGCTTTTATTGATAAGTAATTAGCTTTGGAACCAACTGTCTGCCATGTACAATGCTGTTTTAACACCTTACTCGGGGCGTTCCTATAAACACCTCTTAGCCACTATCTAAACACACCCTTAACACCTGGCTGTGATATGCTAATTGGGATTTCCAGGGTACATAATTGCCACAGATTCTTGTACAGTCATTCTGAATTGAGAAAGCCAGTCGGGACTAGCGAAACGTCTTCAAGATACATTTCAAGTCCAGTTGATCTAATTGAATACAACAGATATACCATGACCTGGATGAATAGAACCTTCACAAGCATATTTCTAATCATTTTGGGGAGAAAACCCATCAACTTGTACGGCAATATGAAAAGACAGCAAGGAAATTGGCAGACTACAGAAACCACCTGCGATTTAACCTCCGATGCAGACAACAAAGGCTAGTACCGTGCAGTATACGTCTGGATTCCACGGTTAAGGCATCAGAGCCAAACAGATACGCAAAGGCTCAAACACAGCTCCTAAGTGAACGGGTACGACAGACACATTTTACAGTCGATGCTTTAATGCACAACATTAGTCAACTAGAACAGAACCTGGCCTCACAGCTACCTGTGTCCATCTGGGAAAGAGTGATGGGGTTCACCAAACAGCACAGCTTTCTCAGACTGTAAGGGCAAACAAAGGCAACAGAACAAGTTCTCTATTTTGTCATCCCAGAACAGCCCCAAAGGAGAACAACTACCTTGGATACAAAAGGAGGGAGTGTCACTTCATCTAACAAGGAGGAATGTGAGAAACTTGTCTACAGGACCCTGACCCAGCCAGAAATGGAAGTCCTTGGTAAGGGCTTGAATTTTGCCATCACCCCTAAAGCCATCCCTGTGGTGGATATTATAGCAGCCACAGAAGCCTCTACCACAAGTAATAAGGTAGGTAGAGTGAGGCAGAACAACTTCGCCTTAAGGTATCTGCAGCCTTAGCCAGTGCTAAAACTCCTTCATCTAACCTGACTACACAGGAAGAAGAAGCCTTAACATCCCTCAAGAAAGATTCCAGTATCACACATCTACCGGCAGATAAGAGAAGATGCACAGTGGTACTCAACACTCAGACTACCATGATAAGGTGACCATGCTCCTGGCGATAACAACACATATGAGGCTTAACAAGGGATCCCACCAGCCGTTACAAGAAAAGAGTCATAGACTTACTACAACAGCTTCAAAAGGATAAAGCCATTGACCGAGCAATGTATCATCGCCTCTACCCTGGTGAGGCACATCCATGCATATATGGACTCCCAAAGATACATAAGGAAGGGGCCCCACTAAGACCTATAGTCAGCAGCATCAACTCTGTAAACAACGGTGGCAAAATATCTAGCTAACATCAGGACCTTTGGTGGGAAGTTCTAAGCATCACATCCAGAACTCTCAGGATTTCACCAACAAGATTGAAGATATAGTACTCGGTGTAGAAGAAACTATGGTGTCCTATGATGTGACTTCTCTCTTTACTTGTATACCCACCAAGGAGGCTGTTGACATGGTGAGAAAATGGCTGGGCCAAGACAGCACTCTTACCAGCCGAACTGATCTCAACCCAGAACAGGTGTGTCCTTGTTGGACTTGTGCCTGAATACCACCTATTTCAAATACAGGGATAAGTTCTATAAGCAAAAACATGGATGTGCTATGGGATCTCCAGTTTCACCTATTGTGGCCAACCTTTACATGGAGGAGGTAGAAACACAGGGGTTAATACCTTTAAGGGCATAGCACCCAGCCACTGGTTCAGATATGTTGATGACACCTGGGTTAAAATCCCCACCGAAGGAAGTACAAGCTTTCACAGAACACATTAATGCGGTGGACCAAAACATTAAATTCACAAGGGAAGAGTACAAAACAACAAACTGGCTTTTGGACTGCTTGGTGAAGTTAAGGAAAATGGTAAATGGAAGTAGAGGTTTACAGAAAACCAACACACACAGACAGTATTTGATGTTTGACTCCCACCACCCTTTAGATCAAGCTGGGTGTCATCAGAACCCTGCAACACAGAGCCGAGAACATCCCCACTAGCACAGAGGCGAAGGCTAAAGAAATGAAACATCTCAGAGGAGCCCTTAAAACTTGTGGATATCCAGACTGGGCCTTTGTCAAAAGAAGTAGAAGGAAGAAAAGAACAAAATACCAACAGTGAAGGGGAAAAGCAAGACAGGAGGAAGAACATGGTCATCCATATGTAGCAGGGGTCTCCGAGAAATTAAGAAGAATTTTCAAAAAACATCGTATCCCTGTCTGCTTTAAACCGAACAACACAATGAGGCAGCAATTGGTACATCCAAAAGACCCAATACCAACACAAGAAAAGCGAACATCATATATGCGGTGCAGTGCAGTGAAGAATGCTCTGATTTGATGTGGGGGAGACCAAACAGCAACTGCATCAACGTATGGCCAGCACAGAAAAGCCAATTCCTCGGGTCAGGACTCAGCCGTGTATCTGCATCTTAAGGATAAAGGACATACCTTTGAAGATTGTAATGTTAACATACTGGCGAAGGAACGTGAATGGTTCAAGAGAGGTGTTAAGGAGGCCATTTATGTGAAAATAAGAAACCAAGCCTAAATAGAGGTGGGGGGGTTCGACACCAATGTCTGCCATGTACAATGCTGTTTTAACACCTTAATCTGGGCGTTCCTATAACACCTCTTAGCCACAATCTAATACCACACCCAACCACTGGCTGTGTATGCTAATTGGGATTTTCCAGGGTACATAATTGCCACAGATTCTTGTACAAGTCATTCTGAATTGAGAAAGCCAGTCGGATGACTAGCGAAACGTCTTCAAGAACTACATTTCAAGTCCAGTTGATCTAATTGAATACAACAGATATATATTTAAAGGAATAGTTCACTAGTTCACAAAAGTGAACTATTCTTTTAATGTAATAATTAAAGATCGACCGGGAGGTTAAGGAGCTATTCATTACCTTCAGTTCAATCAATTGACCAGTAAGCTCCTCAAGCTCCCGGCCTTCAAACAATGCATTAAAGGAAAAGTGAACTATTCCTTTAAAAATGTACTTTCTGCAAATAAGTTTATTATTTTGGTTTGCCTTGATCAGCTGTTGTACTATTAATATATGTGTATGACTCATAGCTAAAATTAGTCCAAAATTCCTACGCTTGAGTTCTGCTCCATGTCCTAAACTAATGTCACTTGTATAATCTTGCAGCCTGTGTTTTCCTTTCTGAGATGAGACGAACTAACTGCTCTTAGCGGTCAGTGAACTAAAACTGAAAAAAATAGCTTAAATAACATTACATTATAACTAATACACATCAAATGCCTAGGGATGTTGTAATGCATCTTAACATGCTAATAGAGGGTAGTATATTATAGTATTTAAGGTTGAATAAAGACATATATACAAACATAGAAAAGATAATCAATGCACATTCCTAGGCCCTATACAATATCATATTATCTGCACACCGGCATACTTTATAAACAAAGGGGTTTTAGTATACATTACTGTGATCACATGTTACCACGTCAAGGTAACCCCAGTCTGGGAGGTCCTTTTTTTTTTTTTTTTTTTTTTTACTTCAATTACCATTAGCAAACTTTTGCATTTCTCATAGTTGTGCACTGCGCTTTTCATTCATGTGGCAATCGGAAATTTCCCTGGATCAACTCTACTTTATGAATCAATACCAGTAACTTGCAACATTCCTTGTTTGCAGAAACTCATCAAGCTTTTGTTTTTAAAACTGACCAATGAACCTGCCATAACAATGTCCACTGGAAGACAGTTCCATAGCTTTACCGTTCTCACAGTGAAAAACCCTTTCCGAACTTAAAGCCTAAACCTTAAGAGAAAAAGGGATGTCCTTGTGTCCTCTGACATGTTCTATTGGTGAACAATACCCCAGATAGTTTATTGTATGGCCCGTTAATGTATTTATACACAGTAATCATATCCCCACGCAAGCACCTTTTCTCCAGCGTATATAATTGTAACGTTTCCAGTCTCTCTTCATGTTCAAGCTCCCCCAATCCCCCATTTAATTTAGTTGCCCTTCTCTGAACCCTTTCCATTTCAAAGATGTCCTTTTTTGTACACAGGATTCCAAAATTGCACTGCATATTCCAAATGAGGCCTTACCAATCCTTTGTAAAGAGGGAGAATAACATTTTCCTCCCTTGAATCCATACCTCTCTTTATATAAGACAATGCCATGCTGACTCTGGCTGTTGCTGCCTGGCACTGCTTGCTACCTTTAAGTTTGTTATCCACCAAAACTCCAAGATCCCATTTCAACAGGGATTCACTTAACAGAGAGCCATTTATAGTATAAACAGCACAAGGATTTTTAAGTCCAAAATGCATCACCTTACATTTATCAACATTGAATCTCATCTGCCACTTAGCAGCCCAATATGACAATTTATCTAGATCCCCCTGCAACGATTGCAAATCCTCTGAAGTTTTTAACGGTCGACAAAGTTTTGTGCCCTCCGCAAACACAGAAACCTTGCTGACAATACCCACTTCCAAATCATAAAAAAATAGATTAAATAGAAGTGGCCCCAACACAGAACCCTGTGGTACCCCACTTAGCACTTTAGTCCGTAATGATGAAGCCCCATTTACAACTACTCTCTGCATCCTATTCATTAACCAATTTTCTATCCATGTACAAATGTGACTCTCCAGACCAACAGACCTCAGCTTATTCATTAGTCGCCTATGGGGGACTGTATCAAAAGCCTTTGCAAAATCCAAGTAAACGAAATCTACTGCTATGCCAGAGTCTAAATTTCTACTTACTTCCTCATAAAAGCCAAGCAAGTTAGTTTCAACAAGATCTATTCCTCCTAAATCCATGCTGGTTACTACTTATAATGTCAGTCCTTGAAACATACTCTAGAACGGTTCCCTTATTAAACTTTCCAGGATCTTCCCCACCACTGAAGTTAAACTTACAGGCCTGTAATTACCCAGCTATAACGACTACCGTTTTTGAATATTGGAATAACCATCAGCCCTTTTCCAATCCAGAGGCACACCTCCGGACATGATGGAATCTGCAAAAATAAGAAACAATGGCCTTGATAAAACTGAACTTAGCTCCCTAAGTACCCAAGGATGTATTTTATGCCATCCAGGAGTTTTATTAATATTAACCTTATTTAGTTCTTTCTGTACCATATCCTCGGTTAACCAAAGTGCACTTAAATCTTTTATACCATTATTGCTACTATACTCTATATCTGTACTTGGATCTTCTATAGTGTATACAGAGGGAAAAGTATTCAAGACATTTGCTTTATCGCCAACCTCTGTAACTAACTTATCTCCATTAATTAATGGTGCCACAATCTCAGTCCTTCTTACTATTAATATACTTAAAAAAAAATGTAGGCTTAGTGATGCTTTGTTCAGCTATCCTAACTTCATTATTCAATTTAGCCAGTTTGATTGCTTTATTACACTCCTTGTTAGTTTTTATAATCCCTAAGGGCACGGCCACACTCCAACACAAACACAAGCGATTTCGTTGCGTTTGCACATGTTTTTTCATTAACTATTGAAAAACGCATGCGATTGCATTCTAAAATGCGGAACGCAAATTGCAACGCACCTCAAAATGCGCCACTATTTCATGGTCACTATTCCCTAAGCATCCAGTTACCTTTATATCTATAATGCACTCCACGATGTTAGATATTACTAGATCCAACAGAGCTCCTTTTCTAGTAGGAACCTCAACCACCTGTGAGAGAAAATTATTCTGCAGCAAATTCTGGAACTCATTGCCTTTTTCTGTGATGGCAGTTCCACTTCACCAATCAATGTCAGGGTAATTGAAGTCCCCCATAATGAACACACTCCCCAAACTTGCAGCCCTTGCCAACTGCATATGAAGTTGACTCACCTCCTCTCTGCTAGCATTTGGCGGCTTATAGCAGACACCAACAATGACATTACCCCCTTTCCTGTTGCCTAATTCTACCCATATTGCCTCCACATCCAAATCGCCAGTTATCACTTTTAAATTTGGCTTCAATTCTTTTTTAACATAAAAACATACTCCTCCCCCTTTCCTTTTTTCTCTGTCCTGCCTAAACAAGGCATATCCTTCTAAATTTAGAGCCCAGTCGTGAGAACTGTTCAACCACGTTTCTGCAATACCTATTACATCATACTTTTCATTCAACGCCATAATTTATAATTCACCCATTTTGTCAGCCAGGCTTCTTGCATTTGCAAACATACATTTTAGTTTATGATTCTGTAATTTATTCATACACTTTCATACACATGCCTCCCTATCCCCTGTGCTAGCCCCACCCCCCTTTCCGCCCGCCACTGGCCTATCTACACTCTGCTTTCCACCTAGGCTATCTATACCAGTGAGACGACCAATACCCCCCCCCCCACCTAGTTTAAAATCTCCTCCAACCCTCTTGCCATATTCTCCCCTAAAACAGCTGCACTGCCATCAGTGAGGTGCAACCCATCCCTACTAAAGAGCCTGTAGCCGACAGCAAAGTCTGCCCAGTTCTCAATAAACCCAAACCTTTCTTCCTTACACCACCCTCTTAGCCACGCATTAATGCTCCTAAGCTCACGCTGTCTCCCTGGCTTAGCACGTGGCCACGGTAGTATTTCTGAAAACATTACCCTGGAGGTCCTTGCTTTTAACTTGGCCCCTAGCTCTCGGAAATCATGTTTAAGGACCTCACCTCCTCCTCTAACTTTGTCATTTGCACCAATGTGAACCAAGACCGCCGGGTCACACCTGGCCCCACCCAATAATCTGCCTACACGATGCCGAACCACATGCCGAACCCTAGCACCAGGCAGGCAACACACAGTTCGGCATGTAGGGTCTTGGCGGAAGATTACCCTATCTACATTCCTTATAATGGAGTCCCCTATCACTACCACCTGCCTAGCATTCCAGATCCTTAGTTCCTCCTCCCTTGTATCAGAGATGGCAGTCCCCTGGGTGCTCAAGGGACTAGCCCCCTCCATACACGCTAATTCCGAGGTGTCCTCCTCCACTTTATTACCTAAGGCGGCAAATCTGTTGGGATGGGCAATCTGGGAAAAAGCCACCCTACCCTTCCGTCCCCCACTTCCCCTAGTAACCCTAACAAAACTACCTCCCCCCTCAACCTTCCCTGTCCCACTTCCACCCACCTCTATACTGGCCCCAGCCAGTGCCTGCTGACCCCCAGATTTGCCAATCCCTGCAATGCTGCAAGCTGCCCCCTTAGACTCTCACCTCAGCTTCCAAACGGGCAACCCACTCACACCTGACACAGACATAAGTTCCCTGGAACGTCTGCTCCAGGTTCCTGTACATGTGGCAGGATGCACATTGCATGGTACCGACAAAACTGTCCCTTCTAATCCACAACACCAACACAGTGACGCACAAACCTTGTTTAATTCTTGTTTCAATGTCCTTTTTTTTCTATGTCCTTGAGATCAAGGTCCTTAAGAGCAAGGGACTTATACGTTCCACTCTAGTTCGTTTCACTCACAGGAAACTTCCTTTTGTTAAGTCCGAACCACAGGTCCAACCAATGTGAATCCTATTTAACTAATAGGCCCCAGCCCCCACACCAATTAGTGCAAGAGCCAGGAAGAGAGGGAAAAAACAAAACACTTATTAACCCTTTCATAACCCGTTTTTGATTACAACAGGTGCAATACTAGAATATAGAAGCCCAGCACACCCCTTTAACTGTAAGAAAGAAGGATTAATCTGCTTACTGCACACACAGTCCTGCACACACAGTCCTAAACACAGCACAAACAATCCTTATTTTAAACTTTCACACACACCATACAACCATCAAATGATTAAATGTCCTTTTTCTATGTCCTTGAGATCAAGGCCCTTAAGAGCAAGGGACTTAAACGTTTCACTCACAGGAAACTTCCTTTTGTTAAGTCCGAACCACAGGTCCAACCAATGTGAATCCTATTAAACTAATAGGCCCCAGCCCCCACACCAATTAGTGCAAGATCCAGGAAGAGAGGGAAAAAACAAAACACTTATTAACCCTTTCATAACCAGTTTGTGATTACAACAGGTGCGATACTAGAATATAGAAGCCCAGCGCACCCCTTTAACTGGAAGAAAGAAGGATTAATCTGCTTACTGCACACACAGTCCTGCACACACAGTCCTTAACACAGCACAAACAATCCTTATTTTAAACTTTCACACACACCACACAACCATCAAATGATTAAATGTCCTTTTTCTATGTCCTTGAGATCAAGGTCCTTAAGAGCAAGGGACTTATACGTTCCACTCTAGTTCGTTTCACTCACAGGAAACTTCCTTTTGTTGAGTCCGAACCACAGGTCCAACCAATGTGAATCCTATTAAACTAATAGGCCCCAGCCCCCACACCAATTAGTGCAAGAGCCAGGAAGAGAGGGGAAAAACAAAACACTTATTAACCCTTTCATAACCCGTTTGTGATTACAACAGGTGCAATACTAGAATATAGAAGCCCAGCGCACCCCTTTAACTGGAAGAAAGAAGGATTAATCTGCTTACTGCATACACAGTCCTGCACACACAGTCCTTAACACAGCACAAACAATGCTTATTTTAAACTTTCACACACACCATACAACCATCAAATGATTAAATGTCCTTCTTTTCTATGTCCTTGCGATCAAGGTCCTTAAGAGCAAAAGACTTGTACGTTCCACTCTAGTTCGTTTCACTCACAGGAAACTTATAATAACTTTCCTCACCTCATTTTACAACTTCGTGGGTATTCCTCATTTCGAGAAATCACCCCAGCAGGAAGCACAAAAGACTGCACACTTAGGGCATTTTGTTCCACTCCTTCATTTTCAGCTTCATTGGCATTTTCCTTTGCTGGCCTTAATACAGGTGCAGGGACAGGTGCTGGTGCTGGATAAGGCTCAGCTCTTTCTGGTTCTGATCCTCTGCCCTCATCTTCTTTATTGCCCGTCTCCCTTTGCTCTCTATCAATCTGTGCCTGGACATTCAAAATGAGACGGGACATCTCATCGAAGTTCCTAAGGTGCTCTACATCAGGAAGCTGTACTGGTCGGGTTAGATCAATCTCCAGAGTCTGCTGGCCAGCTGGGACATTGGGATCACCCTAAGTGTGTATAAAACACAAAATGCAACTTAAAATGTATAAACACTGTACTCAAGATTTTTATTCAACTTCTAATAATTCTAAAATAAAATGCCCGGGACACTGTATTAGGTTTAAATTTTATTCAATGATTCGGTCTGGAAGGCAGACTTTGACCAGAGTGGCAAAGGAATCTTTAGGTAAGTATTACTGGGCATAGAAAGTGTACCTAGGGCTGATTCAGGTTCTCCCCCTGGGTACTTGTAAGGTGGAGGGTATGGGTTATAGGACCTATAATTGTAAGAAAATGACAGATATAAAGCTGTTACAATTTATAATGATACACTTACTGTAATTTTAGTGGCCTTAGCAATTGTCCCGTGGAAGCTGAGCATGACAATCTCCAGACCATGGCTTCCATAAGTACCTTTAAAAAATCCAGGATTTAATAGGTCATCTGGCCGGCTCGGTGGGTGATATATCCTCCGATATGTAAGGCAATTGCTTTAAAAAAAAAAAAAAGAAGTGATTTTCATTAATGTGTTAGTAATCCAGGTACTATATACTGACAGGGTGAGGTATTGTACTACGCAATTAATACATGAAAATGCAAAAACACATTAAGAACACTCTAAATATGAAGGCGTGATTAAAATAAACATCCAAAAATATACATATAGCTGAGGGGTAATTACTTGGTATTAACCAATTGCCCTAAGAACTTTTCACAGTTTCACTTTTGCTTCAAGCCTTTAGCTTAAAATTGTTTGCTTTAAGGAAAGTCTTGTGCTAGATATTATAGTGAAGATAGTGAAAACCCTGGAATTAGCATACAATATATATAATAAGAATTCTGCTTCCATAACTACACAAATGTTTGTTAATTGTAGAATTTAAAGCCAAAGAGATTTGTGCTCAAGCAGATAAACAAAGAAACCATGTACAGTTATTTCCATTGGAAATACATACAGCAGTACCGGTATATAGCCTGCTTTATTGCTCAGGCTTGCTCAGTGCGCTTTATCCATGGAAAGATACATTTTGTAAGTTGCCAGATAATATACAGGCTTCACGTTAGCACACATACCACCCACCCCCCACAAGTGCACTTGCATGGCTACAATCGGATGTTTGTCTTTAGAATGCTGTATTTATATTAAAGAAATAAGTATAAAGACAAGAGATACATCACATCACACAAATTCTGGCCTATAAATCAGCTAAAATGTGATTTAACTGAAGGTTTAATTTGGCAACCATGGTGATAAAGTACTTCTGTGATAAATGCAGTCACAATCATTCTGACAAATACAAAACTAAACTTGGTAGGTTCCTGTTTTTTGCCTTTGGGTAGCAAGTTGGATTAATGAAGGACTCTGCACAGACTGTCATTGCTTAAAGCAGAATTCAGCTTACAACATCCTGCCTGATCTATTGCTGTCCAACAATGAATAGATTTCAATCATATAATACAATTCCAGAAAGATCAGTTGAGTAGATTGTAAACAGCTGAAATGTTTTTTCTATGTATTGTTTATGGCCATAGAATATTGGGAGTACCGTAAATGTCTTAATTATTGCTTTGGTTTTCTGTTCCAAGCCAGAAAATACTTAATACTCTTTATGTTATACCCCTAAGCACATATATCACAGATTCATTTAAGATTATTGTTTTGTTTTACCCTAGCACACTTACTCATATTGGCAAATATAGATAAACTTCATCAAAATCAATTCCTGCATATGCTCATGGAAAATATCCTCAAGTGTCCTTCCCAGATCCTCTCGTAACCATGTTCGAAATTCCTACAAATACAAAAGAATGCTTTATTCCAAAGAATAAGACTTGTTTGTGCATCTAAAAAAATTAGTCATGAATTAGAGATTGTATATATACTCTGATGTAATAAAATAAAGTTGATGATGATTTTCCTCTTTTATTCTAATTTTAAACTGGGCAAGTCAGTTCTCACCATAGATCAGGCAGCAAACAGAGATTGAATTGTAAAAAGCGGTGTACAAATGTGGCCAAAATTTAATTTGTCCTACCTCTTGTCTTCCTCCAGGCATACGGTGATAATCTGTCTGTAAGCACTTGGTAGAGAATTCATCCCTTTTCATGACCTGCAAGAGCATAGATTTGTTTTTTACCACAAGGTACTGCACCCCCCCCCCCAAAAAAAAAACGTAGAACTCACAATAAACACAATTCCATAATAAACAACTTTTAATGTGAAAGTGTATTTTGGAGAGTGGCACACTCTGATATAGCAAACTAGTGCTAAAACTTTTTTTGAAAATCAATTTTTTTAGTTAAAGTTTGCACATCATCATGTTATGTTTCACCTAGTTATCACTATTGATAAGATTGCATAGGAAAACTGAATTTATCAAAGGCGTTGCAGACAATATTGATATGGGTTTTGACTATAGGCACAAAGACCAGGTCACTATCAGGTATTAAATATGGTGAAAACTGTTGCACTGTTACTGCAAACTGAGCATTTATAAAATGGCACTAATTTGCCACTAAAGTACAAAAGGTCCAAAAATGTACCTCATTGGCTATTGAAAAGGGAAATAGTGGTCCTTTAAAAAGAAATTTGTGGGTCTTATAATTGAGGGTCACTGCACATTCATTGGAATATATGTTTTATATGTTTATATGTATATATTTTTACAGTCACAGTGTACAAACAGGCTGCAAAATTTCCTGTGACAAGCAAAGCAGGCTACATATTGTAGTACAGAGACCTAGGCTTGTACACATGTACGATACGGAGTTTGTTAATTGTTTATTACATTATTTAAGCAATAGACTCCATAGAAGACATGAACCTGTGTTCTGAACTGATAAAATCTAATAAGACTGAAACATAGTAGGATAGTCTGGGTTCTTTATCGGACCTCAAATTTACCAATAGTGATCCCTCTCTAAAGCTGGGTACACACGATGAGATATTTTGGTCCGATCGACCGATAGTTCAGTGTATCGGTCGATCGGACCGAAATTATCGCATCCGAATGTGCCCATGTCCGATCGACCGTTCGTCCAAATCGGACGAAAGGACAATCGGACAGGGTGGAAAACCTCGTCCGATCGTGCGGTCCTCTATGGATCGGTCGCGGTGACTATCGGACGCGGCTGCTTTTGCCGCGACCGACAGTCCTTCCTCCTGGCCGACCGTTCGAAAGTATCGAACGGTCGGTCAGGAGGAAAAATCGCTAGGTGTGCACCTAGCTTAACACATTTACCAATAGTAATCCCTCTCTAACAGAATCCCTGGTGACAGCTGTGAGTTAATTGGGAGGGTGAGTACTAAAAGACAGATTGATAACTTTAATTATAGAATCATACAGTGGATCTCCTATTGATCTATTATTGGGTGGAAATTTAACAGGGAAGATTGATTCAAGCTCTGCACAACAGTTGTAATTCACTGTGGTGTTTCTACTGAACTATAACACTCTATACAATGTTACAATAAGTAGATCAAGATAGAGATACCGTATCACGGATCTGAACCCAGTTCCGCAACGGATTTCCGTGATTGACATATTTTGCGGGAATTCGGCTTTGCAGATTTTTTCGACACACATTCGAAAATTCAAAGAAAATTTAAAAGGGCATGTCCACCCCCAAAACTATAATCCCCCCACTAAGGCCCCATCATGTAGTGTATTTTAATCCTTACCTCACATCCCAGCTCCATATGGTTCTCCTGTAGTCCCCCCCAAAGTCCCAAAAACTGCCCACCAGGAGGATAGCAGAGTCCATATAGGACTCTGCCTCCTACCTGGCCTCCGGGAGAGTTTTGGCATGCGTACTGCAGCCCTTCTCCCCTTCCCTCCCCCTCCCTCTCAGGATTCCCTCCCCCTAGTGTAAATCCCTTAATATATAAGATTCCCCCTCCCAGCCCAGCCCCAACCGCTATATTTATATGTTTAAAAGCTCCCCAAACTTTACTTACTTACTTCTCCTCTTTCCTCCGCCGAAATGAGCTGCCGGCAGCCGCGTCCGTGATTGGCTGCCGCTCAGCAATCACAGACGCGCGACTGCCGTCCCACCCCTCTGCTTGCATTTTCTCGCAAGCAGAGGGCCGAGCGCGGTAGGAAAGAGGGGAGGTAAGGATAGTTTGGGGAGCTTTCTAAACATATAAATATAACGGTTGGGGCTGGGCTGGCAGGGGGAATTTTATATTAAAAAATGAATTTTAGGGTGGACTTAACCTTTAAGGAATTTTTGAACATTTTGTAGAAATTGTACAGTAACTTGCTGTAAGTGGTTTTGGGACCCGTAAAATGGTCTGGGGAAAAGACAATTAGATTCTTTCTGGGAGAATCTGATTGTAACCAATTCTGATTGGAAAAGGATCTGATTGGTTACTATACCAATCAGATTATTTCTAAAAGAATCTGATTGTAGCTAATTCTGATTGGTTACAGTTAGATTCTTCCAGAAAGCATTCCAATCAAATTCTTTCTGAGAGAATCTGACTGGCCAATTCTAATTGGTTACAATCAGCTTTTTTCTTTTTAGAAAGAATCTTATTGGTACACCAATCGGATTGTTTTCCAATCATAGTTGGTTGAGGTGAGATTCTTTCAGAAACAATCTGATTGCTGTGGCTCACTGGTTAGCACTGATGCAGCGCTGAGGACCTGAGTTCGATTTCACCCTTGGACACATCTGCAAGGAGTTTGTATGTTCTCCCCGGGTTTCCTCTGGGCACTCCGTTTTCCCCCACAATCATAAAGACATACTGATAGGTTGTATGTGTACATAAAGTGATTAGATTGTAAGCTCTTCGGGACAGGGCCTGATGCGAATTGAGTAAATAATTGTAAAGCTCTGCAGAATATGTAGCGCTATATAAGAAATAAAATACATACATACAAACAATGCTAAAGAGAGGACATGCATGCAATGAACAGCTGTTTCGACCCAGATCACATGTGTGTAGCCATTCGATCGGGCGTTGTTTGTCAATCCACCTGATGATCGGACAAAACTCCTATTTGTTGCTCGGGCATCGTATTGCACTTGTATACGAAGCCTTACTGAATGTTGCAGATCTGGTTAATAGGTAAACTGTTTTATCATACAAAATCAGTGGAAAATAAAAGCACTGAATACACTAATGGATATCTGTGTAAGCAGACTAGCAGAAATCATGGATAAGTACAGATGATGTTAGACTTGACCCATTTGTATTATAAAGTTTAATACTTTGTGATTAAATAGAAAGAAAGAACCCCTATGGGGAAATATTATTATTGTCCTGCCTAAAACACATTTTTACTCATTATCATTATCAGAAACTGCTAATTATAATGATGAAGTATCATTGTTCCTAACCAAAGATACACACTTCTTTTAACTACCGAAATCCCATCAGTTTTTACCCTTAACACAGAATAGCGAGCTCAGGCTTGTTTAGTGTGATTGAGACAGTGGAATAATACTTTGCACGAGCTACACTATAAAAAAGTTTAGGGAACAAATTGAACTTAAAGTAAATGACCTACTCTAATTTGACAGACGCTTCATATTAATCAAGTGTTGGGTTGTGGTGGGGGCAGGTACAGAACTGGCTTCTCAAAGCCGACTTTAGCAAGCTCCTTCTACTATTAGGTAAGACCCTATGGTGAGAACCTCGGAGAGGGGGTGGAGAAAGGTAGGGGAGGTTATTGTTGTCATTTTCCTTAAAAAAAACATAAATAATAAATCATTTTAATAAGTTAGAAGTCAGGTGAAGATGTGCTTTAGGATGGGGATCTCCTGTAATGCATCACTCACCTGGATCTGCCCGTTGTGAGGTCCCTTGTGTCCATACATACATTCCACAGTTGCTGCATTTCTTTCCATCAAGTGTATTCTAAAAACAGGTTTTAGTCTCATAGGTTCATCAACATGTGGGTCATGAGGTGGCAGGTACATCCATCCAATAATAAATAAGCCATCTACCTGTGCATGAAACATCAACAAGTTTTCAAGTCACTTTTTCTTTTTTGCACGATTGATGGACATTACGAGCCCCAACAAACAAGCGGCGACCAAGTGGGCAATTAAAGCCCATTTTGCCCAGAAACTGCACCTGTGTGGCCATTGGTCAGGTGGCGTTGGTGATCATCAGTGTTAAAGGGTAAATATGGTTTCCAATTGTTCCAAACAAGTTAGGATTATAGAAAAAGCCTTCCGTATTACATTCAAAATTAACTCTAAATCACAATATTACTTCCTGCTTAAACACTTTCTGTTTACGTGACCAGCTCGTAGTCATGTGGCCACCCTCCACCTTCATTAATAGACCTCCCTTCTCTACTGTCAATTCTATGGCTGTGCAGCAACATTCACCGCAATATCATTTCTCACAGGCTGCACCCAGAGATGTGATCCAGAGCTCATTTTAAAGGAAAAACTGCATTTATGTATTTAACACTAACTTGTTCAGAGACTACAGTTGCCCTTTAATGCCCATATATATTTAAGATTTTGTTGGCCAGGAGTGAAGATTTGACAATTGGATCTATCTGTGCAGCACTGCTGTAATGTGGTAGGGTGACATAAAGTGCAGGAAGGATTTAGTAATTGTAAATTGCATGGTGGGGAATTTACTGACTGAGCAAAACAAGCACTGGATTGAAGGCATGCAGCAATGCACACACCTCAGAGTAAGCGCAGCTTACGTGTATTTAACTATAGATTAAGATAAGGAAAAGTCAATGTTTCAAGTAGTTGCCCTTTAATTAGTGGTATATGCTCTCTCGTTGTCAGGGTAATGAAAATTACTCAAGTAAAAACAGATTTTTTTACAGTAATAAATTAGATAAACAATATAACGACCTGGTTCTGCAGCTATGCAACATGCACATACATAAAGGTATATGGAAAGCACAGGTTGCACTAGTAGGGCTTTAGTTACCATTACCATTTTACTAACACATATTTGAGGACTTGGCCCCACTGTACTGCTCCAAAAATATCAACTCGGTAGGATGCGTGATTTTGGGCATTAGCACATGCACTCTGGTGATCGCACGTGTTGTCAAATCATAGCGCATCACAGATAGTAGGACATGGCCACCACTATTACCATGTAATTGCAGTGTCCATGCGATACGCAAAGTGAATGTGATAGGAAAAACGGATCATGTTCCGCACATTTTGCGCATAATGTAGCCTAACCCAACGGAGCTATGTCAACAGCTTTGGGCCTTTTTAGTTTACAAAGTTGTTTCCACGTGTTTAAGTCTAAGACAATACACACTATAATATCATGAAAAACAATTGTAATGATCCCAGTTGATTAGAATATGATCAGCCCAGGGGGCTTACCGTAATATTGCAGAAAGTTTCTTAATGCATGGCCAGAATACAGTAACGCCTGGTACACAGGAACTGATTTCAGACTGATAATTCCATCTTTAAACGGGAAGTTCAGTGCAAATACATATACTTTTTACAATATTTTGTTTGTGTATAAATAAATGCAACCGAAATACTGACTTCCTGCTTGCAGGACCAATAGAACCTGAACTGTCAGCTCACTAATGTCAACAGCAGGGAACAGCAAAGGGTATGAAATCAACTGATTTTTCAAAATGGGAGAAAATATGTAGAATAACTAAGTATGCATCACACACTAACAATTTAACAAATATTGATCATTTCCACTGAACTGTCCCTTTAACAGTTTTACATTCTTTCTTTGCTCCATTTGACCCAATAACCAGTTACAACATAACCCATCATTCACAAACATTCTACTGCTCCATACCCTGATCACATTATATGCCACCCGATAAATCATAAAAATACAGGAAATAAATACACTTAAAATGTCTGAAGATATTTAATAAAAATAAAAGTTTAATGTAAAGAAAATAGTAATGTAAAGTAAAATAATCCATTGTTTTTTATGGTAAACTTAATGCAATTTGCACCTCTTCCTGACACTTACCACAACATTAAGTAGTCCTCCATAAGGGCCAATATCTGGTTGCCACAGGCCTAGGATGTGACGGTACTGGTGTAACACTAAGTACAAACAAGACATATCTTTGGTTTATTGATGACATTTTATTGAAGATAAGATTAACAAAATGAGCTACATATATAGGATCACATAAAAAGATGTTCCAACCCATTTTTCTAATGTAATGTGATAACTGTTGTATATTAAACCTGCATCAACCAAAGCTATCCAACATTAACATTAGGTACTAATAAGGACATTACATTTTAAATGTCAAGACCTGTATTTGTAGCTCTGAAAGAATTAATAGTCTACAACTAGTTTGTCATAGATAGTGGAATTGTTAATGTCTTCTTACAGGGAGCCAATAACTTGAAATACATTTCTGTCTGAAGCAACTGATTCTGCAACCAAAGGCAGCCATGGGATCAGCCATTTTATGGTCAGCTTTGCATCTCTGGGTACATCTCATTGATCTACCCAGCAATCTCTGGGTAAAGCTAGTACACACAGTACAGATTTCTAAAAGAGTGACAGACAGGATCTGCAAGATCTGTCTGCCATCTTTCAAAGATCTGCATACACACAGTCCCGGCGTTCTCCCTTATGAGAACGCTCGGGACTGTGGTTTCCATCGGCCGCGCTAGACTCCTCTATAGGGAGTCTAGCGCGTCCGATGGAAATTTTCGGACTTTCCCGAACGAGCGTTCGCCGACCCGATCGGTCGGTGGCCGCGCGCTCGTTCGGGAAACGAGTGTACACACATTAACGATAAGCCCCGATACCGTCGATCCGACGGTATCGGGGCTTTTCGTTAATGTGTGTACCCAGCTTAAGTGTCTGGAGTCGCTCTTTGAGTGACATTTGCGTACAGCCCTTACAGTTATCTTCTAAAAATAACACTACATGGGTTAGCATGATTAAAAAGATAGTGTGCTTGTGGGTCTCAGTAAATGAGCCTGTTAATGTAGGTGCATCCCTGGCAAATCAATAGCACAGGTGTGTTGCTAGCAATTGTGAGACGGACAGTGACAAATACATACATCTGTTAAACTGAGTAACATGCTTATTCATAGACTTTTTGTATGCACTGTATTGGTAAATGTTCGGATTTTTGATACTCCCTTTCCCATTAATTATATATTCTTATCTACAAAGGCAGCAGCACCATATGTAGAGAATACTTTAATAATATCAATCATACATCGCCATGTTCAGAATCATTGCAATGTTTCGGGGATAGCCCCTTTCTCAAGCATTAAGAACAAATGACATCAAACAATCAACCTTATTTGTTACATATAACTTTGCTACAACAACAATTGCAAAAATTGCTACAAACAATTTACCAGGTAGTAACAAGGATTTGGATACAATACACATTGTATAGTGGCAGATTGGGTAAGAACATACAACACTATGAATACAATTTGTTAAAGGGTAACTGTGGTCTCGAATTCTTCTAAACTAGTAAGAATTATATAAAAAGCTTTCCATCGTACCTTCAAAATAAAACCTAAATCAAGTCTAGATAAAAACTGTGAGTTGAATTGAAAAGTTATTCAGCAATATTAATTCCTGCATGAACACTTCCTGTTTTCAGCCATGAGACCAGCCTCTGCCTGCATTAATAGGCTCCTCTTCTCAACTGTCAATTTCCTTCCTGATTTCCCCAGCATTAAGGCTGAGGCCACACTACAACGCACAGGAATCGCGCACAAAATCGCGAGCGTTTTCACACGCGATAGTGTGCGCTTTTCTTGTGCGTTCCCCTTTGCGTTCGCGTTTTGCGCATGCGTTTTTGCCATTTCGCGTTATGGAACGCTGCGTTACGCACCAAAATGGTGACGCATGCGTTACCAAAACGCGAACGGACGCGCAATCGCATGCGCATCGGAAATTGGCGGAATTTTTGCGTTCCCGCGATTTCCATTTTAGCAAAAATCGCATGCGCATCGCGAGCGCGAAACGCGTGCGCAAACGCGCTAGTGTGGCCTAGCCCTTAGTCTTAACTGAGCATGCTTCCCCCCGGGGCGGTGGGCGGGGCAGAGGTCAGTGATGTCACTCAACCTACTGGAAGCAGAAGTTTAAACATTCACCCCAATGTTATTTCTCACAGGCTCCAGCCAGAGATGTTATTGTAAGCTCATTTTAAAGGAAATACTGCAGGCTTTCTTTGATCCCTAACTTGTTTTGAGACCACAGTTGTCCTTTAATATATATAGTTCTGGCTGATCCAGAGATCCTTTCCAATTGCCATTTTCAGCCAAGAAGGAATTTTTTTTATCCCCTTTTCTGCAGTTTTTTTTGTATTCCTCTGGATCAACTAGGGTAGGGTTAATGAGTGGACTAGAAAGATTGGACTAGATGAACATGTCTTTATTCAACCTCCATTACTATGTTACTATGTTACAATGCATTTCTTCTCAATGTATGTTACAATGTATTTCTTCTCAAACCCTTATCATCCAATTGGATGGAATATCTAATTTATATTTTTATTAGTACTTTCCAATCAAGTTTGGATCTGGAAGTAAAGAATATGTTAAATATTTCAGAAGAACTTTTTCTTCTGAAAAAAAACCTCAGAAAGTTTTCTTACAGATTCTTGCACTGTGCCACCTTCTTTCCAGCCTTACAAGCTCTTTGTGAGCTTGCTCAGCTTTAAGCAGTGTTCCCTCTAAGGTATGCATTTGTGCGCGCACACGACTCTGCTGGCCTGCGCACACAGGTTAAAGTGGTGCACCCACAAAAATCTTTTGGAAAATAAGTGCGGTATGTGGCGCACACTATTTAATTTTGTATTCGCACAGAAAGTTTATATCTGCGCACACATTCAATTTCCAATTAGAGGGAACATTGGCTGTAAGGCAGTTGTAAGTCATTGGTTGTGGCTAGCATACAATAGAGCAGTGAGGGACTGGTGTATGGGAAGAAAGATAAGTATTGCAAAAATAGTTTTTGGGGGGATTAAAAGGGCATGTAAAATCTATACTTACCTTCCCCACTCCCCCAAACCCTAAAATCATTATATTTACTTACTTCATTGCTGTCCCTGAAGCTCCATTTACTTTTTCCGCTCTCCTTTGGCATCTGTCTTCCTAATTCTGGCCTCCTCAGCTCAAAAAGCTTTGAGAGCTTATGCAGCATCAGAGTAGGTGTGGCTCTTTGCAGCAGAAAGTCATTGGCCATGGCCCATGACGATGATGTCATGGCCATGACTGACTGCTGCAACCCGGAGGAAAGCAGGCATCATAAGGATATACAACTTTATGATGGAGCAGTAAGCAAAGTAAATTGATACACTGAGCTTTAGGGCACTACGGGTGGTAAATAAGTATAAGAATCTAGGGGTTTGGGGGTTAGTATTTAAAATGGGAAGCTGTTAACTCTTTGCATATGTATTTATAAAGCAATGGTGTGTTTTGCTGCAATATTCTTTAGTGTTGTGATTCAAGCTGCATTGATTTTAGTGTAGCCATGCAGCATTTACCGTATATACTCGAGTATACCGACCCGAGTATAACCGAGGTACCAATTTCAGCTAAAAATCCTAATAAAGTTGTTGACTCGAGTATAAATAGAGGTAGAAACTTGGCATTCAAGATGTTTGGAAACTACAACTCCCAGCATGCTTTATTAGCTGGGATTTGTAGTTTCCAAACTCTGGAATGCCAAGTGAGGGTGGCATTCAAGATAGATAGATAGATAGGTAGATAGATAGATGGTAGAGGATAGATAGATAGATAGATAGAATGGTAGAGGATATATAGAATAGCAGAGATTAGATAGATAGATAGATAGATAGATAGACAGAATGGTAGAGATTAAGTAGATAGATAGATAGATAGATGAATGGTAGAGATTGTAGTGGGTGAGATAGATAGATAGATAGATAGAATGGTGAGGATGATAGATAGAATAGCAGAGATTAGATGATAGAATGGTAGAGGATAGATAGATAGATACATAGATAAATAGCAGATTAGATAGATAGATAGAATGGCAGAGATTAGAAGATAGATAGAATGGTGAGTTAGATAGATTTCAGTTTGTACCAGATATCTTTGTCTCTCTAAATGTTAAGGTCTCTGGTAATGCTGTTCCATTTTATTCTCCAAGAACATCCGCTTTGATACTTAACAGATTCCAATTTTAACTTCCCTACTTTATTTTTTTATATAGAGCTGGGGTGCGTTGATTTTGTTACATTAAGAGTTCGACATATAATCTATGACGCATATGATCTTTCAGTAGCCAAAAATATAGTGTATTATAGAGATCTATAGCAAACCAGATGTAGATTTTTATTGACTTCCAAGGCTCCAATTATTTGGTCAGCCCCAATATCCATAATTTCTAACAAATATTTTCCTTTTATAAGTTCAGTTTGTACCTGAAGGGCTTCCTGTGTAAGGCTGGGAGCAGACTGTGTGCCAGGTACCGGTAAACTTGCTCTGCATTCCGGCAGCCGCGCGCGCCCATTCCTGTACTGGCGCACCGGCTGACGTCACTGCCCGGCGCTGGGCAGTGACGTCAGGCCGGCGCGCCAGTAGAGAGAAAGATCGTGCGGCTGCCGGAATGCACAGGTAGTCTGTTGACTCGAGTAAAACGCGAGTTTGTGTTTTTGGGGAGTTTTCTTGCCCTGAAAAACTCGGTTTATACTCGAGTATATACAGTATTTAGTGCTTGTTGATGCATATACGTATGTGTTTGGGTCTTAAAGGAAAAGGTGGCAATCCTAGTACAATTTTAAGAGTGATCCTTTTACAAGGTACACTAACAACATAGTGCAGATCTGCAGGTGGAGTATAATGAAGTGACCCTGATCTTAGCAAAGCTCTGTGCAATGCCTTTCTCAATACTCAATAAGGGGTATGTTGGGAGCAGGGTTGTCAGATCAGTAAACCATGTAGGGACACCTTTTAAAAACACATTTAGCATGGCTGAGTTAGAATTAACCCTTTAAATGATCGTAAATTCTGCACCATGGATTACAAAAAAATTTGGCACTGGGAGCGATCAAAGGTATATTTCAAGTGCCCTCCTGATCCCCAAGATCCTGCATCAGTTTTGCAAAATAATTACACCATTACAGCATCTCAATGTGTGTAGGTAAGGATTTTTTAACACTACACAGTGGGTCAAATTTTAGTTGTGGGATGGATATGGGCTTTAAAATCAGTTAAATGTGTTTTTACTGAATTTCTTCTTTATAATAATACAATGATAGACTGAAATCTGTCATTCAGATCTGTCCAATTCACTTGCGATCGAACCTCATAGTGATCGGGGTTAGGTGGTTGTGTGGATGTCTTAAGGTGACCATAGGCAGATCGTGTGCAATAATATCAATCGATTGGCTGAAAAATTAGATTGCCTCGATTTTGTCAGTGGAGTACCATACACAAAGCGATAATCGACTACATCAGGTATCGGACAATGGTATCACTGCATCTATGGTCACCATACTTTACAGGAATATCAGAAGGTAAGAAATGTGTTTTATGGCCACCTTTAGGTTTGTTCTTCCATTTTTATTTTGATATTTTCTAAGCAAGCCTACCTTACTTGACAGGGTTATTCAATAAAAGTTCTTATCATTAAAAATGGTGCTAATTTTGCCCCAACCAATCAGATGTTAGCTTTCAATTGTTAAATAATATTTTATCAAGGAGATTCAATATCTTATTGAATCTCCCTGATAGTATGAATTTGTTTTTGTGCTTGAATAACTCTGTTTTTGTTTTATATTTCAGTTTAGAAATCAGGCATTAGTTAGAATCATAGAATGGGAGGAAACGAGTTTTAATATGTAGGATATAGGTTAATGATAAAATATGATGTAAATATCATGACTCACGATCTCTTTCTGGTTTCCATTGATTGATCTTAGCAACTAAATAAAACTTTTTGCATAATGTTGTGTAGAGAAAAATGAAATGCATAGCAAAAATATATAGAATAAACAGAAAAAGTCCAATTGCTTAAAATCTGTAATATACAAGTTCATTTTAGGTGACGGTTTGAACATTTAACATGGAATAAGTCAATATTGTTTAAATGCAAATGCTAACATTTTAATTTATTTAAACTATATCCACAGATTCATATAAAATAAAACTGGTTAAGAAGATTAAAGCACAAACGTGCAAGTGACTGATAACAATAGGTGTTCTAAGACTATGTACACACATGCATTTTGGTTGCAGCGGCCGATCTGGGCAAAATATGCGTTTTTCTTACATCTTGCAAAAATAGTATCAGACATAGCAGAGCATGTGATTAGTTGTGCCAAAATATTGGTGGCGTTGCTTTATTCCCTACCAGATAGACTACAAATAGGAAATTGGCTCATATGTACACACCCTTAATGCTTACTGATGAAATATAAGGTGTGTTAACAGTCATGCAACAACCCAAAAATGCACAGCACACAAGCTCTGTTGCATTCAGATACGTACAGCAGGTATAAACATCTCTGTATTCCATGTGTTCATAATCGGGAAGGATTTTCATAAACCGACCCGACTTCACCCTTGGATTTATACCTGAACAGACACAGCAAGTTAATGAGTAAATAACTTCAAGCCTAAATTGCTAATCAGAGAACATGTGATACTCACACTAAGGCTGGGTACACACCAGGCAAGTTTTTGTCCCGACCGAGCGTTCGCTACTAGCGAGCGCTCGCCCAGGCAAATGACCGTCGGTCACGGCAATGGTGGCTGCGGCCAACAGTGCGCGTGACCGATCATGCCGTCCCATAGGGAACCAAACGATCGCCGGGATTTTACGGGTGACCGAGCTCGGGCGTGGCCGGACGCCCAAAACTGTCAAACATTTCTGGCCAACCGTCTGATACACTTCTTTACCCAATCCTGAAAGACAATAAAACAAAAAAGCTTCCTATCTACTCACGTTTGACATAGACATCTTGACAGGTCACCCCTGTGACCTCCAGTTTTCTCAGGTTTTCACAGACACCATACTCTGAAAAAAAAGATACATTACACACTTAATCCAAAGCAAAGAAACTGCTGAAAATTCACAAATAATACACTTCTCGACATATAAACATTTAAAGGACACATATTTCCAGCATCCTTTACTACTTTTAGGCTTTTCACACTTTCCTTGATTATGCCTCTGCTTCCAAATAAATAATAATAAAATGGTAATAATACAAAATCTCCCCTGTAGATACCATGTGTTATTGCATGCTTTATAGACATATTGTGGGTGATACACTGCGAAATTAAATCTGTGTTGAGTTTTGTGGTGCCTGAAACAGTCTATAAAATATTGCTAGTACAAAGGGCACAAGTGGTGTAATGAGAATTTAGATAAAATAGGTTATTGGACAAATCCCACTGGACCTGACTGGATTTTACAATTATCACCCAAATGTATGACTTAAAATCTTTCACAGGAACAATTGGTTGTGACAGAAAATGTTTGCTACCAGTTCCCTATATTTTACTATATGGAGCACAGATAATTATGTCAGTACCACCATTTTACTTTTTTCAAATTGTAGTTTCAGATAATGTAAAGTTGTTTGGGTGAGTATAGCGACCCTTTAAGGGCCATACAAACGGGCAGAACACCAGAGGGCCAACCGTCGATTAAGCATTCTGGCCAAGAATCACCCAAATCAGACACGTGTTTGAGGCTTTACACAAAGAATGGTTTTAAACTTAATGCTCTAAGGCTATCAAGCTATGTGGTTTTATTTCTATACAAAATAATATTTTCAGATTTAATGAGAGGTAATTGACATGGAACACCACAATAATGAATAAAGCTAAAAGAAAAACAGAATGCCTAGGCACCCTCAGTAAATTTAAAAATATTCTTAGCCATGGGCTCTGTACTTTGTTGGTGAAGCTCTAATATCTACTTGAATTGTAGAGAAAATTAGCCCCTTTCATGTGCAGATGACACAAATATTGTAATTACTACATGCAATTTCCTGCTTGCTGGCTTTAATCCACCATAATTATTTGGAGCAACATAAAGATGTGTGATAATGTAACCCTCACTCTTTTGAGAGGATTACTGTACAATGAGAGAAAAAAAATAATAAGTGCCCCACTTAGTAAGGAGGGTGAATGTTCATTTTCCCTACTTTTAGATAAAAGCGACAGTGGGCATCAAAGCACAATCTATTCAATACACATGAAATCCTACACAGCAGGCCAGTGGAATGATTCGCAACCTTTAAGCGACAGTTCAGTGGGAATTATCAATATTCGTTAAATTGTTAGTTTGTGTAATGTCTTCTCAGTTATTCTACATATTCTCTTCCATTTTGAAAAATCAGTTGATTTCATACCCTTTGCTGTTCCCTGCTGTTGACTTTCGCCAGGTCGGCCAGGAGGAAGGACTGTCGGTTGCGGCAAAAGCATCTGCGTCCCACAGTTACCGCGACTGATCGTGTGGTCCATAGAGGACCGCACGATCGGACGAGGTTTTCCACCATGTCCGATCATCCGATTCGGACGAATGGTCGGTCGGACATGGCCGCATTTGGATGCGATAATTTCAGTCCGATCGACCTATACACTCAACTATCGGTCGTTCGGACCAAAATATCTCATCGTGTGTACCCAGCTTAAGATCACCAAGCACTGTTGTTGTAAGACCAAAATCAATTCATAATCCCGATTGTTGTACTGGAGAAAAAATGTATTTAAAACCCTATTTATACTACTTTATAAACATTACTTTATTAAATAAACGTACATCTATGAGTTTCGGCTAGCACAAGCACCCATCTACTAGCACCCACCCAAGACTACAACACCAATTTAACTCAAAGATTGCCTCTAGCAGATTTAATATGGAGATAATATATGGTCAATTGTCAGTTACTTGCTCACAACCCAAACTGATATTTTGCACTTTATTACCTGCATTACTAACCAAATATTTCAGTATAAATTTTGTCCCCATTCTGGCAGATTAATCTGGCCTCTCCCTCCATGCAGTTAATCAGGGAAAATAAGAAATTAGGGACAGCCCCAAGTACCTTACAAGCACTCACACACATATGGCCAATTAGTAAGGAATGTTTTTAATTTATGCAGATACCCATATACCACCAAGTAAAGTTACATGTGCAAATAAACAATAAAGTGCAATAGTGCTGACAACACAATAATAGCAAATATAAACCCAACTCAAATCGACCAAAAACAGGGTGGTATCTGGGCATCTCCAGATTACCCAACATTATGAAACCCCAGGTTTGTAGATGGAGGTGACAGTCTCCCATACGCATCAAAATTGTAACAAAATAGTCACGTGTAACTCATTATCCGCCCAATGTAATCCAAGTCAATAATGTTAATAGAGGCTGGAATCCATGCAGTAAAATTAGCGATAGCAGAGTCGCAAAGCCATGCAGGGAGTTAGAGTCAACATATTTTATAAGCAGGGCGGGCCGTATAATGTTCTGCACAGTTAGTCGGGATACTATAGCCAGGTAAAAAACAAACACAGACTCCTCCGAACTTACTCACATGTCACCGGTAGCATCTACTGTTTATCTGCAGCTCCCTTCACCCATTTTAAACCACATGATGCCGACTCCTACAGTAGATCATCCCATCCATGGCTGTGAACTCACTACTTCCTCCGTACAGACGTATTCCTCGGAGGGAACTCCTGAAATCACAAACTCTGGGGCAATGGACCGGCGCGCATTTCGCCTGTGATGTCAATGGACCTCAGGCTTTGTCAGGGTCTCCCCTGTTCGGCATGTAGGGTCTTGGTGGGAGATTACCCTATCTACCTTTCTAGTGATAAAAATCTCAAAAGATAAATTCTGTGCTAAGAACAGTGATATAATTCACTATCCAACAAAGTAGCAATTATTAAGAAGTATCCAAATGGTTAAGAACCGCGCTGCTAGATCACCTCTCAGGATGTATCTTGTCTCCAAATGTATCAATAGTCACTGCTGTAAGCACTAGAAGGGCAGATGAATAGATTGGGTTCAAAAGTGACTGAAATACTGAAACGTGTAGTAAACACCTCACGCTATCAAGTATGCAGCAGTTCACAGCCAGAGCACCGAACAGGGACAGGGTGATGCACCAAGAGGCCCACTGCTTCTGTTCAGGCGTTTAAGTCACACTTAAACACATTCATTGCGGCAGCTGCGTGTCTTACGCGGAAGTTAACGACGTAGCCGCAGCAAGCAATGTTATATGGTGAAAGTTTCATTCTATTGTGGCATTTTAAACCCCAGCTGATGGCTGCTGTTAAAATTGGCGAAATAGATACCGACACTTAGCGATGCGAGAGACGGCATATCGGCTTTCGGGTGCATCTCACTGTCAGTGCTTAACTTGCTAAACTTATGAATCTCATGTCAGCTTGTTAGCACCGGAGTGGGGCGCAACAGAGTGCTAAGGTGCAAATCAAAGTGCTTCACAAGTCGGCTTCATGAGGAGATTAGTATCACACACGTCAAGCATGCTAAGCAGGTCATTTTTGAACTTTACCCAATCTATTCATCTGCTCTTCTGGTGCTTACAGCAGTGACTATTGATACATTTGGATACATATGGACACAATATGATTACTTTGAGTTGATAGAATGGTTCTTAACCATTTGGATACTTCTAACTGATTGCTACTTTGTTGCACAATGAATCAATCAATGTCTCTCATATTCCACATTTAGATTAATATCATTTTTAGATTCATATTACATATTTTACATAGTAAAAAATGATGTATATGGTTCTTACTCTATGAATTGTCTTTAAATTTTATACTCATTTATATCACTGGTCTTACACTTAGCAGAGGGTTTACCTTTTGGGACTTTAATCAAGGATGTGACAACTGACTTTCGAGCTAATAATTGATTGGTGTTTTACCTGCAGCCTCCTCTGCACATGCTCAAGCTTATTAAAAGCTGAATGATCAGAGGGAGGAGTCAGATACCTTTGCCAGAAAGGAACAGAACTTATCATTAAATATCTAGTTACAAATGCATATAGTAAACTGGTAAAAATAGAAGTTGGAGTTGCAGGCAGTAAACCAACTAGTTTGTTGTTTTTAGGGTGGGCGTACCCTTTAAATTGCATGTGGTAACTGATCAAGCGATCCCTTGATAACATGTTAAAGTGACTTTAACTGGAACTTTGTCTTTATACCAAGAGGAAATAGCTCAAAGAAACACCACTTGGGTGTAACAGGCCTTTTGTGTGTCATGAGACACTTGCAGATAGCAGAGAAATGCTGGTCATTGTGCGTTCATTTCCCTTACCTTCAACATTCCCCTTTAACTAGGTACAATATTGAGAAATGCATCATGGTGGCCATACATTAGACGATTTTACTTACCCGACCGAGCGATCCCACAACATTAGATCAATCCTGACGGAACCCCCTTTCCCGTTCTTCTTTGTGATCGCATGTCAGTCGGAAAGAAGACTTTCTTTGCTTTCCGCTTGTGGAATACTGTAAAAACCTTTTCAAAGGAATAGTTTTCCTGAAAGCTGCCATGGAAACATGGAAATGACCCAGAAGTCTCTGTTCCTTATTTGAAAGAAGAACGGGAAAGGCGTCTCTGGCAGGATTGGTCTAATGTCATGGGATCGCTTGGTCGTGTGAGTAGAACCTTCCTAATGTATGGCACCTTTACAAAGACCTGTGGAGAGATCAGGATTACTACATTAACCTTCCCCTCTGGCTCTGCACCATGTTGTTTTTATAAGTGAACCTATAAAAGTGGTAATGTTGGAAGGTATACATTCCCAGCTGTAAGCTTATCTTCCACACAATCAGATAGGAGAGCTGCACCTAACACCATACATTTCTCTACATTCTTTTTAAAACTGCCCATGTATAGTTAGTTACTTTTAATGCATTTAATCCATTAGCCTATGCAATATTTTCCAGCAAATTGTTACAAAAGCAATTCTTTTTGTAAAATGTCATCAAATAAAAATGATTGATTTGATACCGAGTGTAGAATCAAGCAAAGCCTAATTAGCCAGGTCAGAAATTTTCTGTTGCTGATACAAGTATCTGGCAGTTTTTGAGACCTCACAACTGAACTAAAAAGCATGGACATTTGCTCAATAATCATTAATTCCCATGTGTGGATCTGTAATCAAGCCATTTTTAAATTGAGGGACAATGCTTAATTGAAGAAGTTAATCAAATTGTAAAGCAATCAAACATACCTTAAAGGTGGCCATACACATGCGATTTGTACAGCATGTGTACCGACAGATCAGATTGGTATCTATCGGCACACATGCTGTGGGAACCACAGTACTAAAGCTAAAAATCTGGATAAACAAAAAAAAAAGGGGAAATAAGAATTTTTTAAAAAAATCTTTAAATGCATACATACCATGAACCATAAACTACTAAATTGTAAGTTTAAAGAGTAACTCCATCCTCAGCAAAACTTTTTACATTCCAAAATATTACCCACCCAAAACCCCAGATGCGTTTTAGTCTTACCTTTATTCAATGCTTCCACTGTGAGTTACTAGAACTTACAGAACCAGGATCCCTGAGGCTGGATTTACAAATATTGATGAGATTGTGGACTGTATTTATAAAACCACTGTACTGTAAAATAATAACAGTGCAAGCAGTAACTAGCATTATCATTATTTTAATACATGGTAGTAAAATAACAATAGTTTTAGTTATTTTACAACATAGATGTAAAAAAATGACAGTTATCTTTATTTTATGCCTTAAAATAACCCTGTGGACTTAAGCCTCATACATATGTGTGATCGTGGGGGCCGACCTGTGATGCCCAATGTGTATGCCTGGCGGATTGGGCAACGAGCCCTGACCGAACAGCTGTTTCGACGAACAAAGTGCCCATACACGGCACAATTATCAGCCGAGACCATTGTGTTCAGAAAATAACGTTTATTTTTTGCAGATATAAAAGCCTCATTCATACTAGCTGACAAAAACAGACCTAGTATTAACTAGGCCACAACTGGCCTTGTGTGTTTTGGCTATCCTCTTTCTAAAAATTGCTCTAATGCTACAAAACCTCCAAGCTAGCCAAATAACTATTTGGCACCATTTGTATGAAATAGGAATTGCCACATAGAACTATGATGAACAGGAAGTGAGAGACAGCAGAACAGTAGGGAGGTAACTTGCTTTGCAAGTAGTCAGAAGAGTCTTTGGTAAAGGTAAGCAAAGCGCTAAGTGGGTTCTTATTAAGTGTGTACATTTTCATTCTGAGGGCCGACATGCCCTTTAAACAGATTTTAGTATATTTTGAACTATAAAATTCAGTCGGCCGATTTTATTCAGTTTTTGTGCTATTTCAATAGTTTTCACTGAACACTCCACACTAAAAAACATTTTCCTTTAACAGATAAAAGGGATCAAAGCCTCAATTGCAATGCCCTTTTTAGTGGCCTGTCTGCCAATGGATCTTCAATAGAAGTCTCGTGTTAGAGTGTGATGGATTGTCATTATAGGGATAAAGGCCATCAAGGCAACCGTCGGTAAAAGATCATTATCTGCTTTCTTTGCTACCCTAAAGGGAATGCATAGGTCCATTCTCACCCTCTCTTCAGACCAAGAGACTGGTTGGGAAAAAAATGTGCGTCACCATTTCACCCAGACCAATCACAATCAATTGTTAATCAAAGAAATGGATCAACTTAGAAATCAATAAAAATGTTCTTTTATTCACACATGTTTGTGAAGGTTCTCATTCATCCAGGTCATGGTATAGCACAGCTTTCTCAGCACTGTAAGGGCAAACAAAGGCAACAGAACAAGTTCTCTATTCTGTCATCCCAGAACACCCCCAAGGGAGAACAACTACCTTGGATACAAAAGGAGGGAAGTGTCACTTCATCAAACAAGGAGGAATGGGTGAGAAACTTGTCTAACAGGACCCTGACCGAGCCAGAAATGGAAGTCCTTGCTAAGGGCTTGAATTTTGCCATCACTCCTAAAGCCATCCCTGTGGTGGATATTATAGCAGCCACAGAAGCCTCAATTCACAATAATAAGGTACCACAGAGTGAGTCAGAACAACTTCGCCTTAAGGTATCTGCAGCCTTAGCCAGTGCTAAAACTCCTTCATCTAACCTGACCACACAGGAAAGAAGAGCCTTAACATCCCTCAAGAAAGATTCCAGTATCACCATTTTACCGGCAGACAAGGGAAGATGCACAGTGGTACTCAACACCTCAGACTACCATGATAAGGTAACCATGCTCCTGGTCGATAACACATATGAGGCTTTAACAAGGGATCCCACCAGCCGTTACAAGAAAAGCGTCATAGACTTACTACAACAGCTTCAAAAGGATAAAGCCATTGATCGAGCAATGTATCATCGCCTCTACCGTGGTGAGGCACATCCATGCATATATGGACTCCCAAAGATACATAAGGTAGGGGCACCACTAAGACCTATAGTCAGCAGCATCAACTCTGTAACATACAAGGTATCAAAATACCTAGTCAACATCTTAGGACCATTGGTGAGAAGTTCTAAGCATCACATCCAGAACTCTCAGGATTTCACCAACAAGATTGAAGATATAGTACTTGGTGCAGAAGAAACTATGGTGTCCTATGATGTGACATCTCTCTTCACCTGTATACCCACCAAGGAGGCTGTTGACATGGTGAGAAAACGGCTAGGCCAAGACTGCACTCTTACCAGCAGAACTGATCTCAACCCAGAACAGGTGTGTTCCTTACTGAACTTGTGCCTGAATACCACCTATTTCAAATACAGGGAAAAGTTCTATAAGCAAAAACACGGATGTGCTATGGGATCTCCAGTTTCACCCATTGTGGCCAACCTTCACATGGAGGAGGTAGAAAAACAGGCGCTTAATACCTTTAGGGCATAGCACCCAGCCACTGGTTCAGATATGTGGATGACACCTGGGTTAAAATCCACCAGAAGGAAGTACAAGCTTTCACAGAACACATCAATGCGGTAGACCAGAACATCAGATTTACAAGGGAAGAGGTACAAAACAACAAACTGGCTTTCTTGGACTGCTTGGTAGAAGTTAAGGAAAATGGTAAACTGGAAGTAGAGGTTTACAGAAAACCAACACACACAGATCAGTATTTGATGTTTGACTCCCACCACCCTTTAGATCACAAGCTGGGTGTCATCAGAACCCTGCAACACAGAGCTGAAAAACATCCCCGCTAGCACAGAGGCGAAGGCTAAAGAAATGAAACATCTCAGAGGAGACCTTCTTCTAACTTGTGGATATCCAGACTGGGCCTTTGTCAAAAGAGGTAGAAGGAAAGAAAAGAACACGAATACCAACAGTGAAGGAGAAAAGCAAGACAGGAGAAAGAACATGGTCATCCCATATGTAGCAGGGGTCTCCGAGAAATTAAGAAGAATTTTCAAAAAACACTGTATCCCTGTCTGCTTTAAACCGAACAACACACAGAGGCAACAATTTGTACATCCAAAAGACCCAATACCGAAACACAAGAAAAGCGACATCATATACGCAGTGCAGTGAAGAATGCTCTGATTTGTATGTGGGGGAGATCAAACAGCAACTGCATCAACGTATGGCCCAGCACAGAAGAGCCAATTCCTCGGGTCAGGACTCAGCCGTGTACCTGCATCTTAAGGATAAAGGACATACCTTTGAAGATTGTAATTTTAACATATTGGCAAAGGAATGTGACTGGTTCAAGAGAGGTGTTACGGAGGCCATTTATGTGAAAATAAAGAAACCAAGCCTAAATAGAGGTGGGGGGGTTCGACACCAACTGTCTGCCATGTACAATGCTGTTTTGACACCTTACTCTGGGCATTCCTATAACACCTCTTAGCCACTATCCAATCACGCCCTTAACACCTAACTGTGATATGCTAATTGGGATTTTCCAGGGTACATAATTGCCAAAGATTCTTGTACAAGTCATTCTGAATTGAGAAAGCCAGTCGGATGACTAGCGAAACGTCTTCAAGAACTAAACTTCAAGTCCAGTTGATCTAATTGAATACAACAGATATTTTATTCACACACTTACGGCCTTACGCTTACAGTTGCATTCTGTTTGCACTTGAGAAACACAGAGCAGTGCATGTCAATGGTGGTGGCCACATTGCATGTGCTGCTCTGTGCGAATCACATGCACTCCGATTGCGCAACACTAGTGAAACACGCATGATTTTGCTTTTCCACGCGTTGCCAGTTTTATTCATCCTTGGATAGTGAAGGTTTCATTTAGATGCACTTTAGACAAATGCTTAGTACAGAGCTGTGCTAATATCAGGTTTACCATACACTTCCTCGACATTATACTGATTAGACATTCAACATGAGATGAATGTCGAAAGAGGTCAAAAGGACTAGCACCCAGACATTTTGATCTTTTTACAGACAGAAAAAAGCTAGTAAAATGTCAATCTAATGTTTACACAAGCAGAGGAAGGTCAATATAAGGTTCGCAGACTAAAAATAGCGGTAAAAAAGATTGGCGGTTGAGGGGGTAAGGCTATCAATGCCTACAGAGATGTTGGTCTGCCATGTTAAATGATAAATACTACATTTCCCATTTGTAGTGCAATGTTAGTGACCCATATACAAAAAATGGTCTGAATCCTCTATCTAGTGCAGAAAATATGACTTTATTCAGTTATGAGAGAGAGGTAGAACACAAATACACCAGACTCCCTGACGCGTTTTGTGCCTCCTCGTCACTTCATCAGAGGGATAAAAGAACCCAACCCCCATCTCAATCTTAAATAGTCCTCTTAAAGGTAAAGTGCAACTCTTAAAGGTGATGTATGATCCTCAATAAGGACAGTGACATGCACAGAGGAGCCCTCCCTCCCACCCTATCTTTGTTACCTGGTGCCCTACCTATAAATCCTTTTTCAGTAGTGTAGGGCACCCTAGCCCACCCCAACCGCTAAGTCCATTTGTTAAAAAAACCATCAGAACGCTACTTACATTGCTTCTTTCCCCCGGCATTCTGCAATGTTGGCAGCCACGTCCGTGATTGGCTGCCTCTCAGCCAATTACAGACGCAGCTGCTGGTCCCGGACCCTGCTTACAGTTCCGGGATGAGATTTGAGTGCGGGGGGAATTAAGGCATGGTAGTGTTCTGATATTCCTTGAACAGCTTTTAAAATGGCCTAGATAAGTTTCTAAAATTAAAAAATATTGAGAATTACTGGTATTAATACACACAGTGTAGTTCTGGTTGATCCAGTGATACTTTCCGATTGCCATTTGGAGTCAGGAAGGAATCCCCCCCCCCCCTCCCCTTTTTTTAGCAGGTTTTTTATTTTTTTTTTTGGCTTCCTCTGGATCAACTGTTAGGAAGGGTTAAACAATAGTGAATGGGTTGGACTTGAGAGCGTCCTAAGTGGCTGCAACTCAAATCGCTTCGAGTCCTCCAGAAGAAAAGCGCAATATAAATGTCTTGTGTGGCCTAGCCGAAAACTTTTATTTTAAAAAGCAAAAAGCATTTCAGAACAAAAGCAAATGTAGGGAGGCACAAGTAAAACACAGTTTGCAATCCAAAGTGTTTTATTGCTGCTTAAAAGGTCACTTCCCCCCCCCCCCCCCTATTAAGCGTTCCAGAAGTGCATGTCCATCCTAAAAAAACTTTTTGTAAAAAAATGCAGAAAAAAATGAGACACAGCTCCTTGCTGGATCTCAGCAGGGAAAGGGTGTGAAGCACACTGTTTTGGACTGGGGCCTCTGTCTATGGCATGATCATGTGCTAATGTGGAACGCCCACCTTGCTCTTCTGGCATGGTAATGGAATGGCCAACTCCAATGGAAGTCGCTTTGTCATACCTCGCCAGGCTAGATACGCGATCAGCGATGACTGCATCCAAGCCTTACTGCACTGCTATCCATTTGTGCAAGTCCCAAGCAGTGACTTAATTACAGATCTGCTTACTAGATACCGCAATCAACTGTTATTAAACAGCTGATCCAGCCTATCTTAGTAAAAGGTGCCCTGATGAGCTGTTTAAAAAGAGCTGATCCAGGTATCTAGCATGCAGATCTATAGTTACACAACTACTAGGGACTGCACAAATGCATAGCAGTGTACAGTCACCAGGGGCCACAAACAATAGCCAGAAGGCCCGGATTTGGGCATTTGCACTAAAATATCGGTGAATCGGGATGATAAAATGTATAGTGTGTACACAGCACCCTATATCTGCCAATCAAAATGTCCTCCCATGGAACACACTGAGAATTCATTCAACAATGTTACAAAAACAAGATCCCTTGCCATAAAGAAAGCAATATATGGAGAAATATAAAGGCATGTGTCCCTGGTCTTTACGCCTGCCTCCCAGTTTGATTTTATATTCAAAGTAACGCTGGCATCTAGTGAAAGTTTTTTTGAGTGGTCCCCTGGCGGCTGCCGATAGCAAAACTCTACATGTAGCTTTTCACTAGTGCAAATGGTTAACAATATTTGTTAAATGAAAGATAGTTATAAATATAGAAACAAAACCACTTATAGCAATATTTTTAAAGGGCATGTCCACCCCTTTTGTAAAATGTTTCTGTAATGTAGGGCACCCTCTCCCACCCCCAACCGCCATAGTTATTTATAGAAAAACTTAGCCGATCTATACTTAGATCGCTGGGGGAAACAGGCAATGTGACACGGCCCTCTGCTTGCATGAAACTGCAAGCAGGGGGCAGCACTGGCAGCCGCGTCCGTGATTGGCTGAGCGGCAGCCAATCATGGACGCGGCTTCCAGCTGTACAGAATGCCAGGGGAAACAGGCAATGTAAGTATAGATCGGCTAAATTTTTCTGCAAATAACTATGGCGGTTGGGATGGGAGAGGAAACCCTACACTACAGAAACTGGATTTGGAGATAGGGGGAGGGGGAGGGAGAGCTGCAGTGCGCATGCCCAAATTCTCCCGGAGGAGAGACAGGAGGCAGACACAGAATGGGACACAGACAGGCTCCTGCTCTTTACTTTTTTGGACTTTGAAGAGCCATTGCAGGGCAGCCATTTGGAGCAGAGATGTAAGGTAAAGATTATACTACTCTACACAGTGGGGCCAGTAGTGGGTTAAAATGTAGTTTTGGGGGTGGACATGCCCTTTAAGCTGCTCATACACAGCCTGGTGACTGAAAACTCGAAACCTGTTCAGGAAGTACCGTTAGAATTTTACCATTTTAAGCCATCATTTTTTTTTACCATTTTAAGCCATCAGATTTCAGAATATAAACTACTCAGGATTATTGTGGTCCCAAAAGGTCCAATCACTTGCTTAATAAAATGCCCAATATCGCCATGGTGTCGATCTAAACGACTTCCATTTGGTGATTTTTTTCACTGGTTTGATCTAATTGCTACAAGAAAACTTTTCCAGAGAATTTTTCAACCAAATCAGTTGAAAATTTGATTGGACATTTTAAAGTTTGCTCAATTGTTCGGTCATTAGCAGGATGCATGTCATGCTGCAGTGATATTAGCAGAGTACCAATTGGTTTATTGTTGGTCTGGAACATAGTGTACTAAAAGCAAAACGGTTTCTTTAAAAACACAAAGGGAGGGTATGTTTTTTCTATTCCTATGTAGGTTTGAACTTACAGGCTTCTTTAAACCTATGACTAAGTGGCAGGTGCACAAAACATGTCAGGCAATGTCTTTCTGTAAGATGGTGTACTGGTAATTGTGCAAATAAAGCTTTTGTTTAGAAGTTCCGTTTACGTGTAGCGTCCTTTTTCTGAGCTGGATCCTGGGAAAGGTTTTCCCTTTTCTTATCTTTGTGGCCTAAATGTGCCCAAACACTAGGAACTTACCTTTTCATGTTTGTGAGTTGTTAGAAGAACAACCTGGTTTTGCAATCAACTTCCGATAGCAAAATGATTAGGCCAGACAGGAAACACCACAAGGGTAAAATCTAAACATTATCATTGTTTAGATACTGTTGCTTCCTAACATGTTCCCAACCTTTTTTCAAAATATACTGTATAAGCAACATCTATTAAACCCAATATTCCCTTTGCTCTCCACTTCAGCTCAATACAACAGAATGCTCAAAGAGCAGTAAAAGTGATTTGTAAACCTATGGATTTAGCAGAGGAAGCCCATTCATTAGACCATCCATGTATGCTAAACCCAGCTGTGTATGTGAACAATGACTAGTGGTCTATTGGCAATACTAGTGACAAACTCTGATTACCGGTAAGATCCACGTGGAATATAAATAAATGCACTTGTACCTTTGAATTTTTACTTTTGGATTTAAAAAAGATAAGGACATGGCTCATTACAACATCCAGGCTACCCACATAGAAATGCCTGTGAGTTCTGGGCTCACATTACAGAAATTACTTTGGTACCACCTGATAAGATGGGAAGGAACTAGGAAAACAAAAGTCAGGTGTCTGGAGCTTAAATATCTGGAAATGTGATATGTTCTAACAACTCCACTATCTCTTCCATGGAAGGGGTAACTACCCAGCATGCTCTTCAACTCCACTATCACTTCCACGGAAGGGGTAACTACGCAGCATGCTCAACAACTGCACCATCTCTTCCATGGAAGGGGGTAACTACCCAGCATTCTCTACAACTCCACTATCACTTCCATGGAAGGGGGTAACTACCCAGCATTCTCAACAACTTCACTGTCTCTTCCATGGGAGAGGTAACTACCCAGCATTCTCTACAACTGCACTATCTCTTATATGGGAGGGGTAACTACCCAGCATTCTCAACAACTCCACTATCTCTTCCATGGGAGGGGTAATTACCCAGCATTCTCTACAACTCCACTATCTATTCCATGGAAGGGGTAACTACCCAGCATGCTCTACAATTCCACCATCTCTTCCATGGAAGGGGTAACTACCCAGCATGCTCTACAACTCCACCATCTCTTCCAAGGGAGGGGGTAGCTACCCAGCATGCTCTACAACTCCACTATCTCTGGGAGGGGGTAACTACCCAGCATGCTCTACAACTCCACTATCTCTGGGAGGGGGTAACTACCCAGCATGCTCTACAACTCCACCATCTCAACTCTCTTTCAGGGAACTTATGCCATGATGATAACCATCCGCCCTGTTCCCCTAGAGTTCCTGACGTTGAAAAAACATTGCAGGTAGTTCAGAAACAGCATAAGAGCAACTGCCCCCCCTCCTATTCCCTTCAGTTGCACTGACTCCCTCCCGGGCCTTACCTTGCTGGCAGCGTCTCTTCCATATAGTGTCCGTGGTGAGGATGTGCTGGAACTTCTTACACACCCGGGCCACACTAGGCAGCTCGGTTCCGGGCACAGCTGAGAAAATTTCTACCAGGATTTCAGGCGGTAACTGCAGGAGAGTGCGGGATGATCTGGGTGTCTGTAGCCAGCCTGCTTCCTGTCCTGTCACTGCACCAGTATCGATCCGCACCTCGTCCTCCTCTTCTCCGTCCTCCAGATCCGGGTCACTCCCCGCTCCTTTGCGCTGTTGCCTCCTCCTGCAACCCCCAGACTGTCCGACCCCACACAGCCTGGCACACACCGCCATCCCGGGGACCCTCCCTACGCTAGGCCAGGGCACTGCTGCTAGTGACAGTTACGGGACCCTCCCCCTTACAGGCGTGGACACCAACAAACCCGCCTCCTTGTCACGGCCTCTACTCTGACTTCACATACACTTGGGGGAGCTGTGTGGAATCCTGCGATTTCCTTTCTCACCGTCAGTGTGTGTCTATGGAACGTTCGGAACCTTCTCAGCTGTTGGTACAGAACATACTGATTCCTGACCCCAGTACTCAATAAAAGGTTTTAAAATAAAAGATAAAACTCTTGCCCCGTGTGAGGATCGAACTCACGACCTTCAGATTATGAGACTGACGCGCTACCTACTGCGCTAACGAGGCACTGCACAGACATTACTTTCTAGGGATTTCTGCTACAGGTATGTGTTACTATGTATTTTATTGTAATAGTTTTATAGTATATGTTATGGACATACAGACACAACAGTCATAGAATACCAACAATCTGTTTCATGACTAGCACTTGGTTAAATAACAAAACAATAGGGAATAGGACCGATCAGCCACAAGGTACACTGCAGTATAAAGGGACATTTCCATAAACTGGATTTTCTGATTTATTTTACGACCTTTACAGCTGTAATGTGTTATCCGTCCGAGAAACATCACAGGTAAGAACTGGGTAACAATATGTTAAAGCCGATTTGATGTTTGTTCCAACGAACATTGAATCTGCTTCAACATCTTAAGCTGGATACACATGGTGCGATCTTTCCTCCTGACCGACTGTCGGACAGTTAGGGCTAGGCCACACTGAAACGCAAATGCAATCGCAATCGCATGCGATTTCATGTGCGATTTTGTTGCGTTTGCGATTTCTTCAATAAGTATAGGAAATCGCATGCGATTGCGATTAAAAATGCAGAACGCAATCGCACCGAAAAACGCGCGTTTTTTTGCGTTCCCGCGTTTTCAATTATTTTTTAAAAACGCAATCGCAATCGCAAACGCAATCGCAATCGCAAAAAAAAAACGCAGCAGTGTGGCCTAGCCCTCAGTCACAACTGAGCGTGCCGTCCATAGAGGACCACACAATCAGCTGTGGTTTTACAACATGTCCGATTGTGCTTTTGTCCGATTCGAACGAATGAGCGGCTGGCGGTCAGTAGCGGCCGAGAGAAGAAACCATACAATAATTTGGCCCGACTGACCAAAACACATTAATAATGTATGGCCAGCTTAAGTATTTTGGAGTGTGATCGCAAATTATACTTATGACTGCAATTAAAGGTGCCGTATCACCATTTAGAAATATAGCTACTTTCGCAATACGGACATTGTACAAGGGTCACAAAGTTGATACAGTAGGACAAGCCCCCTAAAATGGGTCTGTCCCAGGGAAATTGGGGCAGTTGGGGGATATAAATTACAATAATGGATGACATGGGTGATTTTTTTGGGGGGTGGGGGGTGTTCAGGTGCCTTACCGCCCATTACTATTGGTTTATAGCACCTGCAGTTCTGACACCAACCTTGAGGTTATCAGAATGTGCTAGGGGTGTTAGTCTTAAAAGGTATGTCCACCCTAAAAGAAAACTTTTAACATACGGTAGGGCATCCTAGCCCATCCCCAACCACTAGGTCTATTTGATAAAAAAAAAAGTGTAAAGAACTCTACTTACAATCTTTCGATCCCCAGGCATTTTAAACCAGGCCCTCTGCTTGCCTGGGACTGCAAGCAGGGTGCCGGACCGCAGCCACATCTAAGAGGCAGCCAATTCCAGAAGCAGCTGCAATACAAAACGTCAGGGGAATGAAGGATTGTAAGTAGAGTTTTGTTCAGTTTTGTAGAAATTGACTTAGCGGTTTGGGGTGTGCTAGGGTGCCCTACCATATGTTGAAAACTTTTAAAGATAGAGCACCCGGCAGCAAAGATAGCTATGGAAGGAGGGAGGGGGGGGGAAGGGGCTCCCCTGCAGCATATCCAAGTAGAAGCTGACCGGGAGGATCCAGGCTGCGCGGGAACGGAAAACGCGCGAGCGCAAGGTGACATATACTGGTTTAGATTTACACAGTGATTCTCCTGCTCTGCAAAACGATGACAACAAAAAAGGAAGGATCCTAAGTTTCCCTGGATGGAATTTCACGATGGATTTTCACATGGCTTGTTTTAAAGGTACAGTATTGGCCTTTAATATATTAATATATAGTTTTAGGGGTGAACATTCCCTTTAAAGGGGAGCTAAGATGAAGCTAAATGTTACAGGTGTGCAACTGATCACACAATAACTGACAGCGACAAATGCCAAACAATAGAATACAAAAAATAGAATTCTAGTGCACAAACAATTCTAAAACATAAATAGCACCAATAACCTGGGCTCAACTCTATTAATACAAAAATTTATTCCAACATCCTTACTTATGATATAGTGTGACTCGGGTGTGCAAACCCAAGCTGTACACAGACAAAAAGGCATAAACTTTGCTTATGTTTAGGTGCTTCTCTTACCCATAAGTCACCGTGGCCCGGGTGCCAAATGCCCCAAGCCCATCGCAAGGCAGCTGATCACAGAAGTCAATTATAATGTAGTGAGAGTCTGCACCAACATACCCTTTATTTCATATCCGCCTAGGCCCAGGACCCCTCCATCCGGACCACCCCACCCCCCTGCAACTTCACTGGTTGCTGCTTTACAGCCAGGGGAGGATTGGCCCAGTAGGCTAAGGGGCCCTGAGCTGGCCTCCAATGAAAAATTTGGGCTGCCACAGAAGTTATTAGTAAGTTACGTGTTTGAACGTGCACAGCGCACACCTCTAGCTCTAACATGGGCAAGGAACAGGAAACTCCTTCACATCGTTTACCAATCAGCCCTCCAGTTCATTAGCCAGTGTTGTCAGCCCTTCAGTTTATTAACCAGTGTTGTCAGCCCTCGATATCATTAGCCAGTGTTTTCAGTCCTTCAGATGGTTAGCCAGTGTAAGTCAGCCCTCCAGCTCATTAACCAGTGTTATTAAGCCCTCTGGCTCATTAACCAGTGTTAGTTAGCCCTCCAGTTTATTATTCGGTGTTTTCCAGACCCCTAGTTCATTAGCTGGTGTTAGTCAGCCTTCCAGTTCATTAGGAACAAACTTTGGCTCAAATTTTTGGGTCAAGTATAATTTGACTTAGAAAGTGTAATCAGGGGTGAGGACTTAGTGATAAAGATCCTCACCCTGGGTACTTGTAAGGGGGAGGAGAAAAATTTTAGGACTATAATTGTCCACAGTCCTACACTTTACACAATGTAAAATGTGAATAGTGGTCTTAAAAATTGGCGTAACTTAACTTGGGCCTGGTCAAAAATGTTGCAATCCATTGTGAAAGGGTCACATGGTTGTATTTGCCCCCAGGCCAAAAGTTCCCAGTTCTCCCCTGATTACAGCATTTCACCTACCTTGCTAGGCAGTTCCCAGGAGTTTCCCTGGGATGCTTGGGAGACAACCCCAGAAGCAGGGAGATTCCCAAAACTACCAGGAGGGTTGGGATACCTGTTATACATGCAGGAGAAAGTCTGGGGGCAAGGAAAATTTAATAAGGGTTTGCTTTAACAGTTGCCTTTTAAAGGTAGTGTGGCTTAGTGGCCGGGCCCCTCCCCCTCCACGATCAGCTGTTTTTAAGCAGCTGATCGCACGTATGAATGGAACATACGCACAAAAAGACGGAAGTTTTAAACAGCTGATTGCGAGTATGTTTCGTGCATACGCACAATCAGCTGTTTAAAAACAGCTGATCGCGGATGCTTGGGCTTGTGGTGGCCCCCGTAATGGTGGGGGCAGTAGATACACCACTGCCATTATTAAAGCATAACTTATATTTTATGTTGTTGCTTGTTTGTTTCTACTTTATTTTTTTTGAATTGCCTATTGTTGGTACACAGTTTTTTGTGAATGAAATGCTGTACTGCAGACAGAATAGTGCAAAGTAAGGCCAGGGGGCCACATGCGGCCCTTTGGCTGCCCCATACTGGCCCCTCAAGTGCTTGAACTGTACCCAGAAAATGTTAATATTTATTGATTGTCTCAGGCTGGATAACTAATTAATTTCTATTAAAGAGGAACTGTGGTCCAAAAATGACTTTAGGTAAATTGATAGGAATTGCTCTCCTGAGAGTTTTTGCAATTTATTTCCATTGTTTATTTTACATAGTTTTGAAGATATTAACATTTTTGTGTGTGATATGGCAGCAGCATCACCAGGTCCCCTGCACTTCCTGCTTCCTGCTCTGAAACCTGTCAGTCAATCTGCCCTGTGTCTCCTCCCCTTTGCAGCCCCCCATGTCCCTCCCACTCATGGACCCCATGGTCCCTCCAGTTGCAGGCCCCTCTTGGCCCATTCCCTTACAGCCCCATGTAGCCCTGCCTACTCGCGGGTGCCATGGCCCCGCCCACTCATGGGTGCCTAAGTCCCAACCGCTCACAGGTGCTGCGGGCCACTCTGACACCCCCCTACCCCCCAAAAACTCTGTGGAAAAAAATTGGCGTAACTTAACTTGGGAGACCACCCCAGAAGCAGGGAGATTCCCAGAACTACCAGGAGGGTTGGGATACCTGTTATACATGCAGGAGAATGTCTGGGGGCAAGGAAAATTTAATAAGGGTTTGCTTTAACAGTTGCCTTTTAAAGGTGGTGTGGCTTAGTGGCCGGGCCCCTCCCCCTCCACGAACAGCTGTTTTTAAGCAGCTGATCGCACGTATGAAAGGTAAGGGAATCTACAGCCCTTCTCTCTCTCTATGTGAAAACAGCCTTTTCAGGCAGTGAGAACTCTGCCTGAAAAGGCTGTTTTCACATAGAGAGAGAGAAGGGCTGTGGATTCCCTTACCTTCTCTGCAGCTGCAGGTCCTTCACACAGCAGAGAGGAGGAGGGACTTCCTGTCTCCCTCACACACTGAGGGAGTCTGAGGCTGTGCTCGCCGGCGGCACTGTGCAGGAGAAGCCTTAGGAATGTCATATGTCAGCCTCCCACCCATTAACTTTCTGGTCAGTCATTTCTTTATATCTTGGGCTGTGGAGCACGTAGAGAGGTGGTTGATGCTCGTTTTAAAGGTAGGAAACTGGCCTTTAAACTGAACTTGTTTGGAGACCACAGTTCCCCTTTAAGTGTATTTTATTAAAAAAAAGGACCTGATCAATTGATTAATTGAATTTGATGGGATGGATCAATTTAAAATTACAACGTATAATAAAAAAAATCCAATGAACCAGGCATATTAATTAAATTTTTTTATAAAATCCAGTTTTGCCATCACTACAGAATTGAGTTGAATCTATTGGTCCGGCCCTTCATGACAATCCACGTTTCCCATGTAGTCCCCTGTGAAATGTAACTGCCTACCCCTGGAATTGTGTATTATTAGCAGGGGTTCAGCACCCCTACATCAAATCCTATTTTCATTTTACTTATCTTCTCCAAAGATGCTCCTGAAGATACTTACAAGACCCGGTCGCTCGCCGCTCTACTTCCTAATTGCTGCTGTCAGTCTAAGGCGTGCCGGTGACGTCACAGCCAATAATGGACAGCTGCAACCAAAAAGTGCCTCACTGCTGCTGTGCTTGCTCGAAACCAGTTCGGAACAGCAGCAGGAGGCAGCCCCCAGGTGGACCTATATGTTAAATTTAATTTTTTGGTTGGACAAGCCCTTTAATAAGTGATGCCATTCATCTAAGGCCAAGTTAGTTAACAGTTTAGTTTCAACGTTGTAATTCTGCTCCAGGCTTACTAGTTTGGCCTGGAAGAGCACAGTCCTTTAACGATGACCATGTTGATTAATGAAACTTTAGCTGTGCTATAAAGGGAATGACAAATCTATAAAAACTACCACAATGGGATCACAATACAACCCCAATAAATCAACCCCTACTAAAAGAGGCACAACCACTTGTAAAGTCAAACACAATAACCATATTACATTTAATTGTATCCACATGAAGTTACTAAAGTGCAAGCCAGCATTGAATGAATAACAATCAATACATATACAAACCCCCTACTGGCACCAAAACAATTTATAAAAAGTACAATGCATATACTAAAATAATAAATACACCACCACCATAGCACAATCCCTCTATCCGTGCATCCAGATCCTGGGTTCTGTATACAACACTCAAACCCAGTTTCCCAGCATTAATTTTCTCTAGGGTGTCCAACTGGATAAAAATGTATCATACACAGTGTGGCTCTTGCTTCAATAAAAAAGGGTATACTGGCCTTAGATACATCCATATATACATTGTATAACTTTATGTCAAGTTATTTAACTTAAAATTCACCTTAATTCTGAAGTGTGCAATCTGACCCTTCATATTTAGGGACTGGGGGAGGTGCTGGTGCAGGTGGAGAAGCAGGTACTGGTGAAAGGCGAGCAGAAAATTCATGATCTAATTGATTTTGCTGATGTTCAAACCCATCCATATGACTTGATAGAGCATGACGCGACTTCCCAATTTCAGACATAGGGCCCTATTTGTAAACATGTGATATCGCAATTTAGTGACACCGTGCATTATAGATACACAACCTTGGTCTTAAATGTAATGTAGTTGAACTAGGAGAAGGAGGAAAGGTTGAGGGCCATTAAAATATCTGACTCCATAGGCCAAATTTGTTTTGTCCAGGTGCACGGATTTCCTTCTCCTAGTGCAACTTCGCAAAGTGATCCATGTATTGGGTATTGTATATCACTGATGATCCATGCCTCACTGCTAATGTTATATTGATAATAGACTATTGCTGGTTACAGTTGCAGACTAGGTGTTATTTATAAATGCAATATACCGGTATATTGATCAAATAGGATGAAATATGAGGGATGTTTTTAATGTTTTTCTGTAGGATTGCCATACAATGATTTGTATAATTAATTATTATTCATGATTCATATCAATAATATTGAATTTTATATTTTTCACATTTACGATTTGGTCGGTGTGCTGATTTACATATTCACTCGTTTTGATTTATTTTTACTTAAAAGCCATATGTAATCCAATCATTGAACAATGTACAACATTATACAATAAGTATCATTGCATATATAACAAACATTAGTCTTCCACCTAAACATGTCACAAAAAAATTATAATTTCCCTAATATATCATTTTTGTAACACGGGGGAAAACAGCAATATTTAAAGATTCTGTAAATCAGTTTGCAACTTCTTCATACGAGGCCTTGTCCGTCCGTTGTACAGAAACACCTTAAATTTTACATGTGGTGGTCCTGGGTTGCGGCCCTCGAGTGGTTAGAGGGCACTATTCAAGTGCCCTCCATCTCCCCTTGATCCCTTATTGTTTTCGGCTGGAATCGATAAGGGGATCATCGATCCCCTCCCCGAACACAGTACTCACTGAATTGCATAGCTCAGACATCCCACTCTGCCATTTAAGGTTTCTGGGCAAGGTGGGGGAAGGGGGCGTGGTGAGGGCTGTGACAAGGGGAACATAATGTAGATGAGGTCCTCTAGGGGATGGGCGGAGTTAGGGGTCTAGGAGGTAGGTAGAATTCGGAGCATGACGGGGAATGCCGGGGTGTGTCGGATAAAAAGGGGGCATTCCAGGGGGGAGGACAAGATAGACTCTTTTGGTCGTGGGAGTTTGGGGTGGTCTTGCGGTAGTGAGGGTGACCACCCCAGAATTCGGGAGACTTCTGTGACTGCTGGGAGGGGTGGGATACCTGATAGCTGCAGCAAAAAGGGAAACCCTTTGACATCATTGGACATCAGGGGCTTCCCTCAGGTTGGGTCTTGTTAGCAAGTTTACTACTGAGCTATAGTAAGCAAGCACTGTCTACCAGCTTGCTATAGTATTTGTTAGTGAAAAAAATGGGGGCAGAGATCAATACTTCTTGTTATTAATTATCAATATTATTTATTGATCTGTGCGGAAAAAAATTAAATTTTTGGGGGCTTCACTTCCATAGCGCAATATTGGAAAATCGTTTGCGTTGTGGTGCATTGTAGTGTATCCTCACCCTAAGTGTGGAAAAATTTGTGGGTCTGTCAGTGACACACAATTTCCAATAAATAGCAATAAAAGGCCTTGTGACATTTGCTAACCAGATTTCACCCCTGAGAAATACTCAGTGGAAAAATCACCCCTTGTCATTCTCAGAAACCAACATCAAAATGTGAAGGATTGGGGGTTCTGATGTTCACATGTAAGGAATTCTACATGTACAAATACAAGGGTACAAACTACAAGATAGTTTGTTCAGGCCATTTCAAAACGGTTTTAGCCTACAGTGTGTACCTAAATGTATGCATTAACTCTGTTTTGAGTTTGTTTGCTGGCCACGCCTCTGTGTACACCTGTGCATGTTTCATACAATTTCATTCAGGCCCTTGGAAGATTGATATTTATTAGGTTTTTAACTTGTGTGGGTTTTTGCTAGATTTTCTATCTTTTAACCATGTTTTTCGTTAATTTCTCCTGAAAATTTGCTAAAAGCATGATTTTCTATGAAGGACTGAATCTGGATTTCTGCACATATGTTTGTAAAAATAGCTGACTGTGTACATTCCAGTGTATATATTTATGTGGAGTATTTTGAGATTGAGGGTTTTTTAGTTTGAAAAACTGAAATCTGTTTGAAATGAATGTGTAATTGCACTTGGGTTACAGGGGAATCCCAGGTAGGCCCATATCCAACTCACTCAAGAAAATAGAGAAAACTGCTTGCATTTAAATACAGAGTCAAAGAAAAATTAAAGGTAACAAAAGACTGTAACAATCTTTCAAAGATGGCAGACAAAATCTGTCAAGATCTTTGACAGATGGGAGTACACACAGTCACAATCATGCTCCCTATAAGTATAGGGAGAACATTTGTGACAGCCATACTCCCTACAATCGTGGCCGACTCCCAATACTTTAGTAAAGGAAGCTGACCACGAACAATGGAAATTTGTAGAACTTTCCTCAGTGTCAGAAACCGTTTCGGGGGGTACTGACTGGATTGGCCCTTTATCTGGAATGTGTGTATCCCGCTTAACAAATGCATTTTAATAAACAATAGGAGTCAGTAGGAGTAAGAGATATGTAAATGAGTAAAAAAGAGACATATAATGTTAGGTGGGCCCCTAAACTCATCCTGGTGGGCCCCTGGTCTCTGATTTCCTGGTGGGCCCCAACCCCCCAGTCCAACACTGCATTGGTTTCACTTCAGGGCTAGTTGGTGGCCATGTCTTCGTTGATTCAGTACATTTAGGAGATTAATATTTTGTAGTTTTTCTTTTACTTGTCAATGGGATTTAGGTAGGATTTTCTAACTTTGAATCATGCTTTTCATTAGTTTTTTTCAGAAAATCTGGTAAAACCATGGCATTCTATGACGGACTGCATCCAGAATTATGCTCGTATGTATAAAACAATTGCACCTTTTGGTAGCTGAAATGTGTACATTTTTTACTTGTCATTGTGGTTTGGGCAAGATTTGAAATGTGCTTTTCATTCATTCTATGATGTACTGCACCCAGAATTTTGCTTGTATGTATGAAAAAAGTGGCTCTATTTGGTATTTACTTTTGGAAAATATATAGTTTGAAGGGCTATTTTTTGAGATTGGGGTGTGTTTTTTTTAAAAAATATGTCTTTTTATTGTATACCAATAAATAAAATTTACATTGAAAACATTCAAACATTGTCCTGTCGTAATTTGTTTTACATCATTTAGCAGGTTTTGGTTTGATAGTTGACAAATAAACTTGGTTTTATCTTGGTATTGGTATTTGCTTTACAGATTGTTATTTATTATAATACTTAAAACAATTAACATTTCAATATTAATAACGTGGCCTTAGAGAAGGCCATTGAGAAAGAGAATAGATTAGCAGATATATTAAGAGAGAAAATAGAAGACGATATATATATATATATATATAATTATATATAATAAGGAAAACTTCATCTGGAGGTTGGTTATCATGAGTTAAATAGTAATGCAATATGTCTGATTTATCAGTTTCTTGTTGATTCGTTCATTCGGGTTCCATCCCCATGGCCCGCCGGCAGGTCCCAGTCCATACATTCGGGTAAGGCATTATGCTCAGTCTTTGTGGTGAGTTTTAGGTTACACTAGTTGTTGGTGTATCCAGCCACACACTCCAGACCTTGGTGAATTTATTTGGACATGTTCTATGCATATATATCAGTTTGATTAGTGGGAGGTCCTCGTTAATTAGTTTTTTCCAAGTTTTGAGTTCAGTTTTTTTATGCGAGAGCCATCTCAGGATTATGGCTTTTCTTACGTAAAATAGGGCTGCCTGCAGGAAAGTCTGTTGGTGGTTAGACCATATATCAATCTCGAATATACCAAAGATACAGGTAAGTGGAGTACATGGGATTGGGTGTGGGGACAGTTTGGATAGAAATTCCGTGATCTGCAGCCAGTAATTTTGGATTGGCTGGCAACAAATGGTGTGTATAAAATCTGCGTTGGGGTCAGGGGTGTCCCTAGGGTTTTTGGCACCTGAAACAACTTTGAATGCCGCCGCGGAAAAGTGGGCAATGAGCAGCTGACGTGCATGCTGATGCCCCCCCCTGGCGTTGAAGAAAATGGGACGCAAATGACCGCTCGCGCCTGCGTGCCAGTATAGAAAAAATGAAGTCGAAGGGCTGGCTTCTGTCGCGCGGGCGTGGCAAATTTCATAATTTTGTTTTTGAAAATGGTTATTTATACGCTTCTCTATTTTTAGAAAACACTAAAAACATGTTGGTGCAACTGGTACATTACATTAGAAAGCCCTACCATACTCTGTAGAATAAAAGATGTGGCCCAAAAAGTCTTGTCAGCCTGCTACCAACGTCAGGTAGACCTTTCAGCAGGGCCCTAACTATTATCTAGATTATATATTTTTATATAGATTATATATATTATATAGATTATTATCTATCTCTTCTACCTGTCTATATATCTACTCTTCTATCGTCTATATATCTATTTCTTCTATACTGTCTATCTATCTATCTCTGCTATCTATCTATCTCTGCTATCTATGTATCTATCTATCTATCTCTGCTATCTGTCTATCTCTGCTATCTGTCTATCTCTGCTATCTATCTCTGCTATCTATCTCTGCTATCTATCTCTCTGCTATCTGTCTATCTCTGCTATCTGTCTATCTCTGCTATCTGTCTATCTCTGCTATCTGTCTGTCTCTGCTATCTGTCTGTCTCTGCTATCTGTCTATCTCTGCTATCTGTCTATCTATCTATCTCTGCTATTTATCTATCTATATTATCTATCTATCTCTGCTATTTATCTATCTATCACTGCTATTTATCTATCAATCTATCTATCTATCTATCTCTAAGTTCTATCTATCTATCTCTGCTTTCTATCTATCTATCTAACTAACTATCTCTGCTATCTAACTATCTCTGCTATCTATCTATCTCTGCTATCTATCTATCTATCTATCTATCTCTACTATCTATCTCTCTATCTATCTCTGCTATCTATCTCTCTATCTATCTATATCTATCTATCTATATCTATCTCTCTATCTATCATCTTTCTATCTATCTCTGCTATCTATCCATCTATCTCTGCTATCTATCATCTATCTATCTATCTATCTCTGCTATCTATCTATCTAGCTATCATCTATCTATCTTCTATCTATCTACTACCTCTCTATCTATCCTATCTCTCTATCTATCTATCTGCTATCTATCTTCTATCTCTGCTATCTATCTATCTATCTCTAGTTTCTATCTATCTATCTCTATCTTCATCCTATCTATCTGTATCTCTATCTATCTCTGCTATCTATCTATCTATCTATCTATCTATCTACTTCTATCTACTTCTATCTCTGCTATCTATCCTATCTATCTATCTATCTATCTATCTATCTATCTATCTATCTATCTATCTATACTTCCTATCTCTAATTCTCAATCTATCTATCTCTGCTATCTATCTATCTATCTCTGCTTTCTCTATCTATCTATCTACTCCTATCTATCTATCTATCTATCTATCTATCTATCTCTCATATCTATCTCATCTATCATCTTCTTCTCTATCTCTAGTTCAATCTATCTATCTCTGCTATCTATCTATCTACTATCTTCTGCTACTATCATCTATCTCTCATCTATCTTCTATCTATCTATTCTATCTATCTATCTATCTAGCTCAGTTCAATCTATCTATCTCTGCTATCTATCTATCTATCTCTGCTTTCTATCTATCTATCTAACTATCTCTCTATCTAACTATCTCTGCTATCTATCTATCTCTGCTATCTATCTATCTATCTCTGCTATCTATCTCTCTATCTATCTCTCTATCTATCTCTTCTATCTATCTATCTATCTATCTATCTATCTATCTATCTATCTCTCTATCTATCTCTCTATCCTATCTCTCTATCTATATCTATCTCTCTATCTTCATCTACTATCTTCTTCTCTCTCTGCTATCTATCTCTATCTACTCTCTCTATCATCATCTATCTATCTATCTATCTATCTATCTTCTATCTATCTATCTAACTACATCATCTATCTATCTATCTATCATCTATCATCTATCTTCTATCTATCTATCTATCTTCTATCTATCTATCTATCTATCTATCTATCATCATATCTCTCATCTATCTATCTATCATCTGCTATCTATCTATCTATCTCTGCTATCTATCATATCTATCTCTGCTCTCTATCACTATCTATCTCTGCTATCTATCTAATCTCTCTCTCTATCTATCTATCTCTCTATCTATTCTCTCTCTATCTACTCTCTCTATCTATCTATTATCCTATCTATCTATCTATCTATCTATCTTCTCTCCTCTCTATCATCTATCTATCTATCTATCTATCTCTGCTATCTATCTCTGCTATCTATCTCTCTACTATCTATATCTATCTCTCTATCTCATCTATCTAGCTATCTACTCTAATCCTATCTATCGTCTCTGCTATCTATCTACTATCTATCTATCTCTATCCATATCTCATGCTATCTATCATCTATCTATCTATCTATCTCTGCTATCTAATTCATCATCTATCTTCTATCATCATCTATCTATCTATCTCTATCTATCTATCCTTCCTTTCTGCATCTATCTATCTATCTTCTGCTATCTATCTATCTATCTTCTATCTATCTATCTATCTCTAAGTTCATATCTATCTTCCTCTGCTATCTATCACTATCTATCTATCTCTAAGTTCTATCTATTCTCTCTGCTATCTATCTATCTATCTCTGCTTTCTATCTATCTATCTAACTATCATCTCTGCTATCTACTATCTCCTATCTAACTATCTCTGCTATCTATCTATCTCTCTGCTATCTATCTCGCTATCTTATCTCTCGCTATCTATCTCGCTATCTATCTCTCTCTATCTATTCTATCTATATCTATCTATCTATATCTACTCTCTCTCTCTCTATCATCTATCTATCATCTATCTATCTATCTATCTCTGCTATCTATCTCTGCTTATCTATCCTTCTCTATCCTACTATCTCTATCCTATCTATCATCTCTCTATCTATCATCTATCTATCTATCTATCTATCTCATCTCTCTGCTATCTATCACTCTATCTATCTATCTCTGCTATCTACCTCATCCTATCTATCTATCTCAGCTATCAAATCATCTATCTATCTATCTATCTCTGCTATCTATTCATCACTATCTCTGCTATCTATCTATCTATCTCTGCTATCTATCTATCTATCTATCTATCTATCTATCTATCTATCTATCTATCTATCTATCTATCTCTAAGTTCTATCTATCTATCTATCTATCTATCTATCTATCTATCTCTAAGTTCTATCTATCTCTTCCTCTGCTATCTATCTATCTATCTCTGCTTCTATCTCTATCTATCTACTATCTCTGCTATCTATCTATCTCTGCTATCTATCTCGCTATCTATCTCGCTATCTATCTCTCTATCTATCTATATCTTATCTATCTCTATCTATCTATATCTAATCTCTCTATCTACTATCTATCTCTATCTATCCATCATCTATCATCTATCTATCTCCTGCTATCTAGCTATCTAATCTATCTACTATCATCTATCTATCTAGCTATCATCTACTATCTATCTCTGCTATCTAGCTCATCTATCTCTGCTATCTATCTATCTATCTATCTATCTCTGCTATCTATCTATCTATCTCTGCTATCTTATCTCTGCTATCTATCTATCTATCTATCTATCTCTAAGTTCTCTATCTATCTATCTATCTCTGCGTATCTATCTACTCTATCTATGCTTTATCTATCTACTCTATCTATCTACTTCTCTGCTATCTATCTATCTCTGCTATCTATCTATCCTCTCTCGCTATCTATCTATCTCTGCTATCTTATATCTCTGCTATCTATCTATCTCTGCTATCTATCTATCTCTGCTATCTATCTCGCTATCTATCTCGCTATCTATCTCGCTATCTATCTCGCTATCTATCTTCTATCTATCTATCTATCTATCTATCTCTGCTATCTAGCTATCTATCTAGCTATCATCTATCTTCTACTCTCTATCATATCTATCTATCTCTGCTATCTATCTATCTCTGCTCCTCTCTTCTATCTGTCTATCTCTAAGTTGCTATCTATTCTATCTCTGCTATCTATCTATCTCTGCTATCTATCTATCTCTTGCTACTCGCTATCTATATCTTATTCTGCTATCTATCTATATCTATCTCTCTCTCTATCACTATCTATCATCTATCTATCATCTATTATCATCTTGCTATCTGTCTATCTCTGCGATCTATCTATCTATCTCTGCTATCGTACTATCTATCTATCTCTAACTATCTCGATCTATCCTATCCTATCTCTGCTATCATCTAGTCTTATCTCTGCTATCTTTGCTATCTATCTCTCTATCTATATCTCTGCTATCTAATTCTCTATCTGATCTATCTCTGGCTATCTATCTATCTATCTTTCTATCTCTCATCTTCTACTGATCTCATCTATCTATCTACTCTGCTATCTATCTATCTCTTGCTACTATCTATCTATCTCTCTCTGCTACTATCTATCTATCTCTGCTATCTACTATTCTAATCTATCTATACTATCTCTAGTTCTATCTATCTATCTCTAAGTTCTATCTCTATCTTCTTCTATCTATCTATCTCTGCTACTATCTATCTCTGCTACTACTCTCTCTATCTATCTATCTCTGCTATCTATCTACATCCCCTCATCTCTGCTATCCACCTATCTATCCATCTCTGTATCCACCTATCTCTGCTATCCACCTATCTCTGCCTATCCACCTATCTCTGCTATCCATCTCTATCTATCCATCTATCTCTGCTATCTACCTATCTCTGCTATTCACCTATCTCTGCATCCACCTCCCTATCCTCTCTATCGCTACCATTCTACTCTATCTCTGCTATCTCCTATCTCTGCTATCCCACTCTATCTCTGCTATCCACCACTATCTCTGCTATCCTCTACTATCCATCTATCTATCCATCTATCTATCCATCTATCATCTGCTATCCATCTATCTATTTCTATCTCTCTTATCCTATCTCTATCTCTCGCTGCTATCCATCTATCTCTGCTATCCATATATCTATCTATCTCTGATATTTATCTATCTCTGCTATCCATCTATCTCTGCTATCCATCTATATTATCTATCTATCTATCTATCTATCTCTGCTATCCATCTATATTATCTATCTATCTATCTATCTATCTATCTCTGCTATGTAGCTATCTCTGCTATCTATATATCTATCTATCTCTGATATTTATCTATCTCTGCTATCTATCTCTCTATCTATCTATCCATCCATCTATCTCTGCTATCTATCTATATATATATATATATATATATATATATATATATATATATATATATAATCTATCTATCACTATTATCTATCTATCTATCTCTATTATCTATCTATCTGCTATCTATATATCTATCTATCTCTGATATTTACTATATATCTCTGATATTTCTATATATCTATCTCTGCTATCATCTATCTATCTATCTATGCTATTCTATCTATCTATTGCTATCATCTATCTATCTATCTATCTCTATCTATCTATCTATATCTTCTATCTGTCTATCTATTATCTCTCTATCTCTATCTATCTATATATATCTCTTATCTATATCTATCTATATCTATATTATCTATCTATCTTGCTATCCATATATCTATCTATCTCTGCTATCTATCTATCTATCTATCTATCTATCTATCTATCTCTGCTATCCATCTATCTATATTATCTATCTGTCTACCTCTGCTATCTGTCTACCTCTGCTATCTGTCTACCTCTGCTATCTGCCTATCTATCTATCTATCTACCTACCTACCTACCTTTCTCTCATCTATCTATCACTGTCTGTTTATCTATCTCCCTACCTACCACCCCCCTGTACCTACCTACCTACCTACCTACCTACCTACCTTTCTCTCATCTATCTATCACTGTCTGTTTATCTATCTCCCTACCTACCACCCCCCTGTAGCCAGCCAGCCCGACCCTGCTGTCACTGTCAGGAAGGAGTTAGAAGAAAAAAAGAAGGTAAAAGAACTTAGGCGGCAACTTAATTTTTTAAAAAAAAATTCACTTACTGTAAGTCTGTAGACTGTAACCGACTGACTTTCGGCTCCTGTCTTCGCCCCGAGTAAAGCACTGCACAGCTGCTGCCCAATCCACTGCTCCTCACTCACCAGGCCGCTGCTCCGCTCTGCAACTAACAGCCGATTCCCTCCTGGGCGCGTAAGTCAGGTGACGTCACTTACGTCCCTTACGCAATAACGCAAAGCACGCCGCTGCGCGCGGAAACCTTTCTGTCCAATCAGAAAGGTAGCAGGGGGAAATTTAAAATTTTTTTTATTTCCAGCGCTCCTATTGGGTCCGAACTTCCGGGTTCCCGGCACTTCAACTTTGGCAGCTGTAGTTATGGGTTCTGGGTCCCGATATTCCCCCGACTGATCACGGACTTATTGCTAAGGATAAGGATGCGCTGCTAAGGTAAATGCTGCGCTTTAATAGAGGGGAAATGCCGCCTATTGTTTTTTGGGTCTGGAGTGCCGCCGTGAGCAACTGTTTCACGTTGCTTAATGGTAGGAGCGGCGCTGGGTCAGAGATAAGGTGATGTCACTCAACCTACTGGAAGCAGGAAGTTTGAACATTCACCCCACCACGGGGGGCGGGAGGGGGGGGGGGGGGCGGAAGGCAAGACAGGGGTGGGGGCAAAAGGGTGGCAGGGGGGCACCGCGCAGAGGAGCAAGGTCGGGAGGGCGGCCGGGAGTAGCCCACCGGGGCGAGCCGGAGGAGGGGGGGAGAAGGGGGGGGGGGACAGGAGGCGACCCGGGGGGGGCGGCGGGCGCGCGGGGGACGCGGGATCGAGGGGGGCACGGGAGAAGGCGCTTAAGTGCGGTGGGCTGGGTGGCAGTAAACGCGTACTAGCGGAACGCCCTTGGGGGGGGGGGGGGAAGAGCAGCAAGAGCAGAGAGAGGTGCGGGGGGGAAAGAGCAGCGGGCGCGTACAGAGCCGGGGGATCGGTATGGGCGGGGGGCGAGAAGAGGGACCGGGGGGGGGGGGGGGGGGGGGTAAAACTGTCATAGGGGACAGAGTGGTACGGCGGGAGGTTTCCTGTAAAGCGACATTGTATTTGGGCCAGCTGCAGTCTCTTGAAGGGTTGCGAAAAAATGGCGAGGGAGTCGCCAAGGAATGCAGGGTAAGGCTGAAGGTTGGGATGAAAAGCTATTGAGTCGAAAAAAAACTACGGTGGTAGGCGGGCGTCCCTGGGTCCACATATGATACAATGTTTGTCTAAGAAATCGATAGACTGATGGGGTTGATAGTGTTGGGGGGGTTTAAAAATGGCTTCGATCGGCCATGAAGAGATACAGACGGCGGGTGGCCAGGGGACGAACCCAGGCACGCCCATAAGTGGCAGATAAGAGCGTATGAAGAGAAAGTAATTGTGATGTTAGATAGAGGACGACGGAGGAGGATTTTAGGGCTGTAGTTACTGTGAGGGAGTGTGAAGTGCTTCACAGCGCTCATCCGTCACATGTGGCGATTGCTTGTATAAAGCCCCACTCCAGTGTCTAACAAGAGGAGACACAGGGGAAACGGTCAAAGGCGCTGGTGTGTTAAGGAAGGCAGTGTAAGGGTAATAGGCCTGGAGTATTTTGACCAGGTTTTAAGGTATGGTCCTATCAGTCCTATATGTTCCTGGGCGTGGGTTCACCCTGAACACATTGGGCGCCTCCGAGGGCCGGGGGGGTGAGGGGGAAAACAGGGAAACGTGTGGCGAGGGCCAGTTGGTCAGGGGAGCAGGGGAAGGGCAGTACGCAGGTGTGGAAAAGGGCGGGGAAGGCATGGGGGCGGGGGGGATGGCGGATGTCCGGGGGGGGGTGCGGGGAAACGGATCAGACAAGTAGGGTATCCGTGACAGACGCCGCACCTCGAACATCGCGGGTAGGGAGCGGGGGCGAGCGGCTGGCGGGGGAGTAGGCGGCCGCCTCGGGGGGGAGAGCAGGGGGGACAAGAGCAGGCTGACGGCGGGGGGGGACAGAGTAACCAGACCTCAGGCCAAAAGGGTCGAGATATGTGGTCAAGGTTCTACGTAGGGCCGGCGGCCTAAGGACAGATGCGGGCTGGAGAGAGGGGGGAAACTGGAACAAAAAGGGGGGACGGGGTGCCAAGGGTATGGCCCGGACCAAACAACAGGGAGATAGAAACGGCAGGAAAAGGGAAGGCTAAGGGGAAGAGGGAACAAGGGGCCGGACGGGGGTGATAGAGCACAACGCGGGAACGAGGCCGTAGGACGGAAAAGAAATTTCCCCCCAGGCAAAGAGGACAGAGCGTGGGCGGGGCAGCGGTGGGCTCCACCAGCAGGCTAAGAAGAAAGGGGTGGGACAAAAGGCGCCGACGGGTACGGAGCAGAGGGGGGAGGAGAGCCAAGTCCAGCTGGCGGGAGGGGGGTCACGGGGACAGACAAAAAGGGAAAGGTGATTGGCACAAGAACAAAAACACAACGGGGAAATACGTGTCACGAACGTCCAGTGGGGTGTGAGGACGGGAGCAGAGGGGGAAAACATACGCTAAACGGGGGAACGGGAAGCCAGGGCTAAGCGGGGCCACCAGGCGAACGGGCGACCAGGGGATATCGTCAATACCATATGCGGATAGGGGTAGCCATACAACTGGCTAGCATGAGGTCTGCGGGGGGAAAAGAAGAGCGGGAACCAGAAGGGCAGAGGGGAAGCGGCGACACGGAACAGGAAAGACTACCCCGGGGAGCACAAGTTTGGGACAGGACAAATGGGGAGATGGCTGGACGGGGAGAGGGAGGGGACGAGACACAAACCGGAAAGAAGAGGGAGGGGGGGGGGGGGAGGGGGGGGGGGCGGGGAGACAACATGAGACGGAAAAGAGAAGAGGACGCAGTAACACCACAAGGAAACGGGCCAACGCCACGCGTCGGAAGGGGGCGGCAAGAAAACCAAGGAGGGAAAAAGAGAATCTGCAAATAAAGAAGACCTTGGGAAGGGCGAAAGAGAGCGAAAGGGAGAAAGGAGAAAGCCAGGGAGGGGGGGGGCGAGAGGAAACAGACGAGAGCGGAACTACGCAGAAGGCGCAAAGCCCCGTGGGCGAACAAAAGGGAAACGAAACAGGAACGGGGCAGGCACCTAGCCCCGCAGCGCTAATCCAGGCGAAGGGGGGGCAGACTAGCCACTGAATCTCGGTGTAGGCAAACGTGAATACTAGATAAATATTGAAATAAAACCCCTTTTATTCAGCTACTAGTGTTGCCAGATCGTTGATAACCGCTCAGTTTTTGGCCATGGGCAAAAGACCATTTCCATGCCCGACTGAACGGCACAGCGTTATGTAAAGGGGGCGTCGGGCGCTTAACCCCCTTACCGAAAAACGGCAAGCCCACTCGGTATCGGATGAATAAGGCCCATGAGCTTAATTGGGACCCGCGAAGGGTGTGTCGGCGGGCAAAAGGGGCAAAGAGAAAAAACTGGGGTGCAACTATTCCTCATAAAAATGTTGCCAAAACACATGCAGACAAAGTGTACTTTCACAGTGGATCACAGCCCACCGGTCCTCTGGGTCTGGCTGCCTGCACCTCATGTTCTGGATTCGGCTCAAATTAGCACTGGTTCACTCGGGATGCGGCAGGACCGACAACTTGATCCTTATGAGGCAGGAGGAACTGAGAAGAAAGACGGAAGGGAAGCGACGAGAAGCCCACGGATTATTACTCACCGGCCGGACAGGCTGGGGGGAGAGCGGTAGACGGGGGGGCAAGCCTCCCCCCCCCCGCGAGCTAGCACACTCAGGTCGAGCAGGGATAGGGGCTGTGAGATGGGGGGCCAGGGCGACACCCGACCCGAAGGCAGGGGACGAGGGGGAGCACATGAGAAGGACCCGAAGACCGCGGGGGCCGGACAAAAAAATCCTCAGACAAAAGAAGGGCCACAGGGAAGAGACGAAAGGGAAAGGCCGTCCCCGCGCGGGAACAGGGCGTCGCAGGGGGCCAGGACAAGAAAGGCCAGAGGAGGAAGAACGAGGCGAGGGCGCCGGGGCGCTATGATGAGTAAGACCACACAAAAGACCCGAGAAAGGGACGAAGCGAGCACGCTACAGAAAAAAGGGGGGACACAAAAGAAGGGAACGAAGACTACAGCGGGGGAACAAAGACACGGTGGGAAAAGTACAGACAGGAAGGCACGATGGGGTCCCGGGGACTGCCGGCGACGCCCCTGAACTGGGGACCCGACAGCAGCCAGGGAAGGGTACAGGCTTTGCCCAACGCGCGGCCAACCCGAGAGGGGAGGGGGGGCGCAGGCGGGGAAGGGGCCACCACCGGGCCGGAACCTCGGGGGGCGCGCGAGAGAGAATCAGGGGGGGAAAAAAAAAAAAAAAAAAAAAAAAATTTGCAAAAAAAACGTGAAGGGACCAATCTAGGGCTATGTTTGCAACAGCATGTTTCTTGACGACAATCTGGGAAATTGGTATAAGCATTGAAAATCTGATCCGTACCAAATGTAAGGTAAAAACTAGAATAGCTAACTATTATGGCACCGGTTCTGGGGCTGGGGACACCTTGTACCCCAGGTTGGGTTGGTGTAACACAGACTCAAATATCGATTGAAACAGTAAAAAAAAAAAATTCTCTCTGGCCTCTCTGATTGACTTTCCTTGTTGATCATCCAAGATGTTTTCCGGTGACAGGATGAACTTATCACTAAGTTTCCCCTAAGCACTATAGTTAATAGTTTATCTCGTTCTCAATGTATTAGTTTATCCTGCAACACTAACAAGTACGTTTCCATTAAAATAAGCCACCCTGACTTTAAAGGCATGTCCACCGCAAAAATAAATTTTAAACCCACGTCTGGCAAATCCATTACCCTATCTTGCCTCCCAAATGGTCTTCTATGCAGGCGCGTGGCCAAAATCAGGTTCAAGGAACGAGAGAGAGTGACAGCGCCCTGAAAATTGCTGACTCCTCCTTGCACTCGCTGGGAAGTATTCAGGCAGCGCACCCCCCCCACGCCCCCCATCCAGCCGGATCCAGCGGCTGTCACCTAAGACACTAAACTCTCCGTGGGGAGGGAAAGGGCGCCTATGGCTTCATGTCTTCCCGGTGCTTCCGCATTGCCCGGCAGGCACATCGTTGGATTGGTTGCCTCTCACGCCAATCACAGATTCCGGCCCCTGCTTTCAGTTACCGGCAAAGCAGAGTAGGTCCTGGCATCAGAGCACCGGAGGGAACAATCAATGTAGTAACACGTTCTGCTTTTGGCTAACCGAAATAAACACGGAGGTTGGGGTGTGGGCTAGGGTGGCCGATACTACAGCAAAAAAAACTGTGGAGAAACCCTTTAATACCATCTTCATTGTCTAGGACTAGTTTGTCATAGAACTGCTCATAAGTTGCAAAATGTTTTGTCAAACTTAGCTGCATATGGCTGAGTTGCGGAGGGGGCGAAGAAGCAAACTGAGACAGTTGCTTTTAAAAGGGTGCATTTAGAAGAAACCACAAAAAACCACAACACGCATGGTACTGAGAGCCCGTGTTTTCCATTTAAAAATACTTGATAGATCTATGCTGCTGCAAATGTACTGTTGCTCTATTGTTCTTGACGGATGATTTATCTCTTTACGAAAATAAAAAATTTTTAATAAGAGATAGGAGTAACAAGTGTAGTGGGTTACAAAATTTCCGTTGTTGGGGAATGAACTGCATCGACAATCGGGTTACGGCAGATAAAAGCGTTCTGTATCGTTCAATTTGGTGCTATACAATTTGTATCCCAACCAATCAGATATAGCTTGTCAACGGTCGAGTGGTTGGGGCAAAAATAGACACCATTTTGAACGAGATAAGCTTATTATGGATACCCGGATGGACCAATTGTATGCGGAATGGAAAAACATTTAGCAGAAATTGGCTAATTTTGTGATGTTTCTTATCAGGCCTGTGATTGCTAATGGACCAATCTATTCAGAAACATATCTTCGTTGTGGGTTGTAGAGACGCTGCTTGCTAAACGATATGTTAATGATAAGCTAGTGGACCCACATGCCCATATTGGCCCAGAAGCTGCCCCTCCCGCCCCCAGCTCAAGCAAGCAAGCTTAATAAAAAGGCTCATTGGGCGAGCCGGAGGAACACACCTATTCCAGAAAGGCGCATATAACTCCTGCACTCTCTGAGTTTACAAGCAGGACTTAACTGGTAAAAAGACACAGGGGGGTTGTGGGCTATCAACCGACTCAACGGCACCAGGGAAGGGGAACATGCACGGGGGGTCCTCAAACCAGTCGACAGATAAATGAAAGCTTGCAGTTTCCTTGAGAATAGCTACAAGCTCATCTCTGCGCAGCCGGTAGAAATGATATTTGGTTAATTGCTGCGCTTTAGAGAGGGGAATGCCGCCTATTGTTTTTTTGGGTTAGACGTGCCGGCCGTGAGCAAACTGTTTCAACTTGCGTCATGGTAGGCAGCGGCGCTGGTTTGGGGTATTTTGCATTTAGGGCAGTGTTGGAGAGCGATAGAACCTTATGTGTTTGGAGATGCTTTGGGGGTAAGGTAATGTTTTTGGTGCACAGTATTTTGAATTGGATTAGTTTGGTTGTTGGTTGAGGGTGAGGCCTGGCATTGTGGAGTTAAATATTTCGTCCCATCTGTTCTTCCGTGACTTTCCTCCCCTACGGTGTGGACCATTTTGCTTTTATATTTTGGTGTGGGTTTTGTGAGTTGTGTTGATTAAATATGTATATCATTTTGGAAATGGTTCCTTTTAGGCCTTGTTGTGCGGATTATGTCCTATTATAGGGTGTTTCGACGATATAGATTGAGTGTGTGGGGTAGGCTGGCTCTCAAATGGTTGGTGAGTTTTGAGGTATCGGTAATGAAATTTATTAGGTATGTTGTGTTTCTGTTGTAGGTCTTGAAATGTTATAAATTGCCCGTTGTGATATTATGTCGCCCAAGTTCCTGATACCATAATAGGATACCCATTGTTGGGAGGTCACGGTAGATTATTCATAATTGGTAGGTCTTTTTTTGAGCCAGAGATGGGAGTGTTTTGGTAGTTCGTTTGAGGCGAGTAGTTCTTGTGATCCGCCATATTTTGGTATGCTTGTCTGTGTATGTGTGTTCCTTTCCCTAATTATTGGGCCTTTTGGTATTTTCCAATACGCATGTATGGACTGATAAATATTCATCATCATTAAATCTTATGGTGTGGGTGTGTTTTGATTGGGTTTACCCTTCATTGAGATGGTGTTAGGTTGTGTTTGCCAATAGTAGAGCTGAAGATTGGGGAGGGATATCCTCCCATATTTTGGGGTGTTTGTAGACGGTTAGTTTAGTTTCTGGCTTTTTTGAGTTCCCTACAAAAAAATAAGGAGGAGATGAGACCAACCGTTTATTTTATGAAGAATCTCTTAGGTCTGTATGTGAGTGGTGTGATTGATGATATAAGGATTTTTTGGTAGTAGGCAGGTTTTGATTAGGTGTATTCTACCCCCCCACCCCATAGATTGAGTGGCAATTTCCAGGCTGTTGTTTTTTGTACGTACGAGGTCGAGTACAGGGCATCTATTTGGGAATAGATTTGTTGTGGGGATTTAGTTATGTTGATTTCACCAATATTTTGAAATGTGTTTTTAATGGGAATGGGGGTGTTTATGTGAGGGGCTGTTAATTGTAGAATCTCTAGGGGTATATTACTGATTTCTATTTCTCCCAGTTGATTAGTAATCCGGAGTAATTCCTCTCCGAACATTGGTGGTTGTGTATGGCTGGTGGTGAGAGATTGATGGGGGTTTTCTCCAGGAATGTATTGACCCGCTTTTTTCTGTTGTGGTTGCTATGTTGAGGCCTTTTATATTAGTGTTATTTCGTAGGCGGGTCCGAATGGCTCAATGGGCGATTTGCGAATATAAGGGGGAGAAGCGAGGGCAACCCTTGGCGCGTTCCCCTGCCTATGTAAATGTTTGATGAGATGTTGTTTGGTTTATTCTACGTGTGGGCCTTGGTGGCAGGTATTATTTGAACCCATCTTGTGAATTTTGGCCCAAAAACCCGATTTTTTTGAGTACCTTCCTGGCGGAATGATGGCCACTCTATGGTGTCAAATGCCTTGCAAATGCGTCTAGAGAGACTAGTATCCGTTGTCCTGCCATTGTCATGGGTTTCATTGGGTTTTGGATCAGGGTCCGTCTCAGGTTTATAGTTGTGGACTTATTAGGCCTGATCCCGTTTGAATCTGGGTGGATGATCGATGTTATATGTGCTTACTCTATTTGCCAAGACTTTAGCTAGGATTTTGTAGTCGACTGTTAATAGGGATATTGGTCTTATGAGCCCACTCTCCTGTTTGGGTCTTTTTCTTTCCCGGTTTGGGAGTAACTATTATGTTGGCGGATTGTAATAGGAGGGGGGCAGTAATCCTGTATCTTGTGCGTTATTGTAATATCGAAAGTGGGTTATTATTTGTTTCGCTGTGATCTGTAATTTTCGGTTAGGGAGGCCGTTGGTCCCGTGCTTTGGTTGTTTGACATTTCTTTTGGGTTCTATGTCGCCAGGTCACTATCCAATCCCGATTGTGTTAGTGATGATAGGGTGGGTCGATGGTGGTGGGTGTTGGTTGTTGAATTACAGGGTGGGGGGTCATAACGGTCTTCCCAAGTTTACTCTGCGGGGGTGGTAGTGGTTGGGAGAGAGAGAAGAGGGAACAAACCTACATTTCCCCCCTCTCCTCCCTCCCCCCACACCCACGGTCCATACTCCATTCAATAAATCTTATGTTTTATACCTTTGTGTTTTCTGTTTTTAAACTTATTACCCCTCTTTCAGGAACAGAAGGAGATCTAGGCAAACAGGTAGGTATGAGAGGGTTCTGTGTTGATCTCTTCTAGGCATCCAACCAGAATTATTATATATATATTCGTAAGTAGTTAGGATTGGTTGCGCTAAGGAGGCGGAAGGGGAGTCCAGGCAAGCCAGAAGATTCGGCAGGGAGCCCCCAGTTCAGAGGTTTAACGATTTATCAAAGATTTCAAACTTCTTTCTATTACAGGGTTTAGCCCAGGCATGTCACATCTTGCAGTTATATATTTCCCCTTGTTGCAATCCCCTAGATAATTAGAACCTCCCCCACTCCCCCGACCAGTTCAGTGAGGTTTTAATTAGCCCTCATAAGGTATGGCAAGAGTATTGGGTTGGGGGTGAAGATCCCGCGTAAGCTGGTGAGTCTTAGGACGATGTCCCTTGTGCTGTTTTGAGCTGGTGTGCCCCTCCTCCCGGGACATCCCTGTGGGGGGGGGGGTCCCTGCTCTTTACTATAACGATTGGGTGCAGGTGGGTCCCATGGATCTTTGTGGGGTGGGTCTGCACTAGGTAAGGGCCGTAGCTGGATGGATTATTGGTGGAAATGTGGTATGGGTAATCATCGATGGTATAGCATGCCATATTATTTTTTCTATTCCGCTTGTGGTCCATAGCAGTTTTGATTTGTTCTGTTGGTTTTATCCATATTTCGTCTAGTCATTTGGGTTTGGGCTGGGGGGTATCCTGAGGTGTGCCGTTTATAATTGGTTGACATTGGAGCACGCCCTGGGGTGGGGGTGTCCGGTTGGTCGGGTTGGAAGAGACTTGGGGATGACTAAGCCCCCGTGAGGATTGTCATCTTGGTTGGAATCGCGACGGTTTTCCTGGTGGGCCGAAGGTTAGGTCCATCCAAGTTGTAGCTTCTTCCTGATTGAAAGATCAAAGAACTTAGTAGCGTTATTATGTTGTATTCTCGTTTTGCGGTGTAAATCATTGAGTTGAAGGTTGAGGCCCTGAGTCTCTGTTCGGACTCCGGAGATGTGGCCCCTTCTATTTTTGGTAAGTCTATTGAATACTCTTGTAATACATATAGTAAGAGTTTTGGGATTTGTAAGGTACCTTTGTTTCTAGCTAGTCTCAGGATGGTGTCTCTGTCTTTTGCGTTGACTAGCCTAGCTATGCCAGAGCTATCTAGAGCCTGGGGGTAAGAGGTCTTGTGGGGGACTCTATGGGCCCCCGCTCTAGTGGGAAGATGGTTGACATAATTATTTGCCCCGAAAGTGCCGTTTTGATCCAAGAGTCGAGCGAATGATCCTTAGCCTCACCCCCCGCGTGTCTGAGGGTCTGAAAGTCCTGCCCCCCCCCTAGGGCAGGCCCACGTCTACTCTCACCTCCTCTATATCAGGACCGTCAGTGAGGTTTTGGTGTCCTGTATCGCGGTGAGTATCTGGAGCGTAGCGGGCATCGCTGTCAGTTGTGTGCTTTCTGGCGTCCGGGTCCCGAGCAGTGGGTGAGGAGATTTTGTGCTGCACTGCAGCGGCCATTGGTCACGTGTGGGGATGTTTGGCGCGGGTTGCGTCCTTGGCCTTCTTGCGCGAACTTTACAATGCCCTCCGTAAGGTGGTAGCTGGTGCTGAGTCTTTCCTGCCTTGGATGGTTGCCGGCTTGAGGCATTTCCCCTCTAGTTGTTTGGGTTCCAGGTGATTATGTTAATGGGTAACAGCCCAGTGGTTTAGTTTGTTGGTTGATGTGCCGGAGAGCCTCTGTCCCCACGTCTGCTCAGGACGCCATTTTAGCCACTCCCCCCCGATTGGGGTGTGTTTTAGTTCGAGATGCACAGCTGACCGAATTCGTGATATAATTGCTGCATATGCATTGGTTCCTTTAGGGCTAGTTGGTAGCCATGGTCTTTGTGTACACCTACAAATGTATTATAACCTTTGATTCCGCAGGACATTTGGGGGCTTGATATTTAGTGGGGGTTCTTCCTACTTGCAATGAAGTATATTATTTGGTTAACTTGGAAACATGCTTTTTATATATTTTTTTTTCAGAATTATGCTAGTATGACATTCTATGAAGTACTGCAATTAGAATACTAATAGTATTCCGGCAGGAATATCGCATTAAGAGTCAACTTAGGCAGCTGCCCTTGGCCCCTGTAAACGCAGGGGGCCACTTTCAGGTTAACAAAAAAAACTACAAGTCATACAATACAATAAGAAGGGGGGCCACAAGTGGTCATCGCTGTCCAGGGCCAATTTGATCTTAATTAGAGATGGCGATCTTTCCGAAAAATCTGCCCAAATTTGGGTACTCTCGAACTTCTGATAAACTTTAAAATACGAAATATCCGGCCCATTCAAGTTAATGGGGACAATAGTTTATGAAAAGTTCAAATTAAATACTTTTAAAATAGTCATTGTAACTGTACATGCTACACTGGGACCTGTAAATGGTCTGTGCAACAACGTCAATATTCAGAACTTTGAAATACAGTACTGTCCTCACACACAATGCGCACTTTCATGTTTCCGCATTAACATTCAATCAATTATATAAAATTCTCGTATTTTTTTTGAAAAAAATCGATATTTCTAGTCAATCTGTCTTAAAAAAGATGTTTTTAATGAAAAGTTCAGTAGAATTATCTCATTATTTTTCCATTCTTATTTCTATTATTCTGCATACCTAGTTATGTCTCTAGTATATTCCCCCTCCATTTGTTACAAATCCCTTTGAATTTAGCCCCTTTCTTATTCCCTGCTGTTGAGCTTTACATTTTTAGGTCTTACCTAAAATGCCTACTACCGTTGAAATATTCCAACATAATTTCGACTGACTTGTTTGTTGAAAGGTCAACCTGCTCAGATCTCTACTGTGCACAAATAGGGTCCAAATATGCATCACTGGGCCCCTCAACAAACTATATGGGTCCCTATTCCATGCTTATCAGCAGTGATTTTCTGGCAGAAAAAAAGGTGGTGGGGGCCCCCTGGCTCCATCCCTCCAAGGCTGCTTCCCCCTATCTCTACAAAACAGAAAGTCCTGTATTTTGTGGTTGGATATGATGGGGTCACGGTGGCTAGGTGTCTAGGGGGACAATAGAAAGGTAGAAGTCCTTTCTCGTAATGGCACAAAAATAAACATAAGGGGGGTTTCAAGTTCTAAAGGAAAACAATACTGGAAATTGTCCATTGCTGTTAGCACATACCAACCGAATCCCGATTTAATATGAGTGTAATAATCCTGGCAACTGCCTTTCAAGTAGGCCCCTTTACATTACTTTACCATAACAGCATGTTAAACATGGAAACAAAACACTGGTTATTTGGGTCAACCGTGACTCAAACAGTGGTTTGGCCAGAGAACAGGAAAAACAAGTAGAAATTGCAAACCTTTATAGGAAAGTTTTAAGATGTTGGTAAAGCTTTTTGTCGTAAGTGATTTATGATCCTTTTTTAAAATACCAACATTTTGAGACATTATACATCCACGATACCACATACCACCCACCAGCAACCACGCCGTCTGTACTTTTTAATGTCATGGAGCTCCTTGGTGCCTCTATTTATTCGTAGATTTTCAAATAAAGGAGGCATTATTAATGCCAAAAACAGTCTATGGGCAGGAAATATAATAATTAATATTTTATTATGAGAGTGGCCTTTAAAAAATTGCTTGGCTTAAGCTGTGGGTACACACATTAAGATTTATTTTTAAAAAATGTACTGACCGAATCGGTTTCTGTCAATCATTTATTTCCTTATTATTTTGGGAATTAAACTTCAAATAAACTTAATGCCCATGAGATTATCCTTTTTTTAAAAGTAAAGTAAGTAAAGGCGTGACAACGATAAACAAAAACCAGCGAGGTGTAGCAGAACATGCCGCATTATCAGCAGAAACGAGGACTTCAATCAACCAGTACCAGTTTTTGTCTGGCGAGGAACTTACACATCACTGTGTAAGAATGAGACCATATCAGGTTTGTTGTGGGTATTAGGGCAAAAGAGAAACATTGGGTGAAACACCTTACACATGATATCAAGGAAAAAGTTAAAGGATTATTAGTGTGAAATTCTTTTTTGCCTTTTAAGGGCAAACGTCCCACATGCACCGCAAACATATCGCACACGCAATTGCGTGATTGCATACAGTGCGTATCGCAAATAAAACGTCAATTGCATGTGTTGGCCCGTCAAAGAAAATAGCGTTCAGTGTGGCCCTAGCCCTTAGTTCCCCTGACTTGCATATGGTTTGTAGATATCCCTTTGTTTATTAATCAATTTAATTTATTCACTTCACCCTATGAAGTTGAAGCTTTTATGGACAAATCCCTCACTCCAGAATGTTAAACTACTCTCCCAGCATGGTTGTTAAGGCACGAGTGCACCAAGGCAGGCTGGGAGTCTGAAGTGTTTGTGGTTCGATGGTCACGTATTATTAAAATTAAACTGCTGTAATTTATCCCCCCCTTAGTTCCGAAGTAAGCTACAGTGATAATGAAAACCCCCAGTGTAACCACCAATGATGATCCTGTTACTTCCACTGCCACACTCACGATGGCGTAAAGACCCAGCCCACATGACGTAGTTGATGGACGTAGTTCCAGTGTTTTGTTTGATGGCAGTGAAAAGCTTTGCGGACATCGCAGTTACAGAGCGACCGATAAGCGGACTCCGGGGGCCAATGGTGCGGACTGGTTATAATTGTGTCCGCAAAAAGACAATGCCTTCCGAGAAAACCTTCAAACAGATAAGGAGTTTAGGTAGGAGTCGGACCATGGGAACAAGGGGCTCTGTCAAGGTGACAGCTGGGGCCTGTGTTTAAATGGGATAAGTTTGCCCTTTCTAACGTGGGTGCGATGGAGAGGGGTCTACTTAATCAACACGACTGGGGGTGTCCAAAAACCTTGGCACTGTTTTGGAAACAACAACTTCCATCATAACCTTGTTTACAGATTTCCAACAAACCCTGCTGGGAGTTGTAGTTTTTTAAACTTGGGTTGTCAAGGTTCGATTTGGCTGCCATACAACCGTATTTACCTATATAAAGTTTACACATTGGAGCCTATAATAACTACAAGTGTTTTCCAGCCTGTAGGTGGGCTAGATAGTTGTTTTGTGCCTGGTAATTCCTGTGTGTTGTAAGAGAATCTGGAGAGACATGAGTCCCTGGGCCTACATAAGAATGTTAGAGAGCAGGATGAAATCATCTTTACCAGGACAGCTACCACTGCAAGTGTTGGGGGATGGATCCTGCAATCCACAATCCATCAATTATTACCAACAGTCCCTCCTAATATTCCCTATTATTAGTACTTGGCTAATAAGATTATTCCCTTAATGTGTTTTCCGTAAACAGCACTATATTAATTATAAAAAACTTAGGAAGTGTGGTACCAAACCTAGGCAAGGTGTTTTACAAAAAAATTAATATGAAAACTATCATGTCAATACAGGTTCCCGATACTCTCCTTTATTTTTGGCTTTAATTACTTGCCAGTGCTGGCCTTTCATAGAAGTGCAAAGTTTTTCAGTCTGAAGTGGGAATTAAAAAAAGGGAGCCAGACTGAGACATGAAAGTAGGTGTTACCACTGTTTGGGGATCACATCAACAGTCCGAGGCAACATAGTACCACAAGGAAACTTCTGGTCCCATGCTTATTATCCTGATTGTGTTATGTAAACATATCATTTGCTTGAATTGTCCCATGCAATGTAGTTTACAGCTGCCTCCCTCACTACTAACCCAGTGCATCTTCACACCTATGTATAGAGGACAAGTAATGAAAAAAGGGTTTCTATGGCTAATCTTGTTTTTACTAACAATGAGGGTTTGCCGCCTGTAACACATGTTTGGAAACGGTACCTACTAAGCTATGGCCATGCCATACTTTTATATGCCAGCTAAAAGTCCTAAGGGCAGGAAGAATATCCCGAATGAACTATTTAGGAGGTCCTTTAAGAGGGTTGGGGTTTAATTTTTGGTTCAACACTAATCCACTCCAATGGAATCCTTTCCCTTTGGTAATACTGATTGCCCCCGAGTATGTCTTTTCCTAGGTTAATCTTTTGTGATTAGTAATAACAGTCTGTGCTCGCTAATCAGGTAAAAGTTTTTTGTGTGAATGTTGCTAATTGTAAATTTATAGACTTTGTTTATTTGGATTTATTTTTTATTGTCTTTTCACCCACCCTTGCTAGTGCACCAAATAAGAGCTGTTACTTGAGAAAAGCAGATCTGTTATTACTGTATGCAACACTGCACAAGTCAGTACTCATCCCTGAGAGGGTAGACCTTTGGTAACAAATATTAGCTCTCATATGCCTTTTTGGCTTTAGTGTTGGGGTTTTAAATTCTGTTTTGAAGCGTTTATACTTCAGGGCCTAAAGAAGCATTACAGGTTACAACCCAGAATCCTATGCATTCACACTGCTGTTCTATGGGCTCACCAAATGTGCCTTTGGACAGCTCACTTAACCATTTGTTCTGTCACCTTATAATGTTCGCTTCTGCTGTACCCTGTAGAAATTTAAGTCTCAGTGAAGTCATCACTCATGCTTAATGCAGTATTTCTCCATTTCTTTAATACCATAATGTTTTTACTTTTTTCCTCCCCTTCCTCAATGCCAAAAAGTGGAGGGCGAAAAAAGTTTCATTGATTTTGCTTGCCTTAAGAACTATTGTTTGTTATGTCATATATACAAAAAGGATTTTCTGTTAATTAACAATGTATAAGATAGAATATAATTTAACACGTTCTTTGTAACTTTATTTCTGGATACTATCATTTGAAGTACCTGTGTATTTGTTATTCATATAAATAAGGTTCGTACCACCCGCACACGTTCCATCACACATGCATCCGCGGGTTTCCGACCCACACGTGACGAACTAACTTTTCGGCCATGTGTTCGGCCCTTTAAACGGCCAAAACAGTTGTTCGTTCGGAAGATCCGTGCAACATCCCCGAAACAATGACAGTTTCGCCCCCATAAGTGCCTACACACAGTATAAAACAAGTCTCTGGGCTAGGCCACATAATCGCTTATTTGCGATTGCGCATTGCGTTTTTCTAACAGCAATCGCGGCACGCAATCGATTGCGTTTCAGTTCACGACCGCAATCGCATGTGATCAACCATTTTAACACCTAACCGCATGCAAGTTCGGATCTCAAATGAAGAAACGCATGTGCAAACGCAGCGAATCGCAATCACTCATGCGGCGCAGTGTGGCCACAAGAGCAGCACATGCAATTGCAAAAAAAACTTTGCTTAATCGCATGTGTTTCTGATTAATATTGCATCATAGCACACCGAAGTGGTGGCAGGTCCAACTGTCAACCCTAGTGTGCGCTTTCTAACACCGATATGTTCTGCAATTCTGTACAGATCAACTATGGCACCAATAAGCAGGACATTTCTCACCCAGAGCATATGGCATATCCAAAAAAAACAAACAAAAACCAAAAAAAAAAAAAAAAAAACAAAACAAAAAAAAAAAACAACAACCTAAAAAAAAAACTAAAAAAAAACACAAAACAAAAACCACCCCCTCCCCCCCCGCCCCACCCCCTCACACCCCCCACACCCCCCCCCCCACCCCCCGCCCCCCCCCGATCCCCCCCCCCCCCCCCCGCCCCCCCCCTCCTCCCCCCCCCCCACCCCCCCCCTCCCCCCCCCCTCACCCACTATACCCTCCCCTTATTACACTAATTTTTCCCTGGACCATTGTAAAAAGCAGTTAAATTCTATTTTGTAGGTAAACAACACAGCATAGACCACATATGTCCTTGGGCCAAATAGCGGTAGTATTTTTAAGTGACCGATACCAACCAACGTCGGTCTTTTTCTTTTGGGTCCAAATCTTAAGAAAGGTAGATTGGAACTGTCCAGTCCATAATATCTGCCTGTTGTGTACCTAGCCTAAAGTGGTCCATATATAGATAATGGTTGTTTGATACATTTTGCACTGTCAACCTTTTCCCCCCCCTAACCATTACAAGCCTGCGAGGTATCCATTTGGCAGGTTAATCCACTGACACAGATCTTAAGTAGTTTAAAAAAGAAATACTCTTATGAAGTATTCAGCTGGTCAGGGAATGCCATAGGTTTGGACCTCCATTTAATTTGGCCATCTTTTTAATTAAAGTCCACCTATTGGGGGGTCGTTCTGTAAAATTGGAAACCATATCCACAGAACTGCCGAATGTGGAACATGTGGGGACCCTGACGATTTCAGTGATTCCGCTGCCCCTCAATTTATAAATTAACCTAACATTTCTTTTCAATGGCTCATGTTAAAGTAAACTCTGGTGTGATTTTTGTTATTGTTCTTTTGCTATGCTGTCAGTCCGGCCTCAATTGTTTACACAGAATAGGGCAAAGGACACAGTCAATAGAAATCTTGCATTCTATTGAATCATGGTTGAATGGCAAGGAGTCTGAAGCAGACATGGCTTGATCAGGGAATATAGGACTTTCTTTTTGGAGTTGGTGTGGTGGGCTGACTAACACTGACTCTGGGGACTGGTGCTGAATGCAGTATTGGCAGGAAGTAGGATTTTTTTTTCAACTCTGCCACCTTAAATGTTTCTGAGGGGCCCACCCCATAGCAAATGTTTTATTTGCTTTCATGGTAGGGGCACCCCTGTATTTGACAGTTGACATTAGAGGCCAATTGACTGAATGCTAATCCCCTAGCTGCCTCTTTCTGACATGCACCAGGCTAAATACTTGGTCACTAAATTGCTTCGTTTTTCCATGAGGCATACAAAGGCATATCATTAAATGTCAGAGACAAAAAAAATATATCAACTATTTTAAAAAGAAGGCATTCTTTCTGAAAGATGTTTTATGAGGGTAATTTGGTCTTTTAAGTCTTAAAGGGAAGTTCCCCCAATGTTGAGGCAAACTGTGTCAGCAATGGCACTTGGGCTCATTTCCAAAGGAAAAATAAGGCTTTTATATTAACCTAACTTGTTTGCGACCATAGTTGTGCCCTGTAGTGTTTATACACTACTGATGTTAATAATTTTATTTTGAGACCTTAAGGGCGTGTCCCCACCCCCCCCCCCCTACTGGCCCATTGTTAGTGTAGTTTTAAATAATATCACATTACCCTCACACTCCCAGCCTCCATATGGTTCTCCTGTATTCCCCCCCCCAAAGTCCCAAACTTTCCCACCAGAGGATACAGAGTCATATAGGACTCTGCCTCCTCCTGGCCCCTCCAGAAGAATTTGGCATGCGTCTGCAGCCCTTCTCCCCCTCCCTCTCTCTCCCGCATCCCTATTAGGATTTCCCTCCCCCTTAACCACGTAAAACCTTTCACAGACATTGCCCCTTCCCCCAAGCCTCTAACCGCTATTTGTAACTTCAAAAATGCCCAGAACATTACTTACCTTACCTCTTGCCTCCGCCCACTGAAACTCCCACGCCCCGCGTCCGTGAGTGTCTGCCGCTCAGCCAATTCACAGACGCGACTGCCGGTACCCCGCCCCTCTGATTGCATTTTCTCACAAGCGCGGGCCGCAGCGCGCGGAGGCAAGAGGGACGTAAGGTCAAGTTTGGGGCATTTTCTGAGATTCTAACAGAGGGTTGGGGGCTGGGGGGACATGGCAATGTCTGGTAAAAACATTTTTTTTAAGGGTGGACAATAACCTTTCACCATAAACGTTAAACAATCGATAGAATGTGAAGCGTGCTGTTATACAAGTCAACCATTTTGCCATCAGTGGTGGCCAAATATTCTTTTTTTGAAACATTCTTTATCTTTAAAACTTTGATCTAAAAAGAGAAGTAAAGAGGTAGTAGACATTCTTGATTAAGGGGAGGACGTAATCTTCTAGGTTGTAATATATGTAATATTACTTGAAATTGCATGAAAATGCAGGAGCCTCAGTGTTCAATTAAATTTTTCTCAAAACCTATTTTCCAAAAGGGAAATGGTTAAATGACTCCTGCCTTTTATTTACATCTCTATGACACCTTATCTTTTACCATAAATATTTGTGCATCTCCTCACCCTTGATTACTCTGGCAGACTCCCTCCTTAAGGCTGGTACACACCGACAATATTGCTGGTGTTGGGCAGCCGGCTCGACCAACATCAGGGATCGTTTGTTCGTCCGATAGGACGAAGGCACGATCAGACGCTTTGGAAAATCCCGATCCGATTGTGGCGGTTTCTCTATGGACCGCACGATTAATAGTTTTGCAGATAGATTCGTCCGCGACCGCCACATTTGTCCGTCCCGAGCGCTCGGCTCAGGACAGATTAGTCCGGACGTGGGTGTCCGGTGTGTAACCTACTCCCAGGGGGCTCTGTCCCGCCCCTTTACTTCGACAGCTGGGCCAAACCATGCGAAGATGTGCGCTGTTATAAGTTGCTGGCACTGGGGAGAAGATGGGTGGTAAGAGGAACGGGAGCTGTAAATGCTCTCCCTGGTTTTAATTACTTACTCCCTGGGAGAGTAACTAGTGTTTAGGTCTCATCCTGGGTACATTATTAGAGAGGAGGGGCGGGTTGGTTTCGGAATTTAGTTACGATTAAGATTTCACACGTTTTTTACCTTTTTCTTCTTAAGGCACACTGATATGGAATATAGAATGCCACATCCCTCTGCCGGGAGTGTGAATAGTGACTTGTGTTTTCCTGATTCACTTAGTAATAACACCAACACCAAAATGATGGTTTTGGTTAGTGATCTAATGTGTTTTTTTTTAAACATAGACCTACAGTTGATTTAAGATGCTTGCATAGGATCTGTTTGGCATACTGGGATCAATAAGCCCTCCTCTAATCATTTTAAGATGAATAAAGGCTCTGCAGATTGTGATGTTTAGACAAAAGGCAAAATGCTGACAGCCTCTAGGGATAGCTTCAATAATGAACATGGTATAATTTAGTTTTCTCTAATGTTGTTGGGACGCCTTTTAAGAATTTTACTAGCCCAGAATGCAGTTCTTAAAGGGCATATCCCCCCCCCCCAACGACTATTTTAAAACCCGCTAAACACAACTACTCTACTGGCCCCACTGTGCGTAGTGTAATAAATCCTTCCTATACATCCAACAATGGCTGCCCCTCCAAAGTTGCCCCCAAACAAACCTGGCCAACCAGGAGCCTAGCTAGTCCATATAAAGGAACTGGCCAGGACTGGCCATCCTGGTCCTCTCCTCCTCTAGGGATAATTTTTGCTATGTGGCAGGAAAACCATTTACAGGTCTCACCCTCCCCTCGATGGCAGATGCAACCATTCAAGCATCAGGCTTCCAGTCACACATAAATTCAGAAAACAATACACTATTCACCAGACGCATGTCATTTCAAACACATCATTTTTCAGCCTTCATCATTCGCACTTCAGTATTCAGCACCGAGAGAGGGACTACCCTCGCCCCCTACACCGTGTTTTTTTTTTGCTCGATTACCTGCAGCGCATCCTTATCCTTAGCAATAAGTCCGTGATCAGTCGGGGGAATACGGGACCCAGAACCCATAACGCGGCTGCCAAAGTTGAAGTGCCGGGAACCCGGAAGTTCGGACCCAATAGGAGCGCTGGAAATAAAAAAAATTTAAATTCCCCTGCTACTTTCTGATTGGCCAAAAGGTTTCCGCACGCAGCGGCGCGCTTTGTTTTATTGGTAAGGGACGTAAGTGACGTCACCTGACTTACGCGCCCAGGAGGGAATCGGCTGTTAGTTGCAGAGCGGAGCAGCGCCTGGTGAGTGAGGAGCAGTGGATTGGGCAGCAGCTGTGCAGTGCTTTATCGGGGCGAAGACAGGAGCCGAAAGTCAGCGGTACAGTCTACAGACTTACAGTAAGTGAATTTTTTTTTAAAAAATTAAGTTGCCGCCGCCTAAGTTCTTTACCTTCTTTTTTTCTTCTAACTCCTTCCTGACAGTGACAGCAGGGTCGGGCTGGCTGGCTACAGGGGGGTGGTAGGTGGGAGATAGATAAACAGACAGTGATAGATAGATGAGAGAAAGGTAGGTAGGTAGGTAGGTAGGTAGGTAGTACAGGGGGGTGGTAGGTAGGGAGATAGATAAACAGACAGTGATAGATAGATGAGAGAAAGGTAGGTAGGTAGGTAGGTAGATAGATAGATAGATAGGCAGATAGCAGAGGTAGACAGATAGCAGAGGTAGACAGATAGCAGAGGTAGACAGATAGCAGAGGTAGACAGATATAATATAGATAGATGGTAGCAGAGTAGATAGATAGATAGATAGATAGATAGCAGAGATGATAGATAGCAGAGATAGATAAAAAGCAGATAGATAGATATAGGATAGCAGGATAGATAGATAATATCAGAGATAGATAGATATATAGATAGCAGAGATAGATAGATAATAGAGATAGATAGATAGATAGATAGACAGATAGAAGAGATAGATAGATAGATAGATAGATAGATAGATAGATAGATAGCAGAGATAGATAAATAGCAGAGATAGATAGATATATGGATAGCAGAGATAGTAGATAAATATCAGAGATAGATAGATAAATACAGAGATAGATAGATATATAGATAGCAGAGATAGTAGATAGAATAGAGATAGATAGATAGATAATAGTGATAGATAGATTATAATATATATAATATATTATATATATTATTAATATTATATATAGATAGATAGCAGAGATAGATGGATGGATGGATAGATAGATAGAGAGATAGATAGCAGAGATAGATAAATATCAGAGATAGATAGATATAGATAGCAGAGATAGCTACATAGCGAGAGATAGATAGATAGAGATAGATAGATAATATAGATGGATGCAGAGATAGATAGATAGATAGATAGATAATATAGATGGATAGCAGAGATAGATGGATAGCAGAGATAGATAAAAATATCAAGATAGATAGATATATGATAGCAGAGATAGATGGATAGCAGCGATAGATAGAAGGATAGATAGATAGAATAGATAGATGGATAGCAGAGATAGAGGATAGATAGATGGATAGATAGATGGATAGATAGATGGATAAGCAGAGATAGGTGGGATAGCAGAGATAGGTGGATAGGAGATAGGGAGATAGCAGAGATAGGAGGATAGCAGAGATAGGTGGATAGCAGAAGATAGGTGAATGAGATAGCAGAGTAGTAGATAGCAGAGATAGATGGATAGATAGATGGATAGCAGAGATAGGTGGATAGCAGAGATAGGTGGATAGCAGAGATAGGTGGATAGCAGAGATGGATAGATAGGTGGATAGCAGAGATAGGTGGATAGATAGATAGCAGAGATAGATAGATAGCAGAGATAGAAGCAGAGATAGATAGCAGATAGCAGAGATAGATAGATAGCAGAGATAGATAGATAGAACTTAGAGATAGATAGATAGAACTTAGAGATAGATAGATAGAATTAGAGATAGATAGATAGCAGAGATAGATAGATAGATAGCAGAGATAGATAGATAGATAGCAGAGATAGAAGAAGATAGCAGAGATAGATAGATAGATAGCAGAGATAGATAGACAGATAGCAGAGATAGCAAAGTAGATAGAATGATAGCAGAGATAGATAGCAGAGATAGATAGCAGAGATAGATAGCAGAGATAGATAGCAGAGATAGATAGATAGCAGAGATAGATAGAGTAGATAGATGATAGCTAGATAGATAGATAGATAGATAGCAGAGATAGATAGATAGATCGCAGAGATAGACAGATAGCAGAGATAGATAGATGATAGATAGATGATAGAGAGATGATAGAGAGAGAGAGATAGATATAGATAGATAGCAGAGATAGATATAGATAGATAGCAGAGATAGATAGATAGCAGAGATAGATAGATAGCAGAGTGATAGATAGAACTTAGAGATAGATAGATAGATTAGCAGAGATAGATAGATAGCAGAGATAGATAGAGAGATAGATAGCAGAGATAGATAGATAGATGGATAGCTAGATAGATAGCTAGATAGCAGAGATAGATAGATAGATAGATAGATAGAAGATAGATAGCGAGATAGATAGCGAGATAGATAGCGAGATAGATAGCGAGATAGATAGCAGAGATAGATAGATAGCAGAGATAGATAGATAGCAGAGATAGATAGATAGCAGAGATAGATAGATAGCAGAGATAGATAGATAGCAGAGATAGATAGATAGCAGAGATAGTTAGATAGATAGATAGATAGAAAGCAGAGATAGATAGATAGATAGCAGAGATAGATAGATAGAACTTAGAGATAGATAGATAGATAGATAGATAGCAGAGATAGATAGCAGAGATAGATAGATAGATAGCAGAGATAGATAGATAGATAGATAGATAGCAGAGATAGATAGATAGATAGATAGATAGATAGATGATAGCTAGATAGATAGATGATAGCTAGATAGATAGCTAGATAGCAGAGATAGATAGATAGATAGATAGATGATAGATAGATAGATAGATAGATAGAGAAGATAGAATAGATATAGATAGATATAGATAGATAGATATAGATAGATAGAGAGATAGATAGCGAGATAGATAGCGAGATAGATAGCAGAGATAGATAGATAGCAGAGATAGTTAGATAGATAGATAGAAAGCAGAGATAGATAGATAGATAGCAGAGATAGATAGATAGAACTTAGAGATAGATAGATAGATAGATAGATAGATAGATAGATAGAACTTAGAGATAGATAGATAGATAGTAGATAGATAGATAGATAGATAGATAGATAGATAGATTAGATAGCAGAGATATAGAAGATAGCAGAGATAGATAGATGAGAGATAGATAGATAGATAGATGATAGCTAGATAGATAGATAGATAGATGATAGATAGCAGAGATAGATAGATAGATGAGAGATAGCGAGAGAGAGATAGATAGATAGATAGATAGATAGATAGATGATAGATAGAGAGATAGATATAGATAGAGAGATAGATAGCAGAGATAGAAGCAGAGAGAGATAGATAGATAGATAGATAGATGATAGAGAGAGAGAGAGAGATAGATATAGATAGATAGATATAGATAGATAGATAGAGAGATATGATAGCGAGATAGATAGCGAGATAGATAGCGAGATAGATAGCAGAGATAGATAGATAGCAGAGATAGTTAGATGTAGCAGAGCAGTTTAGATAGCAGAGATAGTTATGATAGATAGATAGAAAGAGAGATAGATAGATAGATAGCAGAGATAGATAGATAGAAGAACTAGAGATAGATAGATAGAAGATAGAGAGCAGAGATAGATAGATAGAAAACTAGAGGATAGATAGGAAGATAGATAGATAGATAGATAGATAGCAGAGATAGATAGATAGATAGCAGAGATAGATAGATAGCAGAGATAGATAGATAGATAGATGATAGATAGATAGATAGATGATAGATAGCAGAGATAGATAGATAGATAGATGATAGATAGCAGAGATAGATAGATAGATGATAGATAGCAGAGGATAGATAGATAGATAGATAGATAGATGATAGATAGAGAGATAGATATAGATAGAGAGATAGATGCAGAGATAGATAGCAGAGATAGATAGATAGATAGATAGATGATAGAGAGAGAGAGAGATAGATATAGATAGATAGATAGATATAGATAGATAGAAGAGATAGATAAGAGAGATAGATAGAGAGATAGGATAGATAGATAGAGAGGAGAGATAGATAGCAGAGATAGATAGATAGATAGCAGAGATGATAGAAAGATAGCAGAGATAGATAGATAGATAGCAGAGATAGATAGATTAGATAGCAGGATAGATAGATAGATAGATAGATAGATAGATAGATAGATAGATAGATAGATAGATAGATAGATAGATAGATGATAGATAGATAGATAGATAGATGATAGCTAGATAGATAGATAGATAGATAGATAGATAGATAGATAGATAGATAGATGATAGATAGCAGAGAGATAGATAGATGATAGATAGCAGAGATAGATAGATAGATGATAGATAGAGAGATAGATATAGATAGTAGAGGATAGATAGAGAGAGAGATAGAGGATAGATTAGATAGATAGCTAGATAGATAGAGAGATAGAGAGATAGATAGAGAGATAGATAGAGAGATAGATTAGCAGAGAGAGCGAGATAGATAGTAGCAGAGATAGTAGTAGCAGAGATAGTATAGATAGCAGAGATAGGTAGATAGATAGAGATAGAAAGCAGAGATAGATAGATAGATAGCAGAGATAAAGATTGAAACTTAGGGAGATAGATAGATAGATAGATAGATAGATAGATAGAGAAGATAGAATAGATAGCAAGATAGATAGATAGATAGCAGAGATAGATAGAATAGATAGCAGAGATAGATTAGATTGAACTTAGAGATAGATGATAGATAGGATATATAGATAGATATAGATAGTAGATAGATAGATAGATAGATAGTAGAGATAGATAGCAGAGATATAGTAGATAGATAGGGAATAGCAGAGATAGATAGATAGATAGCAGAGATAGATAGATATGAGAACATTAGAGATAGATCGATAGATAGATAGATAGAGATAGATAGATAGATAAGATAGATAGTAGATAGATATAGATAGATAGATAGCAAAGATAGATAGATAGATAGATAGATAGTAGATAGATAGGGATAGATAGATAGATAGATAGCAGGATAGATAGAATGCTGCGCTTTAATAGAGGGGAAATGCCGCCTATTATTTTTTGGGTGGAGTGCCGCCGTGAGCAACTGTTTCACGTTGCTTCATGGTAGGAGCGGCGCTGGTTGGGGTATTTGCATTTAGGGCAGTGTTGGAGAGCTGATAGACTTATGTGTTTGAGATGTTTGGGGGTAAGGTATGTTTGGTGCAGTATTTTGAATTGAATTAGTTTGTTGTTGGTTGAGGGTGAGGCCTGGCAGTGTGAGTTAAATATTTCGTCCCATTGTTCTTCCGTGACTTCCCCTACGTGTGTGGACCATTTTGCTTTTATATTAGTTGGTGTGGGTTGTGAGTTGGTGTTGATTAAATATGTATATAGTTTGGAAAAGGTTCCTTTTAGGCCTTGTGTGCGGATTATGCCTATTATAGGGTGTTTCGATATAGAGTTGAGTGTGTGGGGTAGGCTGGCTCTCAATGCGTGGGTGAGTTGGAGGTATCGGTAATGAAATTTATTAGGTATGTTGTGTTTCTGTTGTAGGTCTTGAAATGTTATAAATTGCCCGTTGTGTATTATGTCGCCCAAGTTACTGATACCATATAGGATCCATTGTTGGGAGCACGGTAGATTATTCATAATTGGTAGGTCTTTGTTGAGCCAGATGGGAGTGTTTGCGTAGTATCCGTTTAGGCAGAGTAGTTTATTGGTGAGCCGCCATATTTTGTATGCTTGTCTGTGTATGGGTGTTCCTTTCCCTATTATATGGGCTTTGGGATTTTCCAAGTACGCCATGTATGGACCTGATAAATATTCAGTCATCATTAAATCTGATGGTGTGGGTGTGTTTGATGGGTTTACCCAGCATTGAAGATGTGTTAGTTGTGTTGCCCAATAGTAGAGCTGAAGATTGGGGAGGGATAATCCTCCCATATTTTGGGGGGTTTGTAGGACGGTTAGTTTAGTTCTGGCTTTTTTTGAGTTCCATATAAAGGAGGAGATGAGACCGTTTATTTTAATGAAGAATCTCTTAGGTATGTATGTGAGTGTGTGATTGATGATATATAGGATTTTTGGTAGTAGGAAGGTTTTGATTAGGTGTATTCTACCCCATAGATTGAGTGGGACAAATTTCCAGGCTGTTGTTTTTGTACGTACGAGGTCGAGTAAAGGGCATATATTTAGGGAATAGATTTGTTGTGGGGATTTAGTTATGTTGATTCCCAAATATTTGAAATGTGTTTTTATGGGAATGGGGGTGTTGTGTGAGGGGCTGTTAATTGGTAGATCGTCTAGGGGGTATATTACTGATTTCTCCCAGTTGATTAGTAATCCGGAGTATTCTCTCCGAACATATTGGTGGTGTGTATGGCTGTGGTGAGAGATTGATGGGGGTTTTCCAGGAATAGTATTGACCCAGCTTTTCTGTGTGGTTGCCTATGTTGAGGCCTTTTATATTAGTGTTATTTCGTAGGAGGGTCACGAATGGCTCAATGGCGATTGCGAATAGAAAAGGGGAGAGGGGGCAACCCTGGCGCGTTCCCCTGCCTAATGTAAATGTTGATGAGATGTTGTTGTTTACTACGATTTGGGCCTTGGGGGCAGCGTAAAGTATTTGAACCCATCTTGTGAATTTTGGCCCAAACCCGAATTTTTTGAGTACCTCCTGGAGGAATGGCCACTCTATGGTGTCAAATGCCTTGCATGCGTCTAGGGAGACTATTATCCGTTGTCCTGCATTGTCATGGTTCATTTGGGTTTGGATCATGGTCCGTCTCAGGTTTATAGTTGTGGACTTATTAGGCATGAATCCCGTTTGATCTGGGTGGATGATCGATGTTATGATTGTGCTTACTCTATTTGCCAAGACTTTAGCTAGGATTTTGTAGTCGACTGTTAATAGGGATATTGGTCTATATGAGCCACACTCTGTTGGGTCTTTCCCAGGTTTGGGGAGTACTATTATGTTGGCGTTGTATAGGGAGGGGGGCAGGAATCCTGTATCTTGTGCGTTATTGTACATATCGAAAAGTGGGTTGATTATTTGTTCGCTGTAGCATCTGTATATTTCGGTTGGGAGGCCGTCTGGTCCCGGTGCTTTGTTGTTGGACATTTCTTTTGGGTATCTATGGCGCCAGGTGTCTATCCATCCCCATGATTGTGTTAGTGATGATAGGGGGGGTCAGATGGTGTGGGTGTTGGTTGTTGATTACAGGGGGGTCAGACGGTCTTCCCAAGTGTACTCTGCGGGGGTGTTAGTGGTTGGGGAGAGAGAAAGAAAGAGGGAAAAAACCTACATTTCCCCCCTCTCCTCCCTCCCCCCACACCCACGGTCCATACATACATTCAATAGAATCTTATGTTTATACCTATTGTGTTTTCTGTTAAACTTATTTACCTCTTTCAGAGAACAGAAGGAGAGCTAGGCAAACAGGTAGGTATGAGAGGGTCTGTGTTGATCTCTTCTAGGCATCCAACCAGATTATATTATAGATATTATTAGTAGTAGTTAGGATTGGGGTTGCGCGGAAGGAGGCGGGAAGGGGGAGCCAGGCAAGCCAGAGAGATTCGGCAGGGAGCACCCCAGTTCAGAGGTTTAACTATTTATCAAAGATTTCAAACATTCTTTCTATTACGAGGGTTTAGCCCAGGCATTGTCACATCTATGCAGTTATATATTTCCCTTGTTGCATCCCCTGATAATTATACCTCCCCCACTCCCCAGACAGTTCCAGTGAGGTTTATAGCCTCATAGAGGTATGGCAAGAGGTAGTGGGTGGGGGGTGAAAGAGCCGCGTAGCTGGTGAGTCTTAGGACGAGGTCCCTTGTGGCTGTTTTGAGCTGTGTGGCCCCTCCTCCCGGGACATCCCTGTGGGGGGGGGGGTCCTGCTCTTTAATACGATTGGTGCAGGTGTCCATGGAGTCTTGTGGGGTGGGTCTGCACTAGGTAAAGGGCCAGGAGCTGGATGGATTATTGGTGCAAATGTGGTATGGGTAATCATCGATGGTATAGCATTCCATATTATTTGTTCTATTCGCTTTGTGGTCCATAAGCAGTTTGATTTGTGCTGTTGGTTGTATCCATATTTCGGTCTGTCATTTGGGTTTGCTGGTGGGTATCCTGAGGTGGTGCCGGTATATTGTTGACAATTGAGCAAGCCCTGGGGTGGGGGTCCGGGTTGGTCGGGTTAGGAAGAGTACCTTGGGGAGGACTAGCCCCGTGAGGATTGTCATCTTGGTTGGAATCGCAGATCAGGGTTTTCCTGGTGGGCCGAAGGTTGAGTCCATCCAAGTTGTAGCTTCTGATGGAAAGTCAAAGAACTTAGTAGCGTTATTATGTTGTATTCTCAGTTTTGCGGGGTAAATCATTGAGTATGGAAGGTTGAGGCCCCTGAGTCTCTGTTAGACTCCGAGGAATGTGGCCCTTCTTTTTTGTAAGTCTATTGAATAATCTTGGAATATCATGATAGTAGAGTTTTGGATTTGTAAGGTACCTTTGTTTCTAGCTAGTCTCAGGATGGTGTCTCTGTCTTTTGCGTTGACTAGCTTAGCTACCAGAGCTATCTAGAGCCTGGGGGTAGAGGTCTTGTGGGGACTCTATGGGCCCGCTCTATGGTGAAGATGGGTGACAAATTATTTGCCCCGAATGTGCTTTTGATCCAAGAGTCGAGGAATGATCCTTAAGCTCACCCACGCGGTGTCTGAGGGTCTGAAAGTCCTGCCTGGGCAGGCCCACGTCTACTCTCACCTCCTCTATCAGGACCGTCAGTGAGGTTTTGGTGTCCTGTATCGCGGTGAGTATCTGGAGCGTAGCGGGCTCGGCTGTCAGTTGTGTGCTTTCTGCGTCCGGGTCCCGAGCAGTGGGTGAGGAGATTTGTGCTGCAGCGGCCATGTGGTCAGGTGTGGGGGATGTTGGCGCGGGTTGCGTCTTGGCCTGCTGCGCGAACTTTACAAGTGCCTCCGTATAGGTGGTAGCTGGTGCTGAGTTCTTTCTGCCGTGATGGTTGCCGTGCTTAGGCATTCCCCTCGAGTTGTGTGGGTTCCAGGTGATTATTTTATGGGTATACAGCCCAGTGGTTGAGTTTGTTGGTTGATGTGCCGGAGAGCCTCTGTTCCCCACGTCTGCTCAGGACGCCATTTTAGCCACTCCCCCAGATTGGGGTGTGTTTAGTTCGAGATGCACAGCTGACCGAATTCGTTGATATAATTGCTCATATGCATTGGTTCCTTTAGGGCTAGTTGGTAGCCATGTCTTTGGTGTACACCTACAAATGTAGTATAACCTTTGATTCAGGACATTTGGGGGATTGATATTTAGTGGGTTCTTCACTTGCAATGAGAGTATATGATTTGTTAACTTGAAACATGCTTTTTATAATTTTTTTCAGAATATATGCTAAGTATGACATTCTATGAAGTACTGCAATTAGAATACTAATAGTATTCCGAGCAGGAATATCCATTAAGTCAACTTAGGCAGCTGCCTTGGACCCTGTAAACATCAGGGGGGCCCACTTCAGTACTACAGTCATACAATACAAGAAGAAGGGGCCACAAATGTCAGCGCTGTCCAGGGCCAAATTTGATCTTAATTAGAGATGGACGATCTTCCGAAAATCTGGCCCAAATTTGGGTACTCGAACTTCTGATAAACTTGAAAAATACGAAATCGAGCCCATTCAAGTTAATGGGGACAAATAGTTTTGAAAAGTTCAAATTAAAATAATTTTAAAATAGTAATGGTAACTGTACATGGCTCTGGGACCTGGGAAATGGTCTGGGCAACACGTACAAATATTCAGAACTTGAAATAAAGTAATGTCCTTCACACATGCGCAACTTTCATGTTTCCGCATTTAACATTCAATAATTATATAAATTCTGTATTTTTTTTGAAAAAAATCGATATTTCTAGTATCTGTCTTAAAAAAAGATGTTTTTAAAGGAAAAGTTCAGTAGAATATATCATTATTTTTCAAATTCTTAGTTTATATTCTGCATACCTAGTTATTCTATATATTCCCCCTCCATTTTACAAAATCCGTTGAATTTATACCCCTTTCTATTCCCTGCTGTTGAGCTTACATTTTAGGTTCTGTAACCTAAAATGCACACTACCTTGGAATATTCCCAACAATAATTTCTACTGATTGGTTGTTGAAAGGTCAAACATGCTCAGATCTCTACTGTGCAACCTAGGGTCCTAAATAGGAATCACTGGGCCCCTCAACAAAACTATTATGGGGTCCCTATCCATGCCTTATCAGCAGTGATTTTCTGGCAGAAAAAAAAGGGGGTGGGGCCCCCTTGGCTCCCATCCCCTCCAAGGCTGCTTCCCCCTATCTCTACAAACAGAAAGTCTGTATTTTGTGGTTGGAATATGATGGGGTCACGGTGCTATGGTGTCTAGGGGGCCAAGAGAAAGGTAGAAGTCTTTTCTCGTAATGGCACAAAAATAAACATAAAGTTCAAGTTCTTAAAGGAAAAAAATACATGGAATTGTCAGTTGCTGTTAGCAACAATAGCAACCAGAATACAGATTTAATATGAGTGTAAATAATCCTGGACACTGCCTTTCAAAGTAGGCCCTATTACATTACATTTACCATAACAGCATGGTACATGGAACAAAGACACTGGTTATTTGGGTCACCAGTGACTCAACAGTGGTTGGGCCAGTAGAACAGGAAAAAACAAGTAAGATATTGCAAACCTTTATAGGAAATGTTTTAAGATGTTGGTAAAGCATTTTTGCGATAAAGTGATTTTATGCCTTTTTAAAATACCAACATTTTGAGACATTATATACATACCACGCCTCGTACTTTTAAATGGTCATGGAGCTCCTTGGTGACTTCTATTATTCGTAGATTTTCAAATAAAGGGAGCATTATTAATGCCAAAAAAAGTCTATGGGCCAGGAAAATATAATGAAATTAATATTTTATTAATGAGAGTGGCCTTTAAAAGATTGCTTGGCTTAAGCTGGGTACACACATGAAAGATTTATTTTAAAAAATGACTGACAGAATCGGTTCTGTCAATCATTTAATTTCCTTATTATTTTGGGAAATTACTTCAAATAAACTTAATGCATGAGATTATCTTTTTTTAAAGTAAAGGTAAAGTAAAGGCGTGAAAAAGATAAACAAAAACAAAGCGAGGTGTAGCAGAAACATGCCAGCATTATCAGCAGAAACGAGGACTGTCAATCAACCAGTTTTTGTCTGGAGAGGAACATTACACATCACTGTGTAAGGATGAGAACATATCAGGTTTGTTGTGGGTAATGTAGGGCAAAAGAGAAACATGTGAAACATACTTACAATGATATCAATGAAAAAGTTAAAGGATTATTAGTGTGAAATTATTTGGACCTTTAAGGGCACGGCCACATTGCACCGCAAACATAATCGCACACGCAATTGCGTGATTGCATACGAGTGCGTATCGCAAATAAAAACGCAATTGCATGTGTTGCCGCAAAGAAAATAGCGTTAGTGTGGCCTAGCCCTTAGTTCCCCTGAACTTGCAATATGGTTTGTAGATCCCCTTTGTTTATCATTAATTTATTCAGCTTCATCCTATGAAGTTGAAGTTTTAGACAAATCCCTGCACTCCAGATGTTAAACTACATCTCCCAGCATGGCTTGTTAGCAGAGTGCACCCAAGGCATGCTGGGAGTCTGAAGTGTTGTGGTTCGATGTCACTGTATTATAAAATTAAACTGCTGTAATTATCCCCCCCTTAGATTCCGAAGTAAGCTACAGTGATAATGAAAACCCTCCGTGTAACCACCAGTGATGATCCTGTTACATCCACTTGCCACACTCAAGATGGCGTAAAGACCCAGCCCACATGACGTAGTTGATGACGTAGTTCCAGTGTTTTGTTTTGATGGCAGTGGAAAGCTTTGCGGACATCGCAGTTACAGAGCGACAGATAAGCGGACTCGGGGGACAAGGGTGCTGACTGGTTATATTGTGTCTCAGCAAAAAGAAAGATGCCTTCCGAGAAAACCTTCAAACAGAGAAGGAGTTTAGGTAGGAGTCGGACCATTGGGAACAAGGGGATCTGTACAAGGTGACAGCTGGGCCTGTGTTTACATGGGATAAGTTGCCCTTTAACAGTGGGTGCGATGGAGAGGGGTCTAACTTATCAACACGGAACTGGGGGTGTCAAACCTTGGCACTGTTTTGGAAACTACAACTTCCATCATACCTTGTTTACAGATTTCCAACAAGACATGCTGGGAGTTGTAGTTTTTAAAACGTGGGGTGTCAAGGTTCGATTTGGCTGCCATACAACCGTATTTACCTATAATAAAGTTTACACATATGGAGCCTATATTACTACAGTGTTTTCAGCCTGTAGGTGGGCTAGATGTGTTTTGTGCCTGGTAATCCTGTGTGTTGTAATGAGATCTGGAGAGACATGAGTCCCTGGGCCCTACATAATAATGTTAGAGAGCAGGATGAAATCATCTTTACCAGACAGCTACCACTGCAGAGTGTTGGGGGATGGATCCTGCAATCCAACAATCCATCAATATTACCACAGTCCCTCTAATATTCTATTAATTGTACTTGGCTAATAAGATATTCCATTAAATGTGTTCCTGTACAGCAACGCATAGTATTATAAACAAACTTAGGAAGTGTGTACAAAACATAGTCAAGGTGTTTACAAAAAATTAATATGAAAACTATCATGGGCAATACAGGTGCCCGATACTCTCCTTTATGTTGGCTTATAATTACTTGCAGTGCTGGCTTTCATAAGAAAGTGCAAAGGTTGTCAGTCTGAATTGGGGATTAAAAAAAAGGGAGCCATGACTGAGACATGAAAAGTAGGTGTTACCTGTTTGGGGATCACATCAACAGTCACAGAGGCAACATAAGTAGCACAAAAGGAAACTTCTGGTCTCCATGCTTATTATCCTGATTGTGTTATGTAACATATCATTTGCTTGATTGTCCATGCAATGTATTTATTAACAGCTGCTCCCCTCAATACAACCAGTGATCTTGCACACACTATGTATAGAGGACAGTAATGAAAAAGGGTTTCTATGGCTATAATTGTTTTACTACAATGAGGTTTGCGCCTGTAACAAATGTTTGGAAAACGGTACCTACTAAGCTATGCTCATACTTTTATGGCCAGCTAAAAGTCTAAGGGCAGGAAGAATATTCTGAATGAATATTTAGGAGTGGCCTTTAAAAGAGGGTGTGGTTTAATTGTTGGTTTCAAACACTATCCACTCCAGGAATCCTTCCCTTGTAAATACTGAATTTGCCCCCGAGTATGTCTTTTCTAGGTAATCTTTGCTGATTAGTATAACAGTCTGTGCTCGCTATCATGTAAAAGTTTTTTGTGTGAATGTGTGCTAATTGTACTGTATAGACTTTTGTTATTTGGATTTATTTTTTATTGGTCTTTTTCCACCCTTGCTAGTGCACCAAATAATAGCTGTTACTTGAGGAAAAGCAGCATCTGTTATACTGTATGCAACACTGCACAAGTGCAGGTACTCAGTCCTGAGAGGGGTATGACTGTGGTAACATAATATTAGCTCATATGCTTTTTGGCTTTAGTGTTGGGTTTTAAATTCTGTTTGAAGCGGTTATACTTCAGGGCTAAAGAAAGCATTACAGGTTACAACCCAGAATCATATGCATTCACACTGCTGGTCTAATGGCTCACCAAATGTGCTTTGTACAGCTCACTTACCATTTTGTGCTGTCACCTTATAATGTTCGCTTCATGCTGTAAGCTGTAGAATTTAAGTCTCAGTGAAGTCATCATGCAGTGGTTAATGCAGGATTTTCCCATTTCTTTAATACCATAATGTGTTTAACTTTTCCTCAATGCAAAAAGTGGAGGGCAAAAAAAGTTTCATTGATTTTGCTTGCCTTAAGAACTATTGTTTGTTAATGTCATATATAACAAAAAGGATTTTCTGTTAATTAACAATGTATAAAGATAGAATATAATTTAACAAGATTCTTTGTAACTTTATTTCTGGATACTATCAGTTTGATACCTGTATTTGTTATTCATAGAATAAGGTTCGTACACACGCACGTTCATACACACATGCGATCGCGGGTTCCGACCCACGACGTGTACGAACTAACGTTTCGGCCAATGTGTAGGCACTTTAACGGCCAAAACAGTTGTTCGTTCGGAGATCCGTGCAACAATCCCCGAACGAATGACCGTTTCGCCCCATAAAGTGCCTACACACAGTATAAAACAAGTCTATGGGCTAGGCCACACTATCGCTTTATTTGCGATTGCGCATGCGTTTTTCTAACAGCAATCGCGGCAACGCAATCGATTGCGTTTCAGTTCACGATCCGCAATCGCATGTGATCACCATTTTAAAACCTAACCGCATGCAAGTTCGTATCTCAAATGAAGAAATCGCATGTGCAAACGCAGCAGAATCGCAATCACGCATGCGGCGCAGTGTGGCCACAGAGCAGCACATGCAATTGCAAAAAAAATTTGCTAATCGCATGTGTTCTGATTAATGGATTGCATCATAGCACACCTAGTGTGGCCAGTCCAACCTGTCAACACTAGTGTGCGCTTTCTAACACGCGATATGTTCTGCAATTCTGTACAGATCAACTATGGCAATAAGCAGGACATTTCTCACCCAGAGCAGATGCATATTGCCAAAAACCCTAACCATGTATTAAATAATTCCCTGGAACCCATTGTAAAAAAAGCAGTTGAAAATTCTATTTTGTAGGTAACAACACAGAATAGACACATATGTCTTGGGCCAAAATATCGGTAGTATTTTAGTGACCGAGACCAACCAAAGTCGGTCTTTCTTTTGTCCAAATCTTAAGAAAGGTAGATTGGACATGTCCAGTCCATAATATCTGCCTGTGTGTACCTAGCCTAAAGTGGTCCATATATAGATAATGGTTGTTTGATAACATTTTGCACTGTCAACCTTTCCCCCCCCTAAACCATTACAGACCTGCGAGGTATCCATTTGCAGGTTCATCCACTGACCAGATCTTAAGTAGTTAAAAAAAGAAATACTGCTGTATTGAAGTAGCAGCTGGTCAGGGGAAAGGCATGAGGTGTTGGACCTCATTTATATTTGGACATCTTTTTAATTAAATCCAAACCTGGGGGGTCGTTCTGTAATTGAAACCATATCCAAAGAAATGCATGAATGTGGAACATGTGGGGACCTGACGATTTCAGTGATTCCGCTGCACCTCAATTTATAAATTAACCTAACAATGTCTTCAATGGCCTCCATGTTAAAGTAAACTTCTGGTGTGATGTTTGTTATTGTTCTTTTGCATATGCTGGTCAGTCAGGACCTCAAATTGTTTACACTAGAATAGGGCAAAGGACACAGTACAAGAGAAATCTGCATTCTTTGAATCATGTTGAATGGCAGAGGCGCGTGAAGCAGACATGGCTTGATCAGGGAATATAGGACTTTCTTTTGGAGGTTGGTGTGGTGGGCTGACTAACACTGACTGGTGAACTGGTGCTGAAATGCAGTATTGCAGGAAGTAGGATTTTTTTTTCAACTGCCACCTTAAATGTTCTGCAGGGGCCCACCCATAGCAAATGTTTTAATTTGCTTCATGGTAGGGGCACCCCTGTATTTGACAGTTGACATTAGAGCCAATGACTGAATGCTAATCCCCTAGCTGCCTCTTCTGAGCATGCCCAGGCTAAATACTGGTCACTAAATTGCTCAGTTTCCATGAGGCATACAGAAGCATATAATGGGGGGGGGGGGGGGGGATTCAGAGGACAAAAAAAAATATATCAACATATTTAAAAAGAGGCCATTCTTTCTGAAAGATGTTTTATGAGGGTAGATTTGTCTTTTAAGTCTTAAAGGGCATGTTCCCCCAATGTTGAGCAAACTGTGTCAGAAATGGCACTAGGGCTCATTCTAAAGGAAAAATGTAAGGCTTTTATTTAACCCTAACTTGTTTGGAGACCATAGTTGCCTGTAAGGTGTTATACACTAACTTGATGTTACATAGATTTGATGTTGACCTTAAAGGGCATGTCCACCCCCCCCCCACTACTGGCCCCATTGTGTAGTGTAGTTTAATCCTTACCTCACATCCCAGCTCCATATGGTTCTCCTGTAGTCCCCCCCCAAAGTCCCAAAAACTTCCCACCAGGAGGATAGCAGAGTCATATAGGACTCTGCCTCCTACCTGGCCTCCAGAAGAAGTTTGGCATGCGTACTGCAGCCCTTCTCCCCTCCCCTCTCTCTCCCTCCCGATTAGGATTCCCTCCCCTACCGTAAAAACCATTTCACACAGACATTGCCCCTGTCCCCCCAGCCTCAACCGCTATGTTAGTAACTCAGAAAATGCCCAGAACATTACTTACCTTACCTCTTGCCTCCGCCGCACTGAACTCCCAGCAGCCGCGTCCGTGATTGGCTGCCGCTCAGCCAATCACAGACGCGACTGCCGGTCCCGCCCCTCTGCTTGCATTTTCTCACAAGCAGAGGGCCGGCAGCGCGGCGGAGGCAAGAGGGAAGGTAAGTCAAGTTTGGGGCATTTTCTGAGATTACTAACATAGCGGTTGGGGCTGGGGGGACAGGGGCAATGTCTGGTAAAAAAATTTTTTTTAAGGGTGGACATAACCTTTAACATAAAAGTTAAATCGATAGAAATGTGAAGCGGCTGTTATTACAAGTCAACCATTTTGCCAGCAGTGTGCCAAATATTCTTTTTGAAACATTCTTTATACTTTAAAACTTTGATCTTAATAAAGAGAAGGAAGAGGTAAGTAGACATTTCTTGATTAGGTACGTAATATTATAGGTATGTAATATATGTAATATTACTTGAAAATGCATGAAAATGCAGGAGCCTCAGTGTTCAATTAATTTCTCAAAACCTATTTTCCAAAAGGGAAATGGTAAATGACTCCTGCCTTTTATTTACATCTCTATGACAACCTTATCTGTTACCATAAATATTTGTGCATCTCCTCCCCCTTGATTAACTCTGGCAGGACTCCTACCTTAAGGCTGGTACACACCGAAAATATTGGCTGGTGTGGGGCAGCCGGCTGCGACCAACATCGATCGTTTGTTCGTCCGGATAGGACGAAGGAACGATCAGACGCTTTGGAAAATTCCGATCGATTGTGCGGTTCTCTATGGGACCGCACGATTGATAGTTTGCAGATTCGTCCGCGACCGACAGACATTTGTCCCGGCCGAGCGCTCGGTCAGGACAGATAGTCCGGACGTGTGTACCGGTGTGTACCTACTCCCAGGGGTGCTCTGTCCCGCCCCTTTACTAGACAGATGGGCCAAACCATGCGAAGATGTGCGCTGTTAGAAGTTGCTGGAACTGGGGAGAAGGATGGGTGGTAGAGGAACGGGGAGCTGTAAATGCTCTCCCTGGTTTAATTTACTCCCTGGGGAGAGGAACTAGTGTTTTAGGTTCTCATCCTGGGTACATTATTAGAGAGGGGGGTTGGTTTAGGAATTTAGTTAAAGATTAAAGATTTCACACGTTTCTTTCTAAGGCACAACTGATATTGGAATATAGATGCCACATCCAGCTCTGCCGGGATGTGTGAATAAGTGACTTGTGTTTTCCCTGATTCACTTAGTAATAAAAACCAACACCAAAATGATAGGTTTGGGTTAGTGATCTAAATGTGTTTTTTTTAACATAAGACCTACAGTGATTTAAGATGCTTGCATAGCTGTTTGGCAATACTGGATCAATAAGCCTCCTCTAAATCCATTTTAAGATGAATAGGCTCTGCAGATTGTGATGTTTAGACAAAAGGCAATGCTGACAGCCTCTAGGGATAGCTTCAATAATGAATCATGTATAATTTAGTTTCTCTAATGTTGTTGGGTAAGCCTGTTAAGAATTTTACGAGCCCAGAAATGCAGTTATTAAAGGGCATATCCACCCCCAAAACTATAATTTAACCCACTACTGGCCCCACTGTGTAGTGTAATAAAATCCTTACCTTACATCCATGGCTGCCCCTCCAAAGTCCCAAAAACTGGCCACCAGGAGCCTAGCATAGTCCATATAGGACTGCCTCCTGTCTCTCCTCTGGGAGAATTTTGCTATGCACCATTCAGCCCTCCCCCTCCCGTTTTGCTCTCCCTCCCCCTAGCGTAAAACCCCTTGGTTATATTGTAGGTCTCCCTCCCCCAGCCGCCATAATAGATTTATCAGAAAGTCTCCCGAACTCTACTTACCTTCCCTCTCTCCCCCAGCGTTCTGAGCAGCCGCGTCCGTGATTGGCTGCCTCTCAGCCAATCAGGGACGCAGCTGCCGGACAGTGCGGCGGAGGAAAGAGGGAAGGTAAGTAAAGATGGGGGGAGTTTCTTAAAATTCTAATATGGCGGTTGGGGCTGGGGGAGGAAGCCCTACAATATATCAAAGCATGTTTAAAGGGGTGGACATGCCCTTTAATGATGGCTTCTTCCATGAAGTCCTTACCAATATTTGACTAAATCCCTCATTGTTTTTAAAATTCATAATTGAAGCATTATATTAAAACAAAGGTAATGAGTTTCGCTATTTACTTTTTACTGTACATTCAATGTTTTAATAATAGTTAAGGTTATTGTAAGGACAATTTTTATGTTTTGTCTTAATACCCACATATGAAATAATGGGCCCGATACTGTTTTTATCACAATTACGTTAACACTGCTGGCAACAAGGCTTATAAGAAGATATGGTCGGTAAGAAGCGCATTAGTCCAGATTGTGGACTAATGACAGAGGATGAACTGGACTAGACCAGAAAAGTTAAAGCATGTATAACAGCTGATCCGAAACAACCCCTGGGATAAGGACCTAGTGGTTTAGGCCCTTACCCCGGATAGTTTAAAAGGGAAGATAAGCATGTAGGTAACTCTCCTTTAACTGTATACCAATTTCATTAAACTGTCACTGTTGTATATATTTGCACTACATTTGTTTGCAATGTATAAGTCAAATTGCATAAAGTGTAGGCAAACTTAGAAATCGTCTTAATTTTTTAGCAATTATACAAAAACTGTGTAAAAAAGAACCTTAAAGGGCATGTCCACCCCCAAAACTAAAATTTAACCCCATAATGGCCCCACTGTGTAGTGTTCAAAATTCCTTACTTTACATCTCTGTTCCTTATGGTTCTCCTGCAGTGCCTTTTAAAAGTCCAGAAAAGTGAAGAGTAAAAGCTGTCAGTGTGTCATCCGGTCCCTGCTGCTTCCCTAACCTCAACAAGGACTGTGACATGCACAGGAGTGCCCTCCTCCTCCGGATCCCATCTCTCTGCTGCATCCCCCTAGCATTAAATCCTGTTTACTAAGGGTAGTCTATCCCATTCCACCCCCAACCTCCAAGTTATATTTGGTAGAAAATCACTGTAAAGTCACTTACAGGCAAAAAGCAAAAACTTTATGCACAAAATAAAGTAGACCACCCCCATTCAACCAAACATTTTCCATCACACCTGATGGAGTAATTTCCCTACTAGTACCTTGAAATGGTTTTTATCCTATATATCGCCTTTTATATCATATATATAAAACTGTAGGGTAAAGTAATTTAAAGGGCATGTCCAGCCCTTTTTTAAACTTTTCATATATTATACATATGGATCCCCCAGCCCCAACCGCCATAATAAAATTCTTAAAAAGTGCCCCGATATGTACTTACCTTCCCTATATCCTCCGCGGCAGTCTCTAGGCCCTCTGCTTGCATGGAAATGCAAGCAGGGGGCGGGACCGGCAGCCGCGTCCCTGATTGGCTGAGAGGCAGCCAATCAGGGACGTGGCTGCCGGCTGCTCAGAACGCCGGAGGATAGAGGGAAGGTAAGTAACTACTGGGGCACTTTCTATGAAATCTGTTACGGCGGTTGGGGCTGGGGGATCAATATATAGAATATATAATGGGGATTTTACACTAGGGGGAGGGAGAAAAAAAACGGGAGGGAGGGAGGGGGGGGGACGAGCTTCTACACTGCAATTTTCCTGGCTTTGGAGGGGCACAGCATGGCAACCATAAGGAGCTGGGATGTAAGGTAAGAATTTTTGTACACTACAGAGTGGGGCCAGTATGGGGTTAAATTTGAGTTTTGGGGGTGGACATGCCCTTTAACAATTTAAGCATGAGGCCCCACTGTGTTTCTGTGTGATTTTGCCATGTGCTTGTGTCTTCTTTTGCTTGTATCTGCTTTTTCATGCCCTTCCGTAAACCTGTTAAGTGCAATTTTGACAGAAATGGACAAAAAATGGTGATTGCATGCAAGCGCACACAGTGGGACCTACTTCCTGTGATTAACATTACAACGGACAGCGTTGTAATGTGGCAAAACTGCAGCAGTGGGTCCTAGCCTTAAAGAACTTGTATCACCATTCTTTTGAGAAAAATGTTGGATCTTTCCTTTAAGGAAGATATTTTCTTAAATGGTCATTCCACTTTAACCATCCTAGGCCATACTAACGCATCCGTTTCCGTTTTGCGCAGGGTGGATTTGATTTAAATCACTAGTCGGTAAGGATTGATTTAAATCGTTTTTTTGCATAAAGACCAATTATTGCTGGTATAACTTCAATATGCAAGTTGATAAGGATTTTTTTAGAATAATAACAATTTAAATAGATTTACTCAACTGAAATTATAAACATTACAAGCATTTGTTATTTGCTTAAAACAAACATCCAGATTTATTCCACTGCAAACAATCAGAAAAATATTTTTTCTATTCTATTGACTGAACGTCTTGAAACTTAGCACTGAAGGGGTTGATTCTGTATTTATAGGTTTGTAGAACAATAGGATTAAGGTCTTTCTCTTAACTCTGTTCATGTTATAACATTTTTGCTGTGAAGAAGAGGCGTGCAAACCAAGTATCTGTGATAATATCTTGTAGGCAGAGAAACTGCCCAATAATCTTAGAAAAACCTCTGGAAGAGCATGCTCATGACATTGTGAAAGGATTAATGGAATTTATTTACCAAAAAAATTAAACATACCGTATATACTTTAGTGTAAGCAGAGGTTTTTCAGGCTTTAAAAATAGCCTGAAAATCGAACTTCGGCTTATACTCGGGTCAATCACTTACTGCAATCCAGATGCTGCTCGCTCCACAACCCGCATCCACTGCTCTGCTTGGCACCGGTCACACTTCCTGGTGCTGAGTAGTGACCTGGCCTGCCGTGGGGGTGCTTGCCACTGCAGATGTTTGGAAACTACAACTCCCAGCAACTAAAGCATGCTGGGAGTTGTAGTTTCCAAACATCTGGTGTGCCAAGGAATTGGGGATTACTGTCCATTTAAAGGGCAACTAATGCCTCAAAACAATACAGAATCAGGAGAATGGTATCTATTGTTGTTGAAAAGATTGCCTTCTGATTCTGTATTGTTTTGAAGCTTAAGTTTCCCTTAAATGAACAGCAGAATTCCCATATAGTAGTCCCATACAGTAATTTGGCGATTACTGTATGGGGACTACGTATAGAATTCTGCTGTCCATTTAAAGGGCAACTTAAGCCTAAAAACAACACAGAATCAGAAGGCAGTAGTGGTCTAATTTCTACCCTCGACTTTCTACTATACTGAGTCAAGTAGTTTTTACTCCTTTTTCGGGTAAAAATTGGTACCTCGGCTTAACTCGGATCGACTTATATTCGGGTATAAGGTTACATACAACCTTATTCTTCATAATTGAAAACATCTTTATTTCATGATGGAATAACCTTTGGATGGTAATATATTTTCCTCAAAAAGCTTATTTAAAAAAATCCGATTTTTAAAAAAAAAAATCTTTGATTTTTATCCACCCTGGTTATGCGTGCACCATTTTTTACGCAAACACATGCGTTTTTAGAATGTTAAATAACAAAAAGGCATGCGCAAACGCTGAACAGCGCGCAACAACGCACAGAAAACACATGCACAATCGTGTGCGATACTGCTCACGATTGTGTGTGTCGTAGTGGGCCCTCAGCCTTACTGTCCTGTATTTTGCAGGACAGCCCCTTTATTTGAGATGAGGTCCGCCATATCCAGCACAATGTTCTGTTAAAGCAGCTGAGACTGCATCTCAAATCTAGATTTGTTCCTTGCACGGGACATCCCACCCTGCCGTACCTGGCTTCCGGGCAGGGTAGGGAGAAGGAGGCGTGGCCGAATTACACTAAAGGGGCGGGGTCAGGGTATGGGGCCAGTTATGTATGCCCCTAGCCACGCCTCTAACGTGACAAATTACGTCACGTTAGAGGTGTGGCTAGGGGTGTAACTGGCCCGTGTGACGTAATTTAAGTCACATAGGAGGCGTGGCCAGAAGAAAGAAGACGTTCTGGAGGCGGACTCTCAGGTAGGTTATGGTCACGGGAGTTTGGGTTGGTCTCGCGGGTGTGCGGGAGACCACCCCAAAATCCGGAAACTCCCGCGACGGATGGGATGTCTGCTTGCACTACTTCTTTGTGTGCTGCAGCTTGGATGAGAGGGGGGCTAAACAGAAATCTAAGCACTTGATTTGGTGCGGAAACTATTAGAATAAGATACTCCTTTTTCAAAAAGCAATGCTACAAGGCAAACAGCCCAAACATTTAAATATTATACTTCATGGTACCACGTTAAAATGGAACAATCATAAGGAAAACAAAGCAAGTTGTGTTCAACAAAGTGCAATTTAACTACATCACCACTGGTCACTGCTTGGCACACAGCTAAACAGAAAATGTGGATTGATGAATTTGCATGCAGTAGGACAGTGGGTAACTAACTTTTCTCCACTTATTTTATTACCCTGTGAGTTGGCACTCAATGCTAATATTTATAGGGTTTAAAACTGCTAAAGCAAGGTCAGGAGGTGGAAATTGACTTATTGGCATTGAAATATGCAAAATAAAGCATGTGTATGTGCTGGATATGTTTAGTGCACCACTGTCTCTGAAATGTGTCCTTAGACACATTTTAAGCATCTTAAAGGGCATGTCCACCCCCAAAACTATAATTCCCCCACTACTGGCCGCACTCTGTAGTAAATAAAAATACCCTCCAGGAAGTTTGGCATGCGTGCTGCAGCCTTTCTCCCCTGCCGTTTTGGACTCCCTCTCCCTAGCCCAAATCCCTATAATATTCTGTAGAGCTTCGTCCCCAGCCCCAACAGCTATATTTTATTTCCAGAAACTTCCCCAAACATTACTTACCTTCCCTCTTTCCTCCGCCGTTCAGATCTACTGGCAGCCGCGTCCGTGATTGGCTGCCTCTCAGCCAATCACAGACGCGGCTGACGGTCCCGCCCCTCTGCTTGCAGTTCCGCGCAAGCAGAGGGCCGGGCAGTGCGGCCGAGGAAAGAGGGAAGGTAAGTAATGTTTGGGGAAGTTTCTGAAAATAAAAATGTAGCGGTTGGGGCTGGGGGACGAAGCCCACAGAATGTTAAAAGTTTGTGAGAAGTGGTGGACATACCCTTTAAAGCTCTTCATGACCCTTTTAAAACTTTATATCTCAATGTGGCAAAATGTCTGGTGGCTGTTATTAAAACCTTTACTAAAAGCAAATTACCGGTACATTCCTGAGGGATATTATTGATCTGTTGATTTTTGAGACTTCTCTTTTTCTTAAAGGAGAACTAAGTTAATAGCAAGCGTTCAAATTAAGCGTTCACGTAATAAGGACCTAACTCCACCACTATATTAAAAAAACACTACGCCAGGTACCCTCTGACCAATTTTAGCCTGATAATTTTGGCTTATAGACGTACATTCAACATACATAGGCTGTTGGTCAGAATTTTAGTTGTAGAGCCTGACCAATGTTGAAATGTTCATTTTTGTTGTCATTTACCTAATGGGCTGATGCCTTGTTCTGACCAATTATAATGCAAGATAAGTCAGGAATGCATGGTGTTCCTTTTTCCCATGATCATCTGTAATTGGTGATGTCAGTTTGAGTTATATATTCAATTGTGTTCTGTTTCTTTTCTGCCATGGTGAAAATTATTGCTGTGGTCATTAAGACCATTACAGGTTATTACTGTTAATGATCCTTTATAAATAAGGGGCCTGGGGTGATGGATCAATATATTTAGATAAATGGAGCAGCACAATAGTTTTATACAACCCATCTTAAAGTTATGCTCCAGCACATGTGCTTGCACACTGGGATGTTCACATCAAAAAATAAACCAGAGACAATTTAATGGAATGAGGATACAATACACTTTATTATACATTAACTACAACGTCTCTAATATAACAGAAATAAATATCTGTGGTATTCAGTTAAATTAACTGTACTTTAGTTCTTGAAGACATTTTGCTTGTCATCCAACTGTCTTTCTCAATTCAGAATACTTGTATAAGAATCTGTTTTCAATTATGTACCCTGGAAAGTCCCAATTAGCATATGACAGCCAGGTGTCTATCTATCCATCTAACTCTCGCTATCCATCTATTATCATCATCTATTATCATCTATATATCCCATCTATCTGTGATCCAATCTATCTTGCTAAATATCATTACTTACTGCCATATCGAGACTAGACTTATCTATCGTCTGATATTATCTATCTCTGCTATCCATACTATCTCTGCTATGCACATCTATATTATCATCTAATCTATATATCTATCATCTGCTATCCATTATATTATCTATCTATCTATCTATCTATCTATCTCTGCTATGTAGCTATCTCTGCTATCATATATCTATCTATCTCTGATATTTATTCTATCTCTGCTATCTATCTCTCTATCTATCTATCCATCATCCATCTACTATCTATCTATATATATATATATATAATATATATATATATTATATATAATTATCTATATATCTATTATCACTATTATTATCTATCTACTCTCTATTATCTATCTATCTGCTATTATATATCATCTATCTCTGATATTTATATTATCTATATTTATATATCTCTGCTATCATCTATCTATCTATCTATGCTATTTAATCTATCTTTGCTATCTATCATACTATCTATCTATCATTATCTATCTATCTAATCTTCTATCTGTCTATCTATCTATCTTCTATCTCTATTATCTATTATTCTGCTTATCTAACTATCTATCTATTCTGATATTATCTATCTATCTCTGCATATCCATATATCTATCATCTCTGCTATTTATCTATCTCTGCTATCTATCTATCTCTTGCTATCTATCTATCTTCTATCATCTATCTCTGCTATCCATCATCTATATTATCTATCTGTCTAACTCTGCTACTGTCTACTCTGCTATAGTTCTTCTACTCTGTCTATCTAGCATCTGCTATCGCCTATCTATCTATCTCTACCTACCTCACCTACCTACCTTTCTCTCATCTATCTATCACGTCTGTTTTATCTATCCCCTACCTACCCCCCACTGTACCTACCTACCTACTACCTACTACCTACTTTTCTCATATATCTATCACTTAGATGTATGCTATCTCCCTACCTACCACCCCCCTGTAGCCAGCCAGCCCGACCTGCTGTCACTGTCAGGAAGGAGTGTTAGAAGAAAAAAAGAGATGGTAAAGAACTTAGGCGAACTTATAATTTTTTAAAAAAAAATTCACTTACTGTAAGTCTGTAGACTGTAACCGACTGACTTTCGGCTCCTGTCTTCGCCCCGAGTAAAGCACTGCACCAGCTCATGCCCAATCCACTGCCCTCACTCACCAGGCCGCTGCTCCGCTCTTGCAACTAACAGCCGATTCCCTCCTGGGCGCGTAAGTCAGGTGACGTCACTTACGTCCCTTACGAATAACACAAAGCGCGCCGCGTGCGCGAAACCTTTCTGGCCAATCAGAAAGTAGCAGGGGGAAATTTAAATTTTTTTTTATTTCCAGCGCTCTATGGGTCCGCAATTCCGGGTTCCCGGCACTTCAACTTTGGCAGCCGCAGTTTATGGGTTTGGGTCCGATATTCCCCCGACTGATCACGGACTTATTGCTAAGGATAAGGAGCGCTGCCCTAAGGTAATGCTGCGTTTAATAGAGGGGAAATGCGCGCCTATTATTTGGGTGGAGTGCGCCGTGGAGCAACTGTTTCACGTTGCTTCATGGTAGGAGCGGCGCTGGTTGGGGTATTTGCATTTAGGGCAGTGTTGAGAGCTGATAGATATGTTGTTTGAGATGTTGTGGGGGTAAGGTATGTTTGGTGCAGTATTTTTGAATTGAATTAGTTTGTTGTTGGTTGAGGGTTGAGCTGGCCAGTGTGAGTTAAATATTTCGTCCCATTGTTCTTCCGGACTTCCCCTACGTGTGTGGACCCTTTGCTTTTATATTAGTTGGGTGGGTTGTGAGTTGGTGTTGATTAAATATGTATATAGTTTGGAAATGGTTCCTTTTAGGCCTTGTGTGCGGATTATGCCTATTATAGGGTTGTTTCGATATAGAGTTGAGGTGTGTGGGGTAGGCTGGCTCTCAATGGTGGGGTGAGTTGGAGGTATCGGTAAGAAATTTATTAGGTATGTTGTTTGTTCTGTTGGGTCTTGAAATGTTATAAATTGCCCGTTGTGATTATGTCGCCCAAGTTACTGAGACCATATAGGATCCATTGTTGGGAGCCACGTAGATTATTCAGAATTGGTAGGTCTTTGTTGAGCCAGATGGGAGTGTTTGCGTAGTATCCGTTAGGCAGAGAGTTTATTGGTGAGCCGCCCTATTTTGTATGCTTGTCTGTGTATGGGTGTTCCTTTCCCTATTATATGGGCTTGGGATTTTCCAGTACCATGTATGGACCTGAATAAATATTCAGTCATCATTAAATCTGATGGTGTGGGTGGTGTGATGGGTTACCCGCATTGAAGATGTGTTAGTTGTGTTTGCCCAATAGTAGACTGAAGATTGGGGAGGGATAATCCTCCCCATATTTGGTGGGGGTTTGTAGGACGGTTAGTTTAGTTCTGGCTTTTTTTGAGGTCCATATAAAGGAGGAGATGAGACCGTTTATTTAATGAAGAACTCTTTAGGTATGTATGTGAGTGTGTGATTGTGATAATAGGATTTTTGGTAGTAGAAGGTTTTGATTAGGTGTATTTCTACCCCATAGATTGAGTGGGGACAAATTTCCAGCTGTTGTTTTTGTACGTACGAGGTCGAGTAAAGGGCATATATTTAGGAATAGATTTGTTGTGGGGATTTAGTTATGTTGATTCCCAAATATTTGAAATGTGTTTTTATGGGAATGGGGGGTGTTGTGTGAGGGGCTGTTAATTGGTAGATCGTCTAGGGGGTATATTACTGTTCTCCCGTTTGATTAGTAATCCGGAGTATTTCTCTCCGAACATATTGGTGGGTGGTATGGCTGTGGTGAGAGATTGATGGGGGTTTTCCAGGAATAGATTGACCCAGCTTTTCTGTGTGGTTGCCTATGTTGAGGCCTTTTATATTAGGTTATTTCGTAGGAGGGTCACGAATGGCTCAATGGCGATTGCGAATAGAAAGGGGAGAGGGGCAACCCTGCGGTTCCCCTGCCTAATGTAAATGTTGATGAGATGTTGTTGTTTACTACGATTTGGGCCTTGGGGGCAGCGTAAAGTATTTGAACCCATCTTGTGAATTTTGGCCCAAACCCGAATTTTTTGAGTACCTCCTGGAGGAATGGCCACTCTATGGTGTCAATGCCTTGCATGCGTCTAGGGAGAATATTATCCGTTGTCTGCATTGTCATGGTTCATTTGGGTTGGATCATGGTCCGTCTCAGGTTATAGTTGTGGACTTATTAGGCATGAATCCCGTTGATCTGGGTGGATGATCGATGTTATGATTGTGCCTTACTCTATTTGCCAAGACTTTAGCTAGGATTTGTGAGTACGACTGTTAAAGGGATATTGGTCTATATGAGCCACACTCTGTTGGGTTCTTCCCAGGTTTGGGGAGTACTATTATGTTGGCGTTGTATAGGGAGGGGGGCGGAATCTGTATCTTGTGCGTTATTGTACATATCGAAAAGTGGGTTGATTATTTGTTCGCTGTAGCATCTGTATATTTCGGTTGGGAGGCCCGTCTGGTCCCGGTGCTTTGTTGTTGGACATTTCTTTGGGTACTATGGCGCCAGGTGCTAACCATCCCCATGATTGTGTAGTGATGATAGGGGGGGGTCAGATGGTGTGGGTGTTGGTTGTTGATTACAGGGGGGTCAGACGGTTCCCAAGTGTACTCTGCGGGGGTGTTGTGGTTGGGGAGAAGAAAGAAAGAGGGAAAAACCTACATTTTCCCCCTCTCCTCCCTCCCCCCACACACGGTCCATACATACATTCAATAGAATCTTATGTTTATACCTATTGTGTTTTCTGTTAAACTTATTTACCTCTTTCAGAGAACAGAAGGGAGCTAGGCAAACAGGTAGGTATGAGAGGGTCTGTGTTGATCCTCTTAGGCATCCAACCAGATTATATTATAGATATTATTGTAGGATTAGATTGGGGTTGCGCGGAAGGAGGGGAAGGGGGAGCCAGGCAAGCCAGAGAGATTGGCAGGGAGCACCCCAGTTCAGAGGTTTAACTATTATCAAAGATTTCAAACATTCTTTCTATACGAGGGTTTAGCCCAGGCATTGTCACATCTATGCAGTTTATAATTCCCTGTTGCATCCCCTGATAATTATACCTCCCCCACTCCCCAGACAGTTCCAGTGAGGTTTATAGCCTCATAGAGGTATGGCAAGAGGTAGTGGGTGGGGGGTGGGTGAAAGAGCCGCGTAGCTGGTGAGTCTTAGACGAGGTCCCTTGTGGCTGTTTTGAGCTGTGTGGCCCCTCCTCCCGGGACATCCCTGTGGGGGGGGGGGTCCTGCTCTTAATACGATTGGTGCAGGTGTCCATGGAGTCTTGTGGGGGGGTCTGCACTAGGTAAAGGGCCAGGATGGATGGATTATGGTGCAAATGGGGTATGGGAATCATCGATGGTATAGCATTCATATTATTTGTTCTATTCGCTTTGTGGTCCATAAGCAGTTTGATTTGTGCTGTTGGTTGGATCCATATTTCGGTCTGTCATTTGGGTTTCGGGTGGGTTATCCTGAGGTGGTGGGGATATTGTTTACCAATTGAGCAAGCCCTGGGGTGGGGGTCCGGGTGGTCGGGTTAGGAAGAGTACCTTGGGGAGGCTACTAGCCCCGTGAGGATTGTCATCTTGGTGTGAATCGCAGATCAGGGTTTTCCTGGTGGGCCGAAGTTGAGTCCATCCAAGTTGTAGTTCTGATGGAAAGTCAAAGAACTTAGTAGCGTTATTGTTTGTATTCTCAGTTTTGCGGGGTAAATCATTGAGTATGGAAGGGTTGAGGCCCTGAGTCTCTGTTAGACTCCGAGGAATGTGGCCCTTCTTTTTTGTAAGTCTATTGAATATCTTGGAATATCATGATAGTAGAGTTTGGATTTGTAAGGTACCTTTGTTTCTTAGCTAGTCTCAGGATGGTGTCTCTGTCTTTTGCGTTGACTAGCTTAGCTACCAGAGCTATCTAGAGCCTGGGGGTAGAGGTCTTGTGGGGACTCTATGGGCCCGCTCTATGGTGAAGATGGGTGACAAATTATTTGCCCGAATGTGCTTTTGATCCAAGAGTCGAGGAATGATCCTTAAGCTACCCACGCGGTGTCTGAGGGTCTGAAATCCTGCCGGGCAGGCGCAGTCTACTCTCACCTCCTCTATCAGGACCGTCAGTGAGGTTTTGGTGTCCTGTATCGCGGTGAGTATCGGAGCGTTAGCGGGCTCGGCTGTCAGTTGTGTGCTTTCTGCGTCGGGTCCGCGCAGTGGGTGAGGAGATTTGTGCTGCAGCGGCCATGTGGTCAGGTGTGGGGGATGTTGGCGCGGGGGTTGCGTCTTGGCTGCTGCGCGAACTTTACAAGTGCCTCCGTAGAGGTGGTAGCTGGTGCTGAGTTTCTTTCTGCCGTGATGGTTGCCGTGCTTAGGAATCCTCGAGTTGTGTGGGTTCAGGTGATTATTTTATGGGGTATACAGCCCAGTGGTTGAGTTTGTTGGTTGATGTTGCCGGAGAGCCTCTGTTCCCACGTCTGCTCAGGACGCCATTTTAGCCACTCCCACGATTGGGGTGTGTTAGTTCGAGATGCACAGCTGACCGAATTCGTTGATATAATTGCTCATATGCATTGGTTCCTTTAGGGCTAGTTGGTAGCCATGTCTTTGGTGTACACCTACAAATGTAGTATAACCTTTGATTAGGACATTTGGGGGATTGATATTTAGTGGTTCTTCACTTGCAATGAGAGTATATGATTTGTTAACTTGAAACATGTTTATAATTTTTTTCAGAATATATGCTAAGTATGACATTCTATGAAGTACTGCAATTAGAATACTATAGGATCCGAGCCGAATATCCATTAAGTCAACTTAGGCAGCTGCCTTGGACCTGTAACATCAGGGGGGCCCACTTCAGTATACAGTCATACAATACAAGAAGAAGGGGCCACAAATGTCAGCGCTGTCCAGGGCCAAATTTGATCTTAATTAGAGATGGACGATCTTCCGAAAATCTGGCCCAAATTTGGGTACTCGAACTTCTGATAAACTTGAAAAATCAAATCGAGCCCATTCAAGTTAATGGGGACAAATAGTTTTGAAAAGTTCAAATTAAAATAATTTTAAATAGTAATGGTAACTGTACATGTCTGGGACCTGGAAATGGTTGGGCAACACGTACAAATATTCAGACTTGAAATAAATAGTAATGTCCTTCACACATGCGCAACTTTCATGTTTCCGCATTTTTAACATTCAATAATTATAAATTCTGTATTTTTTTTGAAAAAAATCGATATTTCTAGTATCTGTCTTAAAAAAAGATGTTTTTAAAGAAAAGTTCAGTAGAATATATCATATTTTTCAAATTCTTAGTTTATATTCTGCATACCTAGTTATTCTATATATTCTCCCCTCCATTTTTCAAAATCCGTTGAATTTATACCCCTTTTATTCCCTGCTGTTGAGCTTACATTTTAGGTTCTGTAACCTAAAATGCACACTACCTGTGGAGAATCCCAACAATAATTTCTACTGATGGTTGTTGAAAGGTCAAACATGCTAGATCTCTACTGTGCAACCTAGGGTCCTAAATAGGAATCACTGGGCCCCTCAACAAAACTATTATGGGGTCCCTATCCATGCCTTATCAGCAGTGATTTCTGGCAGAAAAAAAAGGGGTGGGGCCCCTTGGCTCCCATCCCCTCCAAGGCTGCTTCCCCCTATCTCTACAAACAGAAAGTCTGTATTTTGTGGTTGGAATATGATGGGGTCACGGTGCTATGGTGTCTAGGGGGCCAAGAGAAAGGTAGAAGTCTTTTCTCGTAATGCACAAAAATAAACATAAAGTTCAAGTTCTTAAAGAAAAAAATACATGGAATTGTCAGTTGCTGTTAGCACAATAGCAACCAGAATACAGATTTAATATGAGTGTAAATAATCCTGGACACTGCCTTTCAATAGGCCCTATTACATTACATTTACCATAACAGCATGGTACATGGAACAAAGACACGGTTATTTGGGTCACCAGTGACTCAACAGTGGTTGGGCCAGTAGAACAGGAAAAAAACAAGTAAGATATTGCAAACCTTTATAGGAAATGTTTTAAGATGTTGGTAAAGCATTTTTGCGATAAAGTGATTTTATGCCTTTTTAAATACCAACATTGAGACATTATATACATACCACGCCTCGTACTTTTAAATGGTCATGGAGCTCCTTGGTGACTTCTATTATTCGTAGATTTTCAAATAAAGGGAGCATTATTAATGCCAAAAAAGTCTATGGGCCAGGAAAATATAATGAAATTAATTTTTATTAATGAGAGTGGCCTTTAAAAGATTGCTTGGTTAAGCTGGGTACACACTGAAAGATTTATTTTAAAAAATGACTGACAGAATCGGTTCTGTCAATCATTTAATTTCCTTATTATTTTGGGAAATTACTTCAAATAAACTTAATGCATGAGAATCTTTTTTAAAGTAAAGGTAAAGTAAAGGGGTGAAAAAGATAAACAAAAACAAAGCGAGGGGTAGCAGAAACATGCCAGCATTATCAGCAGAAACGAGGATGTCAATCAACCAGTTTTTGTCTGGAGAGGGACATTACACATCACTGTGTAAGGATGAGAAACATATCAGGTTTGTTGTGGGTAATGTAGGGCAAAAGAGAAACATGTGAAACAATACTTACAATGATATCAATGAAAAGTTAAAGGATTATTAGTGTGAAATTATTTTGACTTTAAGGGGACGGCCACATTGCACCGCAAACATAATCGCACACGAATTGCGTGATTGCATACGAGTGGTATCGCAAATAAAAACGCAATTGCATGTGTTGCCGCAAAGAAAATGCGTAGTGTGGCTAGCACCCTTAGTCCCCTGACTTGCAATATGGTTTGTAGATCCCCTTTGTTTATCATTAATTTATTCAGCCTCATCCTATGAAGTTGAAGCTTTTAGGACAAATCCCTGCACTCCAGATGTTAAACTACATCTCCCAGCATGGCTTGTAGCAGAGTGCACCAAGGCATGCTGGGAGTCTGAAGTGTTGTGGTTCGAGTCACTGTATATAAAATTAAACTGCTGTAATTATCCCCCCTTAGATTCCGAAGTAAGCTACAGTGATAATGAAAACCCTCCGTGTAACCACCGTGATGATCCTGTTAACTCCACTTGCCACACTCAAGATGGCCGTAAAGACCCAGCCCACATGACGTAGTTGATGACGAGTTCCAGTGTTTTGTTTGATGGCAGTGGAAAGCTTTGCGGACATCGCCGTTACAGAGGGACAGATAAGCGGACGGGGGACAAGGGTGTGACTGGTTATATTGTGTCTCAGCAAAAAGAAAGATGCCTTCCGAGAAAACCTTCAAACAGAGAAGGAGTTTAGGTAGGAGTCGGACCATTGGGACAAGGGGATTGTACAGGTGACAGCTGGGCCTGTGTTTACATGGGTAAGTTGCCCTTTAACAGTGGGTGCGATGGAGAGGGGTCTAACTTATCAACACGGAACTGGGGGTGTCAAACCTTGGCACTGTTTGGAAACTACAACTTCCATCATACCTTGTTTACAGATTTCCAACAAGACATGCTGGGAGTTGTAGTTTTAAAACGTGGGGTGTCAAGGTTCGATTTGGCTGCCATACAAACCGTATTTACCTATAATAAAGTTTACACATATGGAGCTATATTACTAAGTGTTTTCAGCCTGTAGGTGGGCTAGATGTGTTTTGTGCCTGGTAATCCTGTGTGTTGTAATGAGATCTGGAGAGACATGAGTCCCTGGGCCCTACATAATAATGTTAGAGAGCAGGATGAAATCATCTTTACCAGAAGCTACCACTGCAGAGTGTTGGGGGATGGATCTGCATCCAACAATCCATCAATTATTACCACAGTCCTCAATATTCTATTAATTGTACTTGGTAATAAGATATTCCATTAAATGTGTTCCTGTACAGCAACGCATAGTATTATAAACAAACTTAGGAAGTGTGTACAAAAACATAGTCAAGGTGTTTACAAAAATTAATAGAAAACTATCATGGGCAATACAGGTGCCGATACTCTCCTTTATGTTGGCTTATAATTACTTGCAGTGCTGGCTTTATAAGAAAGTGCAAAGGTTGTCAGTCTGAATTGGGGATTAAAAAAAAGGGAGCCATGATGAGACATGAAAAGTAGGTGTTACCTGTTTGGGGATCACATCAACAGTCACAGAGGCAACATAGTAGCACAAAGGAAACTTCTGGTCTCCATGCTTATTATCCTGATTGTGTTATGTAACATATCATTTGCTTGATTGTCCATGCAATGTATTTATTAACAGCTGCTCCCCTCAATACAACCAGTGATCTTGCCACACACTATGTATAGAGGACAGTAATGAAAAAGGGTTTTCTATGGCATAATTGTTTTACTACAATGAGGTTTGCGCCTGTAACAAATGTTTGGAAAACGGTACCTACTAAGCTATGCTCATACTTTTATGGCCAGCCTAAAAGTCTAAGGGCAGGAAGAATATTCTGAATGAATATTTAGGAGTGGCCTTTAAAAGAGGGTGTGGTTTAATTGTTGGTTCAACACTATCCACTCCAGGAATCCTTCCCTGTAAATACTGAATTGCCCCCGAGTAGTCTTTCTAGGTAATCTTGTCTGATTAGTATAACAGTCTGTGCTGCCTATCATGTAAAAGTTTTTTGTGTGAATGTGTGCTAATTGTACTGTATAGACTTTTGTTATTTGGATTTATTTTTTATTGGTCTTTTTCCACCCTTGCTAGTGCACCAAATAATAGCTGTTAATTGAGGAAAAGCAGCATCTGTTATACTGTATGCAACACTGCACAAGTGCAGGTACTCAGTCCTGAGAGGGTATGACTGTGGTAACATAATATTAGCTCATATGCTTTTTGGCTTTAGTGTTGGGTTTTAAATTCTGTTTGAAGCGGTTATACTTCAGGGCTAAAGAAAGCATTACAGGTTACAACCCAGAATACATAGCATTCACACTGCTGGTCTAATGGCTCACCAATGTGCTTTGTACAGCTCACTTACCATTTTGTGCTGTCACCTTATAATGTTCGCTTCATGTGTAAGCTGTAGAATTTAAGTTCAGTGAAGTCATCATGCAGTGGTTAATGCAGGATTTTCCCATTTCTTTAATACCATAATGTGTAACTTTTCTCAATGCAAAAAGTGGAGGGCAAAAAAAGTTTCATTGATTTTGCTTGCCTTAAGAACTATTGTTTGTTAATGTCATATATAACAAAAGGATTTTCTGTTAATTAACAATGTATAAGATAGAATATAATTTAACAAGATTCTTTGTAACTTTATTTCTGGATACTATCAGTTTGATACCTGTATTTGTTATTCATAGAATAAGGTTCGTACACACGCACGTTCATACACACATGCGATCGCGGGTTCCGACCCACGACGTGTAGAACTAACGTTTGGCCAATGTGTAGGCACTTTAACGGCCAAAACAGTTGTTCGTTCGGAGATCCGTGCAACAATCCCCGAACGAATGACCGTTTCGCCCCATAAAGTGCTACACACGTATAAAAAAAGTCTATGGGCTAGGCCACACTATCGCTTTATTTCGATTGCGCATGCGTTTTCTAACAGCAATCGCGGCAACGCAATCGATTGCGTTTCAGTTCACGATCCGCACATCGCATGTGATCACCATTTTAAAACCTAACCGCATGCAAGTTCGTATCTCATGAATGAAGAATCGCATGTGCAAACGCAGCAGAATCGCCAATCACGCATGCGGCGCAGTGTGCCAGAGCAGCACATGCAATTGCAAAAAAAATTTGCTAATCGCATGTGTTCTGATTAATGGATGCATCATAGCACACCTAGTGTGGCCAGTCCAACCTGTCAACACTAGTGTGCGCTTTCTACACCGCGATAGTTCTGCAATTCTGTACAGATCAACTATGGCAATAAGCAGGACATTTTCACCCAGAGCAGATGCATATTGCCAAAAACCCTAACCATGTATTAAATAATTCCTGGAACCCATTGTAAAAAAAGCAGTTGAAAATTCTATTTTGTAGGTAACAACACGAATAGACACATATGTCTTGGGCCAAAATATCGGTAGTATTTTAGTGTACCGAGACCAACCAAAGTCGGTCTTTCTTTTGTCCAAATCTTAAGAAAGGTAGTTGGACATGTCCAGTCCAAATATCTGCTGTGTGTACCTAGCCTAAAGTGGTCCATATATAGATAATGGTTGTTTGATAACATTTTGCAATGTCAACCTTTCCCCCCCCTAAACCATTACAGACCTGCGAGGTATCCATTTGCAGGTTCATCCACGACCAGATCTTAAGTAGTTAAAAAAAAAAATACATGCTGTATTGAAGTAGCAGCTGGTCAGGGGAAAGGCATGAGGTGTTGGACCTCATTTATATTTGGACATCTTTTTAATTAAATCCAAACCTGGGGGGTCGTTCTTAATTGAAACCATATCCAAAGAAATGCATGAATGTGGAACATGTGGGGACCTGACGATTTCAGTGAGTTCCGCTGCACTCAATTTATAAATTAACCTAACAATGCTTCAATGGCCTCATGTTAAAGTAAAACTCTGGTGTGATGTTGTGATTGTTCTTTTGCATATGCTGGTCAGTCAGGACCTCAAATTGTTTACACTAGAATAGGGCAAAGGACACAGTACAAGAGAAATCTGCATTCTTTGAATCATGTTGAATGGCAGAGGCGCGTGAAGCAGACATGGCTTGATCAAGGAATATAGGACTTTCTTTTGGAGGTTGGTGTGGTGGGCTGACTAACACGCTGGTGAACTGGTGTGAAATGCAGTATTGCAGGAAGTAGGATTTTTTTTCAACTGCCACCTTAAATGTTCGCAGGGGCCACCCATAGCAAATGTTTTAATTGCTTCATGGTAGGGGCACCTGATTTGACAGTTGACATTAGAGCCAATGACTGAATGCTAATCCCCTAGCTGCCTCTTCTGAGCATGCCCAGGCTAAATACTGGTCACTAAATTGCTCAGTTTCCATGAGGCATACAGAAGCATATAATGAATTCAGAGGACAAAAAAAAATATATCAACATATTTAAAAAGAGGCCATTCTCTGAAAGATGTTTTATGAGGGTAGATTTGTCTTTTAAGTCTTAAAGGGCATGTTCCCCAATGTTGAGCAAACTGTGTCAGAATGGCACTTAGGGCTCATTCTAAAGGAAAAATGTAAGCTTTTATTTAACCCTAACTTGTTTGGAGACCATAGTTGCCCTGTAAGGTGGTTATACACTAACTTGATGTTACATAGATTTGATGTTTGATTAAAGGGCATGTCCCCCCCCCCCCACTACTGGCCCCATTGTGTAGTGTAGTTTAATCCTTACCTCACATCCCAGCTCCATATGGTTCTCCTGTAGTCCCCCCCCAAAGTCCCAAACTTCCCACCAGGAGGATAGCAGAGTCCATATAGGACTCTGCCTCCTACCTGGCCTCCAGAAGAAGTTTGGCATGCGTACTGCAGCCTTCTCCCCTCCCCTCTCTCCCTCCGATTAGGATCCCTCCCCCTACCGTAAAAACCATTTCACCAGACATTGCCCCTGTCCCCCCAGCCTCAACCGCTATGTTAGTAACTCAGAAAATGCCCAGAACATTAACTTACCTACCTTTGCCTCCGCCGCACTGAACTCCCAGCAGCCGCGTCCGTGATTGGCTGCGCTCAGCCAATCACAGACGCGACTGCCGGTCCCGCCCCTCTGCTTGCATTTTCTCACAAGCAGAGGGCCGGCAGCGCGGCGGAGGCAAGAGGAAGGTAAGTCAAGTTGGGGCATTTTCTGAGATTACTAACATAGCGGTTGGGGCTGGGGGGACAGGGGCAATGTCTGGTAAAAAAATTTTTTTAAGGGTGGACATAACCTTAACATAAAAGTTAAATCGATAGAAATGTGAAGCGGCTGTTATTACAAGTCAACCATTTTGCCAGCAGTGTGCCAATATTCTTTTTGAAACATTCTTTATACTTTAAAACTTTGATCTTAATAAAGAGAAGGAAGAGGTAAGTAGACATTTCTTGATTAGGTACGTAATATTATAGGTATGTAATATATGTAATATTACTTGAAAATGCATGAAAATGCAGGAGCCTCAGTGTTCAATTAATTTCTCAAAACTATTTTCCAAAAGGGAAATGGATAAGACTCCTGCCTTTTATTACATCTCTATGACAACCTTATCTGTTACCATAATATTTGTGCATCTCCTCCCCCTTGATTAACTCTGGCAGGACTCCTACCAAGGCTGGTACACACCGAAAATATTGGCTGGTGTGGGGCAGCGGCTGCGACCAACATCGATCGTTTGTTCGTCCGGATAGGACGAAGGAACGATCAGACGCTTTGGAAAATTCCGATCGATTGTGCGGTTCTTATGGGAACGCCACGATTGATAGTTGCAGATTCGTCCGCGACCGACAGACATTTGTCCGGCCGAGCGCTCGGTCAGGACGATAGTCCGGACGTGTGTACGGTGTGTACCTACTCCCAGGGGTGCTCGTCCCGCCCCTTTACTAGACAGATGGGCCAAACCATGCGAAGATGTGCGCTGTTAGAAGTTGCTGGAACTGGGGAGAAGGATGGGGGGTAGAGGAACGGGGAGCTGTAAATGCTCTCCCTGGTTTAATTTTCTCCCTGGGGAGAGGAACTAGTGTTTTGGTTCTCATCCTGGGACATTATTAGAGAGGGGGGTTGTTTAGGAATTTAGTTAAAGATTAAAGATTCACACGTTTCTTTCTAAGGCACAACTGATATTGGAATATAGATGCCACATCCAGCTCTGCCGGGATGTGTGAATAAGGGACTTGTGTTTTCCCTGATTCACTTAGTAATAAAACCAACACCAAAATGATAGGTTTGGGTTAGTGATCTAAATGTGTTTTTTTAACATAAGACCTACAGTGATTTAAGATGCTTGCATAGCGTTTGGCAATACTGGATCAATAAGCCTCCTCTAAACATTTTAAGATGAATAGGCTCTGCAGATTGTGATGTTTAGACAAAAGGCAATGCTGACAGCTCTCGGGATAGCTTCAATAATGAATCATGTTAATTTAGTTTCTCTAATGTTGTTGGGTAAGGCTGTTAAGAATTTTACGAGCCCAGAAATGCAGTTATTAAAGGGCATATCCACCCCCAAAACTATAATTTAACCCACTACTGGCCCCACTGTGTAGTGTAATAAAATCCTTACCTTACCTCCATGGCTGCCCTCCAAAGTCCCAAAAACTGGCCACCAGGAGCCTAGCATAGTCCATATAGGACTGCCTCCTGTCTCTCTCTGGGAGAATTTTGCTAGCACCATTCAGCCCCTCCCCTCCCGTTTTGCTCTCCCTCCCCCTAGCGTAAAACCCTTGGTTATATTGTAGGTCTCCCTCCCCCCAGCCGCCATAATAGATTTATCAGAAAGTCTCCCGAACTCTACTTACCTTCCCTCTCTCCCCAGCGTTCTGAGCAGCCGCGTCCGTGATTGGCTGCTCTCAGCCAATCAGGACGCAGCTGCCGGACAGTGCGGCGGAGGAAAGGAGGAAGGTAAGTAAAGATGGGGGGAGTTTCTTAAAATTCTAATATGGCGGTTGGGGCTGGGGGAGGAAGCCCTACAATATATCAAGCATGTTAAAGGGGTGGACATGCCCTTTAATGATGGCTTCTTCCATGAAGTCCTTACCAATATTTGACTAAATCCCTCATTGTTTTTAAAATTCATAATTGAAGCATTATATTAAAAAAAGGTAATGAGTTTCGCTATTACTTTTTACTGTACATTCAATGTTTTAATAATAGTTAAGGTTATTGTAAGGACAATTTTTATGTTTTGTCTTAATACCCACAATGAAATAATGGGCCGATACTGTTTTTATCACAATTACGTAACACTGCTGGCAACAAGGCTTATAAGAAGATATGGTCGGTAAGAAGCGCATTGTCCAGATGGGACTAATGACAGGGATGAACTGGACTAGACCAGAAAAGTTAAAGCATGTAACAGCTGATCCGAAACAACCCCTGGGATAAGGACCTAGTGGTTTAGGCCCTACCCCGGATAGTTTAAAAGGGAAGATAAGCATGTAGGTAACTCTCCTTTAACTGGATACCAATTTCATTAAACTGTCACTGTTGTATATATTTGCACTACATGTTTGCAATGTATAGTCAAATTGCATAAAGTGTAGGCAAACTTAGAAATCGTCTTAATTTTTAGCAATTATACAAAAACTGTGTAAAAAAGAACCTTAAAGGGCATGTCCACCCCCAAAACTAAAATTTAACCCCTAATGGCCCCATGTGTAGTGTTCAAAATTCCTTACTTTACATCTCTGTTCTTATGGTTCTCCTGCAGTGCCTTTTAAAAGTCCAGAAAAGTGAAGAGTAAAAGCGTCATGTGTCATCCGGTCCCTGCTGCTTCCCTAACCTCAACAAGGACTGTGACATGCACAGGAGTGCCCTCCTCTCCGATCTCCATCTCTCTGCTGCATCCCCCTAGCATTAAATCCTGTTTACTAAGGGTAGTCTATCCCATTCCACCCCCAACCTCCAAGTTATATTTGGTAGAAAATCACTGTAAAGTCACTTACAGGCAAAAAGCAAAAACTTTATGCACAAAATAAAGTAGACCACCCCATTCAACCAAACATTTTCCATCACACCTGATGGAGTATTCCCTACTAGTACCTTGAAATGGTTTATCCTATATATCGCCTTTATATCATATATATATAAAACTGTAGGGTAAAGTAATTTAAAGGGCATGTCCAGCCCTTTTTTAAACTTTTCATATATTATACATATGGATCCCCCAGCCCCAACGCATAATAAAATTTTAAAAGTGCCCCGATATGTACTTACCTTCCCTATATCCTCCGCGGCAGTCTCTAGGCCCTCTGCTTGCATGGAAATGCAAGCAGGGGGCGGGACCGGCAGCCGCGTCCCTGATTGGCTGAGAGGCAGCCAATCAGGGACGTGTGGTGCCGTGCTCAGAACGCCGGAGGATAGAGGGAAGGTAAGTAACTACGGGGCAATTCTATGAAATCTGTTACGGCGGTTGGGGCTGGGGGATCAATATAAGAATATATAATGGGGATTTTACATAGGGGGAGGAGAAAAAAAACGGGAGGGAGGGAGGGGGGGGGACGAGCTTCTACACTGCAATTTCCTGGCTTTGGAGGGGCACAGCATGGCAACATAAGGAGCTGGGATGTAAGGTAAGAATTTTTGTACACTACAGAGTGGGGCCAGTATGGGGTAAATTTGAGTTTTGGGGGTGGACATGCCCTTTAACAATTTAAGCATGAGGCCCCACTGTGTTTCTGTGTGATTTTGCCATGTGCTTGTGTCTTCTTTTGCTGTATCTGCTTTTTCATGCCCTTCCGTAAACCTGTTTAGTGCAATTTTGACAATGGACAAAAAATGGTGATTGCATGCAAGCGCACAGTGGGACCTACTTCCTGTGATTAACATTACAACGGACAGCGTTTGTAATGTGGCAAAACTGCAGCAGTGGGTCCTAGCCTTAAAGAACTGTTATCACCATTCTTTTGAGAAAAATGTTGGATCTTTCCTTTAAGGAAGATATTTTCTTAAATGGTCATTCCACTTTAACCATCCTAGGCCATACAACGCATCCGTTTCCGTTTTGCGCAGGGTGGATTTGATTTAAATCACTAGTCGGTAAGGATTGATTTAAATCGTTTTTTTGCATAAAGACCAATTATGCTGGTATAACTTCAATATGCAAGTTGATAAGGATTTTTTTAGAATAATAACAATTTAAATAGATTTACTCAACTGAAATTATAACATTACAAGCATTTGTTATTTGCTTAAAACAAACATCCAGATTTATTCCCATGCAAACAATCAGAAAAATTTTTTTATTCTATGACTGAACCTTGAAACTTAGCACTGAAGGGGTTGATTCTGTATTTATAGGTTTGTAGAAACAATGATTAAGGTGTCTTCTCTTAACTCTGTTCATGTTATAACATTTTTGCTGTGAGAAGAGGGTGCAAACCAAGTATCTGTGATAATATCTTGTAGGCAGAGAAACTGCCCAATAATCTTAGAAAAAACCTTGGAAGAGCATGTCATGACATTGTGAAAGGATTAATGGAATTTATACCAAAAAAATTAAACATACCGTATATACTTTAGTGTAAGCAGAGGTTTTTCAGGCTTTAAAATAAGCCTGAAAATCGAACTTCGGCTTATACTCGGGTCAATCACTTACTGCAATCCAGATGCTGCTCGCTCCACAACCCGCATCCACTGCTCTGCTTGGCACCGGTCACACTTCCTGGTGCTGAGTAGTGACCTGGCCTGCCGGGGGGGTGCTGTGCCACTGCAGATGTTTGGAAACTACAAACTCCCAGCAACTAAAGCATGCTGGGAGTTGTAGGTTCCAAACATCTGGTGTGCCAAGGAATTGGGGATTACTGTCCATTTAAAGGGCAACTATGCCTCAAAACAATACAGAATCAGGAGAATGGTATCTATTGTTGTTGAAAAGATTGCCTTCTGTTCTGTATTGTTTGAAGCTTAAGTTTCCCTTAAATGAACAGCAGAATTCCCATATAGTAGTCCCATACAGTAATTTGGCGATTACTGTATGGGGACTACTGTATAGGAATTCTGCTGTCCATTTAAAGGGCAACTTAAGCCTAAAACAACACAGAATAAGAGGCAGTAGGTCATAATTTCTACCCTCGAATTTCTACTATACTCGAGTCAAGTAGTTTTTACTCCTTTTTCGGGTAAAAATTGGTACCTGGCTTATACTCGGATCGACTATATAGGGTATATAAGGTTACATACAACCTTATTCTTCATAATTGAAAACATCTTTATTTCATGATGGAATAACCTTTGGATGGTAATATATTTTCCTCAAAAAGCTTATTTAAAAAAATCCGATTTTTAAAAAAAAAAATCTTTGATTTTTATCCACCCTGGTTAGCGTGCACCATTTTTTACGCAAACACATGCGTTTTTAGAATGTTAAAAACAAAAAGGCATGCGCAAACGCTGAACAGCGCGCAACAACGCACAGAAAACACATGCACAATCGTGTGCGATACTGCTCACGATTGTGTGTGTTAGTGGGCCTCAGCCTTATGTCCTGTATTTTGCAGGACAGCCCCTTTATTTGAGATGAGGTCCGCCATATCCAGCACAATGTTCTGTTAAAGCAGCTGAGACTGCATCTCAAATCTAGATTTGTCTTGCACGGGACATCCCACCCTGGCGTACCTGGCTTCGGGCAGGGTAGGGAGAAGGAGGCGTGGCCGAATTACACATAAAGGGGGGGGTCAGGGTATGGGGCCAGTTATGTATGCCCCTAGCCACGCCTCTAACGTGACAAATTACGTCACGTTAGAGGTGTGGCTAGGGTGTGTAACTGGCGTGTGACGTAATTTAAGTCACACTAGGAGGCTGGCCAGAAGAAAGAAGACGTTCTGGAGGCGGATCTCAGGTAGGTTATGGTCAGGGAGTTTGGGTTGGTCTCGCGGGGTGTGCGGGAGACCACCCCAAAATCCGGAAGACTCCCGCGAGGATGGGATGTCTGCTTGCACTACTTCTTGTGTGCGCAGCTTGGAATGAGAGGGGCTAAACAGAAATCTAAGCACTTGATTTGGTGCGGAAACTATTAGAAATAAGGATACCCTTTTTCAAAAAGCAATGCTACAAGGCAAACAGCCCAAACATTTAAATATTATACTTCAGGTACCACGTTAAAATGGAACAATCTAAGGAAAACAAAGCAAGTTGTGTTCAACAAAGTGCAATTTAACTACAACCACTGGTCACTGCTGGCACACAGCTAAACAGAAAATGTGGATTGATGAATTTGCATGCAGTAGGCAGTGGGTAACTAACTTTTCTCCACTTATTTTATTACCCTGTGAGTTGGCACTCAATGCTAATATTATAGGGTTTAAAACATGCTAAAGCAAGGTCAGGAGGTGGAAATTGACTTATTGGCATTGAAATATGCAAAATAAAGCATGTGTATGTGCTGGATATGTTTAGTGCACCACTGTCTCTGAAATGTGTCCTTAGACACATTTTAAGCATCTAAAGGGATGTCCACCCCCAAAACTATAATTCCCCCCACTACTGGCCGCACTCTGTAGTAAATAAAAATACCCTCCAGGAGAAGTTTGGCATGCGTGCTGCAGCCTTTCTCCCCCTGCCGTTTTGGACTCCCTCTCCCTAGCCCAAAATCCCTATAATATTTGTAGAGCTTCGTCCCCCAGCCCCAACAGCTATATTTTTTTATTCCAGAAACTTCCCCAAACATTACTTACCTTCCCTCTTTCCTCCGCCGTTCAGATCTACTGGCAGCCGCGTCCGGATTGGCTGCCTCTCAGCCAATCACAGACGCGGTGACGGTCCCGCCCTCTGCTTGCAGTTCCGCGCAAGCAGAGGGCCGGGCAGTGCGGCCGAGGAAAGAGGGAAGGTAAGTATGTTTGGGAAGTTTCTGAAAATAAAAATGTAGCGGTTGGGGTGGGGGACGAAGCCCTACAGAATGTTAAAAGTTGTGAGAAGGGGTGGACATACCCTTAAAGCTCTTCATGACCCTTTTAAAACTTTATATCTCAATGTGGCAAAATGTCTGGTGGCTGTTATTAAAACCTTTACTAAAAGCAAATTACCGGTACATCCTGAGGGATATATTGATCTGTTGATTTTGAGACTTCTCTTTTTCTTAAAGGAGAACTAAGTTAATAGAAGCGTTCAAATTAAGCGTTCACGTAATAAGGACCTAACTCCACCACTATATTAAAAAACACTACGCCAGGTACCCTCGACCAATTTTAGCTGATAATTTTGGCTTATAGACGTACATTCAACATACATAGGCTGTTGGTCAGAATTTAGTTGTAGAGCCTGACCAATGTTGAAATGTTCATTTTTGTTGTCATTTACCTAATGGGTGATGCCTTGTTCTGACCAATTATAATGCAAGATAAGTCAGGAATGCATGGTGTTCCTTTTCCCATGATCATCTGTAATTGGTGATGTCAGTTTGAGTTATATATTCAATTGTGTTCTGTTTTTTTTCTGCCCATGGTGAAAATTATTGCTGTGGTCATTAAGACCATTACAGGTTATTACTGTTAATGATCTTTATAAATAAGGGCCTGGGGGTGATGGATCAATATATTTAGATAAATGGAGCAGCACAATAGTTTTAGACAACCCATCTTAAGTTATGCTCCAGCATATGTGCTTGCACACTGGGATGTTCACATCCAGTGGTAAACCAGAGACAATTTAATGGAATGAGGATACAATACACTTTATTATACATTAACTACAACGTCTCTAATATAACAGAAATAAATATCTGTGGTATTCAGTTAAATTAACTGTACTTTAGTTCTTGAAGACATTTTGCTTGTCATCCAACTGTCTTTCTCAATTCAGAATACTTGTATAAGAATCTGTTTTCAATTATGTACCCTGGAAAGTCCCAATTAGCATATGACAGCCAGGTGTTAGGGACCTTCTGAATGCAAGGCGTGGATGCATTGAAGCTAAGAGGAGTTTTCGAAACTGCCCAGCTTAAGGTGTCAAAACAGCATTGTACATGGCATACAGTTGGTGTCGACCCCACCCCAATTCAGGCTTGGTTTCTTCATTTTCACATAAATGGCCTCCTTGACACCTCTCTTGAACCAGTCCTGTTCATTTGCCAAGATGTTTACATTACAATCTTCAAAAGGTATATAATTTTTCCTAAAGATGCAGGTACACGTCTGAGTCCTGACCCGAGAAATTTGCTCTTTTGGGCTGGGCTATACGTTGGTGCAGTTGCTGATTTGTCTCCCCCACATACAAATCAGAGCACTCTTCACTGCACTGTGTATATGATGCCGCTTTTTTGTGTTTCTATACTGAATCTTTCGAATATACCAATTGCTGCCTCAGTGTGTTGTTTGGTTTAAAACAGACAGGTATACGGTGTTTTTTGAAAATTCTTCATCATTTCTTGGAGACCCCTGCTACATATGGGATGACCATGTTCTTTCTCCTGCCTTTCACCCTTTATTGTTGGTATTAATATTATTTTTTTCCCTTCTACTTCTTTTGACAAAGGCCCAGTACAGATATCCACAAGTTTTAAGGGCCCCTCTGAGGTGTTTAATTTCTTTAGCCTTCACCTCTGTGCTAGTTGGGATGTTCTCTGCTGTGTTGCAGGGTTCTGATGACACCCAGCTTGTGATCTAAAGGGTGGTGTGAGTCAAACATCAAATACTGGTCTGCATGGGTTGGTTTTCTGTAAACCTCTACTTCCAGTTTACCATTCTCCCTGACTTCTACCAAGCAGTAAGACACTGTTTTGACACCTTACCCTGGGCACTTTCAATAACACATCTCAATGCATCCAGGCTTTGCGTTCATAAGGTCCCTAACACCTGGCTGTCATATGCTAATTGGGACTTTCCAGGGTACATAATTGCCAACAGATTATTCTACAAGTCATTCTGAATTGAGAAAGCCAGTCGGATGACTAGCAAAACGTCTTCAAGAACAAAACTTCAACTCCAGTTGACCACAGATAAACCATGACCTGGATGAAAGAGAACCTTCACAAAAATAACTATTTCACAAGGAGTAGTACACCTATTTTTTTTTGTGGTCTAATGTGTTTGTGTTATTGAGGCACATGCCTGCTAAAGTATGGGTTTTTCCAGTTCATTAAGTCTGATTTTTAATTTTTCAGAACAAAGAGTGGAAGATGTGAGGCTGATTCGGGAACAGCACCCAACTAAAATTCCAGTGAGTGATCTCCCATGTGAAATCAAGCAACTGTGTGCAAATCACAATAGAAAGCAACATTTGGTTTAGGAAGACAAATCAATGCAAATCTCTTTTGTGTGGCAGCAGTAAAAATATATATACGTTAAAGGGCATCTATACTGGGAAAATGATTTTTTTTTTCTTTCTTTCCATGTGTTCTATAATTCCCCACAACCCCCAGAGTGTCTTCACTTTTTCAGATTCCCTCTCTGTTCTAAGATGCACCAGTTAGGAGTAGAGGAATGCAATCACGTATTCTTCTACTTGTACTGTCAATCAAATCCCTGTAACGTGATCCCCCCTCCCTGCTCTGTAATACACAGAGATAAGAGCATTAGCAGGGGGAGAAAGGTAGCTTTGATGGTAGATATAAGTCTGCACTTGACTCCCCTTCTAAATAGCTTTCACTGATTGATGATGGGTCACAAATTGAGAGATCGTAAACTGTACTGTTCTTCTTTCGTGTCTCCAGGACAGCTTGCTTTCTATTGGCCACTGTGTGTGGGTGTGTTTTTCAGGATGTTGAACTTTTAACTCCTACTGCACATGATAAGCTTGTCGGTTAGCCGGAGTTGAGACATGGAGGAGGTAACAGAGGGGAGGGGGAAGGGGGGAGTGCTGCACAGAGATCTGACACCATGGTTAAACAAAGTCACTGACAGAGATACTATAGATGCCCTTTAAGGGCCTTACATTGTACATTTGTTTTAAAGGAATAGTTCACTCCCAAAGTAATCCTTTAATATATTGATTGAAGCCCGGGAGGTTAAGGAGCTATGCCTTACTTTTCATTCTTTAATCAATAGCTCAGGATCCGGGAAAAAAGATTCAAGAAACTTACGTTGCGTGATCCACTGCAGTTACAGTGACCAGTCCTGACTGCTTCCTAGTCCTGTACAGCTATAGCGCGCCTGCGTGAAACTGCGCGCTATAGTTAGACAGAAAAGGAAGCGGTCAGGGATTTCACTGTTCTTAACCTCCCGGGCTTCAATCAATACATTAAAGGAATAGTTCACTTTAGGAGTGAACTATTCCTATAAAACAAGCTTCTTTTACAAAGGAGTTAAGGGGTCCATTCATACAACAGTTCTATAATACAATAATCATATCATGTGTGGTTCCAAACAATTAAATTGGTCTGATAAGAATAAGGGGTGGTGTTTTCTGCTTACACTGAGCTGTGACATTACCAGCACCATTGCTTTGCCCCCATGTCTCAGGTTTGGGCATGCCCAATTATATCTGGGGACAGAGCAGCAGCATTATAAGTGCTGCCCCTGAAATTCTTAAACATTGTAAATGTACCCACAAGCCCGAAAAGAAAATAAGGGAGATTCAATAAAAGTTCTTATCGTTTAAAATGGTGCTAATTTTGCCCCAACCAATCAGATCTTATTTAACATTTCAAAGCTAATATCTGATTGGTTGGGGCAAAATTAGCACCATTGTAAATGATAAGAACTTTATTGAATAACCCTGAATGTTTTTTTCATAGAGAATGGTTGCAGGTCTTTAACAATCTTCAGAAAAGATCAGGCAAACATGAGCTCCTCCCAATTACCATCTAAAAAGTATTAATAGCTTGTGCAGCATGCACTGAAACAAATCCATCATTAATCTACTTTGTGCAAAACAGGTGTTAATCACATACAAAACATTAATAATTATACTGAAGCAAAAAGTTGAGTGATTGTACTGAAAGGGAAAATGTTTTGCTTATTATGCTTTTTGTCACTAAAGGAAAACGGTCTTGTGTATAGTGTTTTCTCAAAAAGCAGTTAAAATGAAAAGTAGTTAGGACAGGGATATAGGATTGGTAATTCCTACCTCCCAATATTGTTTCTGTGAGGAGCACCAGCCCAAAGAATGTTGTTTCGGACAGTCTCCCTCCTAAATTCAGCACTATGAAAGCTATTCATGCTGTAGCTTCTCAACGAAACAATATTGTGAGGTAGGTAGGAATAATCACCCCTACCTTACTGTCCCAGGTACTTTCCATTTTTAAAGTTAATTTGTACAGTATAGTTACCCTTTATTATTTGCTTTCAATTTGCTTTTCTGCAGGTCATCATCGAAAGATACAAGGGAGAGAAGCAGCTCCCAGTCCTAGATAAAACAAAATTCTTGGTACCAGACCATGTTAACATGAGTGAACTTATAAAAATAATCAGGTGAGACAGCAAAAGAAACTGTTAAAACATTCTACTGCTTGTTAAAGTTCTGGTGGATTATGTTATGCTTCTACCAGAATGATCATCGTTTCCACCTTCCCAGAACAGAACAGACAGTAGTACAGCAATTGTTGAAAAGAGAAACTAATTACAGTAAGTTCTAGTAATGCTCCATGTAACAGCTACATTTTTAAGCTTACAATGCTTCAGCGGTTTAAAAATTTATTTAAAAAATCTTGGCGTCCCTGCGGCTCGTGCTACACTCAGGTAAAAGGGTTACCAGCAGAGTATTGGATCAATCCGCCCGAGGAATCAGAGATAGGGGAGCTGTTCACGATCAGGCAAACACACCGTGGGATAGAGGAAAGGTAAGTATGAGAGCGTCTGATCAGAAATGCTGTGTGTGTAGCCATTTACCAATCAGAATTTCATTGGTTAAATGTCTACACCCACTGCATTTCAGGTGTATTGTATCTTTGTTTTTTTCTTCAAATAAAGAGTTTTACTTGTTAGTGGATAGCTTGGTCAGTGAACTATCAATCCATAAAATTATGGATAAAATTAGGTAATGCATAGCGTTTCTGAAAACAAGGAATGTTGCAGGTTACTGGTATTGATACATAAAGAGTTGATCCAGGAATATTTTCGATTGCCACTTGAGTCAGAAAGGAAGTTTTTCCGCTTTATAATTCTGGTGGATTTTTTGCCTTCCTCTGGATCAACAGTTAGGCAGGAAATGTGGGTATTGCTGAGTAGATTGAACTGGATGGACATATGTCTTTATTCAACCTCAAATTCTTTAATATACATATAATAATTACTGACACACACACTACACATGCCAGCCTTATCATAAAATAAAGGGCACTCAAGGTTGACCTTACACGCAAATACCGGACCCAATCCATTTTGTCTGCTAACCGCATGTTCACTACCTGAAAAAAAACATGCTTGGTGATCTTTAGGTATGCTCAGTGGGATTTACCAAGGAATCAAGAGAAATTCTCTACTTGGCTACCTGGGGTTAAATGGAGAGGGTATAGTAAATATAAAAATAAAAGGGGGACAGTGGTTTATGTAATAAATATTTTATTAAATTCATATAGATATACCATTACAACATGTATATTATTTAAACCCTTAGCTTCTGACCTTTAAGGGCTAGGGCACACTACCACGTTTTAGCATGCACTAGTATAGGCCATTAGGTGCGCGGGTGTCTGTTGCACTGTAATCTGCTTATCTGAGCGCATGCGATCCTTTTTTGTGCGAAAAATAGAAATGGCTGAAATTCACAGTTTAAATATAAAACAGTAAACAATAGTTCCTTTTTAACGCTACCTAATGATTGATCCAGAAGAAGGAAAAAAAAAAAAAAAAAAAAAACAGCTAAGAGGAAAAAAATCCTTCATGTTTCCAAATGGCAATCAGAAAGTATCCCTGTACCAACCAGAATTACAGTATATGTATTAATACCAGTAATTCTCAATATTATATAGTATTCCTGTACCTACAAGAACTACAGTATATGCATTAATACCAGTAATTCTCAATATTATATAGTATCCCTGTACCAACCAGAACCACAGTATATGTATTAATACCAGTAATCCTCAATGTTATATAGTATCCCCATACCAACCAGAACTACAGTATATGTATTAATACCAGTAATTCTCAATATTTTTTAGTTTTAGAAACTTATTCATCCCACTTTTAAAGCTATTCAATTAACTTGCCATTACCACATCTACTTGAAGATAGCAGATGTGGTAAAGAAACCCTTCCTAAACTGAAGATGAAACTTATTTTCGTCTACATTTAAAGGGTAAGTACACAGTATAAACAACTTTGTTAGTAGCTAACTGTGGATTAAAATCAAAATGTGGTGGTCTTTATTTTTCGCCCCCACGAGATTTGCAAAGCAGTATCACACACTTGGCCCCAGAAATCGAATCAATTTAACTCGCGCTGTATGCACATCAGATCAAGTAGCGCGCACACGCAGATTACATCATCACGCAGGCCAGATACAAAACAGGCAGATTTTGCCCCTTCCCCTCGCGTTTTTGAAGGAGAGGAGGCTGCCTGAGCTGTGTGTTGGAATCAGACAGTTACCTCTCCTCCAAAAACGCGTGAGGAAGGCGCGAGATCTGTTTTGTATCTGCCGCGGTCGTGCGCACAGCGAGAGTCAAACTGATGCAATCTCTGGGGCCAAGTGTGTGATGCTGATTTGCAAATCTTGTTGGAGCGGTCCTTACAAAGGAATTAGACCGGAGAACACCTTCAAGCACTGAATGTAAGGTATGGCAGAGAAATAGGCAAAAATAAAGACCACCACATTTTGATTTAAAGCCACAGATAGCCACTAACATCAAGTTGTTTATACAGTGTACTTACCCTTAAAAGGATGTCCACCTGTCCTCTGATATGACCTATTGGTGAAAAATGCACCAGAGAGTTTATTATATGTATAAATTTTGTATAAAGTGATCATATCCCCACGCAAACGTCGCTTATCCAACGTAAACAGCCCTAACTTGTCTAATCTGCCTGCAAAGTCAAGCCCCTCCATTCCTCTTATTTTAGTTGCCATTTGGTGAACTGCTTCCATTTCCAGAATGTCCCTTTTGTATATGGGATTCCAAAACTGCACCGCATATTCCAAATGAGGCCTTACCAGTGCCTTGTAAAGAGGGAGAATCATAGTTTTCTTTCCTGAATATATTCCCCTCTTTATACAAGACAAACAGGGTTATTCAATAAAAATTCCTATCGTTTAAAATGGTACTATTTTTGCCCCAAACAATCAGATGTTCGCTTTGAAATGTTAAATAAGATCTGATTGGTTGGGGCAAAATTAGCACCATTTTAAACGATAAGACCTTTTATTGAATCTCCCTGAATGTCTTGTAGCTCTAGCTGTTGCTGCCTGACATTGTTTGCTACAGCTAACTCTGTTATCTACTAGAACCCCTAAATCTTTTTCCATTAGAGATTCACTTAGAACAGAGTTATTTATGGTGTAGGTGGCACAAGGATTGTTAAACCCCAAATGCATCACCTTACATTTATCTACATTGAATCTCACTTGTCTTACTGCTGCTCTTTTAGATAATCTATCTAGGTCTGCTTGCCGCATTTGCAAATCCTTTTAAGTTTCCAAAGCTCTGCATAGTTTAGTGTCATTAACAGACAGATATCTTGCTCTCAATGCCCTGAGGCACTCTACTTAGAACTTAAGCCCACATGGATGTATCTCCATTGACCACCACTTTGTGTACAAATTGTGTCTGTCTTAATGTAAAAAATAATGTATCCACTGCTGTTGAAAGTATATATTAGATGTGTGACTAAAATATAGAAATGTTTTAGTTAAACTTTTGTTCATTCTTTGTGCCACAGACGTCGCCTTCAGCTGAATGCCAATCAGGCTTTTTTCCTGCTAGTAAATGGCCACAGTATGGTGAGCGTATCCACACCAATTTCTGAGGTGTATGAAAGAGAGAAAGATGAAGATGGATTCCTGTATATGGTTTATGCCTCACAGGAGACTTTCGGAATCGCATTTTCATAAATGATTTGCAACTTTTTTGTTTTAATTGTTCTCCAACATAAGGGGGCATCATTAATAAAGCTTCTAAAGCAGATCTTTCCAAAACACACAAACATATATGTATATGTACAACTTCCCATAAACAAATTTCATTTTTTAATAAGGCACTAAATTCAAATAAATCTACTTGCTTTTTCTTACGAAATGGTTAGATAAACCTAATGCATTTTCCTGTAATGTGACAAGTAGAAACAACCTGTTTGGTAAAGTTTATTTGCACCAAGCAAGTACTTGAAATGGTAGTTTAATATAGTATTTAATACACGCATTGCTATTGTCTCTGTGTATCATTTTAAAGAGAAAATGGTATTGGAAAGAAATTCAAAAGACACTTAGCCAGATGATAGGGAACATTTATTTTTACACTAATATAAAAGGAAGATTCTGTTTAATAGAACTTTGTTAAACACAGCACAGTAGTTGGGTGTTTAGAAAATTGCATGAACTCAATGGTAATAATTTCACCTGTTTTAAGTTACCAGCTGCCAACCCAATTTGTGTTAAAAAAAAAAATGAGAAGAGTATTTAATCTGCAGGAAGTATCTGTTGGTATTTCAGCTATTGCATATCGCAACATGCTTGGGAAATAAGTAACAACCAAAGTTTCAAACTTATCCTTCTTAGTTAGGGTATGGTAACCAATCAGAAGGATAGAAGGAAGCCATGCCTCTGTATATGATGATGGTCAAATACACCTTTGGCATGTTTAACATTAAACATTGTCTACATTCATATGTTCCAACATGTAATTTCTTGTATGAGCAATGTGTGTGGGGGTGCTATAACATGATTTTTGATAACATGTGTGCGTGCTATAAAATGATTTTTGGAATGCTACAATTAAAGTCATATCAAAGACCACTGTCTAATTTATAAGTGCTGGAAGATACAAGCAAATTATTCTTTTTGTGTTGATCTGGGCAACAGATGTAACCTATCAACGTACCATGCTCCCTTTTTACTGCTGCCTTTATTGCATTTAGCTGAACTACTGGCAGGTTATGTCTCTTAAACTTGAAAATAAATGCACAGTAAGTTATATTAATTCAGTTATAGGTCATCCTATTTATGGTAGCAGTTTTGCCAGGTGGTATTAAGAGGGAACATTTAATCTGTGTACATGTTTAGTAGTCTTAGAGAAAATGTTTTCTTGAATGTTAAAATGTGTTTGTTTTTGAGGATCTGATTTTTCATTACAGGATCAACAATTTAGCGATATATAATGGCATTTCAACATTTAAAAATACTTTTCATTAACCCTTTGCATGTGTTTCATTTCAAAGTTTATGCTTTTTTTTTCCTGTTTTTTTTTTTATTGTAAACTTCCCTGCATAATACTGGCATACATAAAACTATTGCTGAATAGCCTCATAGTCTAGAAATCAATATGATAGTTCTCTTTCTCTTGTTCTTTTAATAATATTACTGTATAAATAAAACTGTTTTATATATATCAATTTGTTTTTGTGGTTATAACTTGCTAACAATTTTTTTCTTTATTCTGCTTGAATAATACAGAAGTGTTTAGTGTACAGAACGGCCTATCTAAAGCTTGCCATCAGGGCCGTCTCTAGACTTTTTGGCACCTGAAACTTTTTCTAAAAGCTGCCCCTCCCTCGCGCCCCACTGGAAGAGGTGTTTTAGAATTGAAAGTCCGGAAGTGGGGTGTGGCTTTTTACACATGATTGGTAAATGATGGTATTATATGCCCACAGTGATTGGTAAATGATGCCCAACATTGATTTTTGATCTGCAGGGCTGACAAACATTTATTTTGATCAAATGATATGCCAGTCAGAAGGGAGGGGGGAGAGTCATAGCTGCATTCTATTGTGCAAAGAAAGTCATGGCTGCCCCTGCTATTTAAAGTGACAGAACTGCATTTTTGGGGCCCCAGGCACATGATGCCATCAAAACTGCTGATGGCAGTCCTGCTTGCCATACATTTATTAACATTTCATAGATACACATTTTGATAGGACTTATTGAATAAAATTATTTGATTGACCTTTTGATCAAAACGGAAATGATTCCAAAACCACACGGGAATAAATTAATGGTCAATTATTTGCGGATTAATAGCAAGTTTGTAAATCAAACAAACTGGAATTGATTGAGAGGAATGATTGATGGAAATGTGACAAATCAAGGTTTGTTTGATTCTAGACAAACATTTGTTAGTTGAATGCAAAGAAATAAAAAAAAAACAATCCTAAACACAACACGTCAAAGAACGGTTTAAATCAGAATAAAGTGATGCTCTGGAATGGCCAACTCCTGACCCTAATTCAATTAAAAAGGTTGTGGAAAGAAATAAAGAGAGTGTGGTTCATGCGATAAAACCTACCAAAATGTTCAGGATAAACTGTTACTGCAAACATTTAGCTTTATTGCTGCATAAGGGGGTTCAATTGAAATACTGAAAGCACATTTCCCTTTTGCCACAAGCAAATGTGTTTTCTTCATCTACTTTTAGGACTTGTTTGAAAATCAGATGTTTTAGGTTGCTAAAAAGCTAATGCCTGTTGGTTATGTGTGCGCGTCCGTGCATGCAATGACGTGTGCGTCGCGACATCATGCGCATACACGGAACCAACAGGCATTCGCTTTTGAGGCTCAAGAAGCAGGAGAGGAAATCTCAGAGGGGTGGAGATTAACATTCAGCTAAGCAGTAACAAGATGTCGGCAACTTTCAACAGGTTTTTTAAAGCTGCAGCTTCCAACTAAACTTGATTTTACAGCATACTTATCCTTTAAAGGACAACTAAAGCTCCAGAGCAACACTGAACCAGAAGGCAGAACACCTTGATACATAACCAGTAATCTGTATCTTACCTTTCATTTTGATACGGGGGCTGGGAAATTTACCTACATAACATAAGGTTTGTGTTTTACTTCCCAGCATTCTACTATCACACAGTTTGGTCAACGACCATTATGTTCTGCACATGCGCAGTCCTTAGCTAAGGCAGAAACTTGTTACAGGTCACTCCCATTAATAATTTCTAGCCAATCCTTTTACTGGACAGATAAAGCAAGGAAGCATGCGACTGAGGTCAGGAGGTGTGGTCTGACACTGCCCATACACACAGATACTTCATGCAGTTTGTAACAGGCTTACATTACTTTAATACAATTTACTATAGTGGGATTTTATAGTTTATTGGTCTTTTTAAGGGGGTTGTTTTCAGATTCTGGATTATAAAAAATTGAGTTTAGTTCTCCTTTAAAGTATATCAGAAACAAACCCAAAGGTGAATTTCACAGAAAGCCTGTGGCGAAAGGTTTTAATCCAACACTAATTAGAAAATCTAACCTCTTCTGAATGAAATGGTATGGACCTACAAACTCTGAGCTATGTAACGGTACCATCTTTTATACATACATGTACAGGAATGTAAATGGAAACCATGGGTGTTTGACGTGTTTCACGGCATCACAGCCGCTTCCTCAGGAATAACCCATATAACCCATAAGGGAATGGGTTATTGGTTCACAAACAGAGAGTGGTGGTAAATGGAGTTTTAAGCGGAGTGCCTCAGGGTTCTGTACTGGGGCCGCTTGTTTAATCTGTTTATAATTGACTTAGAAGGGGGCATTGAGAGCAAGGTCTCTGTGTTTGCTGATGACAGAAGATTTAGTAAGTACTTAGAATACTTATTTGAGAGCTTTTTAAAGCATGTGCCCAGTTTGGAAAAGACCAGAAAGGGTCTTTTTTTAACCATTTACCTTTTAGGGCTAGGCCCCACTAGGCTATTTTGGTGTGTGCTGTATTAGCGTAGTGCTCAGCACACACCAATAGAAGAGGATGGGGATGGTGCCACTATCTCTGCTGCCCTGCACTGCTGACCCTTTTTACAGTGCATGCGAACACCATTTTTGGTGTGCAGTGCATGGGCTGTGATAGGTTAGAATTTAAAGAATTGCAGCTCACGTGCAGGGTAGCGCACATGAATTGAGCGACTTTGTGATTTCGCTGCGTCACACAATTCTTGTGCGCTGCCTAGTGCATCCATGCACTTAGTGCCAACAGACTTTCCTATTAATACTTTGAGTGCCAGCACTTTCCCAGAGTATTGACATTAACCCTTTAGTGCCAGCACTTTCCCAGAGTATTGACAGTAACCCTTCAGTACCAGCATTGACATGATATACAGTATGTGCCTGCTTTCCATGTCACAAACATTGAATTGTTCACTCCTCGCCTACTCTAAGTTCTAATTGGAGAGTTGGGTGGAAGGAAGAAAGAGGCAGGGATAGGGATCACATGGCTGCTAGTCACAGGGGCCACTGTTATAAAGTCTGCAGCAGTTTTTACTTGCCCTTATAGAGCTGCTCTTCACAGTACTATTAGCTGAGCTCATCCCTCCCTCCTTCCTTCACCTTCAGTTCATTTGCAACATTGTTTCCAAGTAGAGGAAGCTGATTTCAGACTCTCTACTAAATACAATGTTACAAATTACAGCAGAACAGGAAGAGCAGTTCTAACACAGCAAGTTTAGCTGACATGGAGATGCTAGAGAGAACACTGGGCCAGCACTCTGGTTTAACATTGGTTCCTTATCTCTTTGCCGAGGTGGCCTGGAGAGTTCTTGGATAGCTGTACCAGTGTGTAAGCATTCTTCACTGCAAAAAGTAAAACACAAGAAAAGCGACATCATATATGCAGTGCAGTGAAGAATGCTCTGATTTGTATGTGGGGGAGACCAAACAACAACTGCATCAACGTATGGCCCAGCACAGAAGAGCCAATTCCTCGGGTCAGGACTCAGCCGTGTACCTGCATCTTAAGGATAAAGGACATACCTTTGAAGATTGTAATGTTAACATATTGGCAAAGGAACGTGACTGGTTCAAGAGAGGTGTTAAGGAGGCCATTTATGTGAAAATAAAGAAACCAAGCCTAAATAGAGGTGGGGGGGGGGGGTTCGACACCATCTGTCTGCCATGTACAATGCTGTTTTGACACCTTACTCTGGGCGTTCCTATAACACCTCTTAGCCACTATCTAATCACACCCTTAACACCTGGCTGTGATATGCTAATTGGGATTTTCCAGGGTACATAAGTGCCACAGATTCTTGTACAAGTCATTCTGAATTGAGAAAGCCAGTCGGATGACTAGCGAAACGTCTTCAAGAACTAAACTTCAAGTCCGGTTGATCTAATTGAATACAACAGATATAAGTTTATGTATGGTGTGCAAACCTCTATGCCAAATGTTGTACCTGCTACCTATATCGCAGCCCATCTGCCAAAACGTAATGTTTAAATTAAATTGGATGGGTCCATAGAAGTGGTATAGCCAAAAGTTTAGTATTAGTAATATGAAGACATCTTGGATATAAAGTAATACCTTTTATTGACTAACTAAAATTATTGAAAATGCAAGCTTTCGAAGCACTAGGCTTCTTCCTCAGGCATGATACAATACTGAAACTTGTAAAGCACTGTATTTTATACATACTAGAACAAAGACTTTCTGACATTACACAGAGGTTATCTTTTGCCCCCATGCCTGATTGGCAATGGCTGTCGTCAATAAAACAGTAAATACACATTCAATGATCACAGGCAGTAATAAAAGAATAAGCAAGGGTTAAACAAACAATCAGATACACTTCACCTCTAGTGTCCATGGAGGGTCTGGTATAAATGAGATATTTATGGGTTTGGGTGGTTTAGAGCAATTTAGTCTGATTACCTCTACATGACATTAAGATTAGAAACATAGTGACCATCGGACGTTGGAGGAGATTGTGGGGACAAGCTTTCATACAAGGAAATTGCATATGGATAGAGATTAACACTGGCGATAAGGAATAGTTCGGGTGAAGCGGCAGCACATTGCTTAACAACCCATTTCGGCTGAGTGGCAAGTATATCAGCTATACCGGGTATCCGTACATTTATGACTGTGATATCAAGTGTTTTAGTGTTTGCCAATAAGTCCCGATACGCAGTATTCTGTAAGCCAAGTGATTCACTACTGTTATATATGTCCTATCAAGATATTGGAAATGCTTGTGACCGCTAGAGTTGTAATTTGGGATATCTAGCAAGAACTCGGTCCGGAGGACATTAATAATTCACCGTGGGTGTACATATTGGTTTTCCTCTCACAATCGGAATATAATCCTCTACACAGTTCATCAAGATGGATGTCTATTAACATATGGGACAATAACGGTGGATCCCTATACTTAGCATTTGTGGTTGAATATAAGTCCAGTTAGAGATCGGGGACGCCCGATTTTTTAGTTTTAGTTTTAGCCATGGTGTATTTTGGTGTTTCGGTATATTAATGTTTATATGGTAATAAAGAAATGTTTTTAGACAATTTGATCCACTCTTTCCTTTCACATTCGTACACAGTGTTTATGTGACTGATGGTTTCATAGTATTGGGAATTCAAGGGATGGAGTGCTATATTGTTGAGGGCTCTATGTTTAGGGCTATCCCTATATATTTATATTTAAAGTTTAGATCTTTGTTGAGTCCAGAGTCCCACATTTTTGTATAAGTTTACATTCCCATTCTAACCTCTCCTATTGGGATCTGAAATTTCCCATGAGCACTGTGACGTTTAGGTCTTTCAGGCTGTGTCATTGGCTTCAGAAATGGGCACCCACAGGGACATCTTGTTTATTGTTGTTAATTGTGAATCAATGAGAATTCATCCTTTGCCTCAGGGTCTGTCCAGTCTCTCCTACATAAAGTCCTGAGGGGCACCTAGAACATAAAATCAGGTATACCACATTGGATGATTTGCAGGAGAAGGTTCCCTTTATTTCAAACCTATGTTGGGTTCCTGGTATTGGTATCCTGTCTCCAGTGTGGATGTACTTGCAGGTTTCACACCTTTTCTGCAAACAGGGAAATGTTCCATTTTGTGTGGGGCCTGTTAGGGAACTTTTTACAAGCATTTGTTTTAAGTTGGGTGGTTGTCGGTAAGCTAAGAGAGGGGGGTCTGGGATTATTTCTAGTAGTCTATCATCCTTTTGTAAAATGGGTTGGAGTTTCTTGGCGATTTTTCGTAGTATTTCCATTTGGGGTGGTATGTAACAACCAGTGGGATACGGTCCTCCTTTTGGATATGTTTGTATTGTAGCAGGTTGTTTCTGGGGATGCTGGTTGCTTTCTTGATCTGTGTTTCTGTAATGGACTGACTGTATCCCTGTTTTGTAAAATCTTTTTTGAGCTGTTCCAGGTGCAGATTTCTGTCTGTAGAATCAGAGCAAATCCTGTTATATCTTATACCCTGGCTGTAGATAATGGAGTTCTTTATGTTATTAGGGTGAAAACTGTCATTACTGAGGTATGTGGGTCGGTCTGTAGGTTTACGATAGATGGATGTTTGTATTGTGTTTCCTTTAATCTGTATTATGGTGTCCAGAAAGCTTATTTCGGTAGGTGAATGGTTCATTTTGAGTTTAATGGTGGGGTGGAAATCATTGTATTTTTGGTGGAAATGCAGTAGGTCTTCTTCACTTGCAGTCCAGATGATCAAGATGTTGTCTATATAGCGGAAGTAGGCCATGGGTCTGATGGGGCATGTTGAAAGAAAGTTTTCTTCTAAATTTGCCATAAACAAATTTGCATATTGTGGCACAAATCGTGTTCCCATAGCCAAACCCATCTGTTGCAGGTATAAATCCTGATTGAAGGAGAAGTAACTGTGGGTGAGTATAAACTCCATTAATTTGGCAATTGATAGTGCAGGTATGTCCAGTTTTTGAAGATATCTCAGACAAGCTGAGATACCATCATCATGAGGAATGTTGGTATAGAGAGCCTCTACATCCAATGTGGCTAAAATGGTTCCATCAGGTATATGATCAATGGCCGCCAGTTTATTTAGGAGGTGTGTAGTATCCTGAATAAAACGATGTATTTTGTACCAGGGGTTTCAGTATACTCTCAATCCAGCCGGAGATGTTTTCTGTTAGTGTTCTAATACTTGAGATAATGGGTCTGCCTGGGTTCCCTTCTTTGTGGATTTTGGGGAGCATATAAAAACATCCCACACTTGGGTCTTCAGGTATTAAAGGTAGCACACTGTGTGTGATCCTGGTAGGCAAATTATTAATCAGGGTTTTAAGTTTTCTTATAACAGTCCGTAGGATCCTCCTGTAATTTGGCATAGTGTGAGCTGTTTGATAGCTGCCTTTGGGCTTATTTTATATAGTCATTAATGTTCATTATGACTATGGTGCCTCCTTTGTCAGCCGGTTTTATAATAATATCTCTGTTCTCTCAGGGATTTAATGGCTTTTTGTTCCTTTCTGCTTATTTTGTGTACCCGTCTCTCTGCTTTGTGTAGAAATGTAGATGTGACCCTCTCTCTGAAGTTGTTAATGTATGTGTCCAAAGTAGGGTTGGCTCCAGGTTTAGGGGTCCATGCAGATCTTTTTAGCGGATTAATATGCCGTGGTTCAATGTTGGTGTTGTTGGAGTCCTTATTGTGGAAGTGCTCTTTAAGTCGTAGTCTCCTGAAGAATTCTTCCATGTCACTGCATAGCTGGGTTTTGTCTATGGATTTTGCTGGGCAGAATGACAGTCCTTTTGAGAGTACAGATATTTCTGCTGTTTTAAGTTTGTATGAAGAAAGGTTGATAACACATTTTGGTTGTTCTTTCTAGTAATATGTGCAGAGTGCTGGTTTGGAAATACTGAACTGCTTTTCAACGCCCCACATTATCGGTTCTCCTAGATTAAAGGGCAAGTCCAGCCCCAAAATGAAAACTTACATACAGGTAAATCACCCCCCAAAACCCTAAACGGTAATAGTTTGAAATCTGAAATATAGTAGTGTAACCTGAAATCCTGCACAATGTCCTGTTGCCCCTGTTTCTTCCTGGTTCTTCCAGTTAGCAACTGTCAGTTATGGATTTGACAGTTGACATCACAGCCAATGACTGAATGTTAATCCCCTGTCTGCCTCTTCTGAGCATGCCCACGCTCAGTACAGGCTCAGTACAGGTCTCTAAATTGCTCAGTTTCCATGAGGCATCCAGAAGCATAGCAGGCATACAGTAATGAATTCATCAACATATTTTAAAGAGGCCATTCTTTCTAAAAGATGTTCTTATGAGGGTGGAGTTGCCCTTTAAAGAACTAAAGTGGAAAAATAACCTTTAAATGCTAGAAATGCTGCACTTAACACATTACCCAGAATTTACTGACCTATAGAAGCATCTGTAGTTTCATTGTGACAATATACTCATCTGAAGTTTTTGAAGTTAAACAGTTGGGGGCCTCCATTTTTCAGCTATAGACTTGCTCTATAGCTCTGAATTTCCCATGGTGCTTTGTTTCTTAGGAGCCGTGAAACATTTTTAAGCCTTTACCTGCATTTACAACTTTTCTAATACATGTTGTAGAATGCATTGGTTTCAATGCAAGTGTATAGTTTTAATTGATTAATTAAATACATCTGAAATGGAGCTACAGCCTGCAGCTTTTAAAGGGGAATATATATTTTGGTTTTTTTTCACAAATCACTGGTGTTGGTATATTTAGTCAGTTTCAAACGTGTCTAGATTTGAATGTACAATCTCACAATTTAATGTTAATTAAAACAAAACATCAACCTTAAATGCATACCCTCCAGCATTCCCCTTTAATTGTAACACTTTAGTGAACCTGATCTTAGCACAGCCCTGTGCAATGTATTTCTCAATAATGTACCTATTTATAGGGGGATGTTGGAGAATATGCATAACAAAATCAATTATTATGCCTATTATGAACCTGTAGTTCAGTTACTTGGCAACAAATATGAGCTTTTCATTACTAAAAAAAGGTATTTTTTTCAATCGTAAATCACGTTTTCTTGTTAAGGATGCTGTGATTAGTAGTTCAATATTAACTAAGATAATTTTACTCATGTGCCGTTACATAATCATTGCTGCCTTAAGATATGCTGTTTTTATAAACCTTAAAGTGTATGTATACTGAAAAAATTACTGTGTCATCTCAATCTATAAATAAATATCTGTAAGTACTCTGAGGAGTGTGCTGCATGCCTTTAATACAATACATTTTTTGCTCAGGCTCTGACCACTGTCCTGACTATTTTCCCCCATACCAACTGTCAAAACTGCATACAGCACACCAACTGTCAAACCATTCCAACTACAGCAAAACTGCTTACAGAAATGCTGAAATGTAAGATGTTTCATATTGGATATCTAAAGAAATAGGGGGCAGAAATGATACAGTGATAGTTGGGATAGTTTCCACTAATGGGCAATTTAAAAAAAACTAATTTGCCAGTGTACATACCCTTTGAGTAACTATTTGAAAACTGTCCTGGTTGGTGGTTGAACTACACTTAACATCATCCATTATCAAACAAAGCGATATATAAACTGCCTAATTCAAGGCAGCAATGCCACAACAATGCATGGTTAAATTTACCCTAGTTAATGGTTTAAGTACAAGTTTCTGCATTTCTTAACAACGTATACTTATAGCATTTTTATTGCTGCACTGAAAGATGTTATATTTGGTAACATCCCTTACTTTGTCTAGTAAGGGATAATGGGAAGCGTAGTTCAACCATCAAACAAGACAATGAAAATGTGTTGTAGGAAAATGTTTATTTCAGCTCTATTGGTTAGACCACACTAACACGTTTTTAACGAGTTTGCACATGCGATTTTGGTTAGAATGGAAATCAAGGAAATGCAAAAATTCATGCAATTTCCGGTGTACTGGCAATTGCACATCCGTTTCCATTTTGCGGTCTTGTTTTGCGCAAATGCATGCGTTTCTATAATTCTTAATAGAAAAATTGCATGCACAAACGGAACAAGGTTCTGTGGCAACGCACCAGAATCACGTGCGTTTTGGTGCGTTCAAGTGGGGCCTCAGCCTAAATGTTTACAAGGGCTTGGTCACACTACTGAGTTTTTAAGCGTGTTCGGATCATGCTTTTAAAAGCACACACTAGTATGGCCCAATTCATGTGGCCACAGTAGTGCGCTGCTGTGCGATGCGCTTGTGATGCATTAATCTGAGGTCATGTGATACACGTTTTTCCGCGATCAAATGTGCTCTGATTTTTAACAATACGCAATCACAACGCACGACAACATATCCCAATCGTGGAAGAGAGGACTTGAATGATACAGGTAACTTGCCTGGGTCAATCACTCAGCAATCTGGCGCCTGACGTCACTACCCGGCACTGGGAGTTGTGATGTCAGCTGGCAGTTCACTGGATGCGGAGAAAGCATCCACCGGATTTCCAAGTAGGTGAGTGATTGACCCGAGTATAAACCGAGGTTCCATTTTCAGGCTATTTTTAAAGCCTGAAACCCCTGAAAACTAAACAAGGTGCTGTGCAGGGTCTGCTAAAATATTTACTATCCTGAAATACTGTAAAATTTAAAGAGAGGAAGTAAACTAATTACAGGGCAACAGACATTTCAGCACATGGGGTACAGTATGTTTTAACCTGGGACACAGAAAACAATTGCCTCAGACCTTGTTTTTTTCAGCTTATCTAGTAGAAAAAACAAACAGTCATAACTATATTTTATTTTTAAATATTCAATTTAAATCGGATTTAGCAAGCTTGTTCTTTTTAAAAACATATGCACTGTTTTAGTGCACATAAAAAGTGCATTACTATTTCTAATCTAATGTAGGTGGAGTGTAAATGAGTTCTGCTAAGTAAATATACATGCAGAATAGATGAGTTTGCCATTTATCCTCAGTCCCTAAGGCATGGCTATTGGGGATGTGCAATACCCAGTGGGTATAGGGAGAGAAGGGAAGATGGCAGCCCCCATGTAACAAATTTAAAACTACATAGCTTCACTGCCATTGGGCTGATGTCACTCGGAGTGCATTATATACAATGTAATATGTACTTTGTTTCTAGTCCAAATTGGTTTTTTTCACTTTAGTTCTCCTTTAAGAAGATTTCAAGCTAAAACCATAGCTTTGTGGCTTTTTAAATTACTCAAGACCCCCAAGATATAAGTACAATGATAAAATGTACAAATATGAAGTAGCCTATTTCCAGCTTATATATTAATAATGGGAATGGATGTGACCTTCGTTAGGCATTGTTTATGGGACCACAACTCATTAATATGATAACTCAAAAAAAAAAAAAAAAGAAAAAGAAATATTTAAATAACAGTGATATGGTCTTTTATTTTTTTTTTTCCACACTTCTTTTTTTTCTACAAACAATATTTTATCTTCAGTACATTAAATTTACTTAGATAAAAACGTCATTCTAAAAAATTTAGTTACTTTTTACCAAAGTTTAATAAAAACATAAAAAAATTCAGTAACTGAATAATTGACATTTTTCATTTCAAAGCCAAATGGGACAATTATATATTTACATAACTAAAATATTTTTATAAAGTTACATGCACATGTATTAATATGGTAAATGAATATAGATACTTCGTAAAGTAAATGGCTCAAATAAAAAATTGAGAAGATGTATACTCTTTCCCCTCTGTAAAAAATGGCATCAAGTTCTTTTGCTTAAATACATGTGCTTATTTATAAAAGGCCTAAGATTAATTGAAAAGACACAAACAACATAGCATTTTTAACACACATGTGGTAAGAGATATCAAACATTGCATCCCTAACTCTTTCATCTTTGTGCATTTGATTGCAATATCTTTCCTATGAATGACAGTCAGCAGTGATTTAGTCTTTGAGCTGCTGGCCTCCAAGTATTTAAGTTGTAATAATGTATATGAATTCGAGAGGGGATGGGCATTTACATGAAGTTAGAGTGTTCTGAGACCCAACCTCATGGGTACCCAAAGGCTGGAAAAAATCATGGGTTATGATCCTGTTTTAGGTGCTGGGACATTTGGTTTACCAGCTTTGGAATAGATGTTCCTTACTTTTATTATGATGTGGACCCTTTTGTAAAATAAATAAATACATTTTTAATGATGTGGGCTCTGTTTATAAATGCATTGTACCAGAAATGCCAAAAAAATCTGATAAAAAGATTAGTCATGAAGTTATTTTTGAAAGAAATTAGATCCAGTGAAACAAACCTCAAGAACAACTGGAATAAATGAAACGTCCCAAAAGCTACCAAACCGCTCAGCATAACAGTTTAGCATCTTTATCTGAAAACAAACTGCTAAAATGAAGCAAAAATGTATTAATGCTCTTTACAGACCCCTCCCCAGCGAGCAGGTCTTATCTCCTTAAAAATTCCCCTTATACAGATATAAAGCAGTTATCAATGGTGATGAATAAAGTTTTTTAGGTTTTGGATCTCTATATAAATTTCAGTGCAACATGATGCATAGAAATACAAATGGTGCCCATTTTTATAGAGCTATATTAATAGGAGAATACTCATCTATTATTCTGGCACATCATCCTCTTGAAAAAAATAAATTATATTCTCTAATCCTGGCTGCTAATTTGAAAATTATTTGGAAATTATATGCAATACAAAGGAAAAGGGCATAGGCTCAAATAAGGAACCATAGTTCTAGGGAAAGTTTTGGGGTCAGGGTGTCTGCATAATATATATAGAACTGTCTCTTCTAGAGCTTAGAAACACTAGTGGCATGATCTAAATTTCCTCAAAAAAAACAGTTGTGATAATGACAATAGTAGCTCTAGAAGACAATATATATAATGCTCGGAGACAAAAGGTAGTTCTGGAACAAGTGGCAAAAGGCAGAACAAAACTTTACAACACAACCTTCAATAAAAAATATATTAAAGGAACATTAAAGCCGTTTTTATAAGTATATTCCATCCGTTTCTATTATTCACGGGAGGCGAGAACGCTTATTCCCACCTCCCTGTGAATAGTGGAACGCCCAGGGGACACTGCCGAACCTTACCGCTGCTCCACACGCAGCTGCTTCTGCACTGACAGGCGCGCTGTCCTGATCGTGCGACTAACTTTTGTATTGGCGCGCATGCGCCTAAGGTAGGCGATTGGTCTGGACAGCACAGCTGTCAGTGCAGAAGCAGCTGCGAGTGGAGCAGCGGTATGGTAAGTTCCAGTGTCCCCTGGGCGGCCTATTATTCACAGGGAGGTGGGAATATGCGTTTAGTGTTCCTTTAATACTAGAATTTTTTCATGTATTGTGTAAAGTTGCTTAAAATTTTATAGGGAATGCCCACCATCTATACAAAAATGATATCCAAAAAGACATGATACTGCAATAGTTACTTACCTGCTTGACATTCCTGAAAAGAGATATTAAGTAAAGAGTCTGCAGTCCTTTTCTCCTAAGGTTGTCACCTAATCTTAAAGCTGTACAAGCCCTCAAATGATCATGGAGGTGGCTCAGTCATCACAGCCATGATTGCATCGCTGGGAAGAAGACTCTTCAGGAACATTGTGCAGGTATGTTACAGGGTTACAGTATCAGGGTTTTTGAGCGTGGGGAATTATAGGGGCGGACATTACCTTTTAGTTACAGACCGGATTTTTTCGCATCTTTTTGAAAACAAAATTTGCTACTGGTACATTCAAAGATTTTGCAAGGAAGGCTTTGTAACTCTAGGGCTAAAACGGCAACCTGTGTTCTGTGCACAAAATAATAATAAAAAAATGGCAACCATATATTCACCCTATATTATCACTCACAAAGCTGAAAGTATAGTGAAAGTTTAAAAAAATACAAACTTTGATTAACTCTTAATTTTAACATGTGTAAGAAATTTAACACTTTGTCCACCTTTTTGCCAATGCTGACCACAAACACATGCTATTAATCTTTACAATATTTTCTACTTGCAAGTGTTTTATGACTTTATATCTTAAACATCTAATGGGTTCATTTGCAATTTTGTAAAATGTCACTGTTTTTTTAAATGAAATCATTTAAATAAACCATGAGTTATTGTGCTAACCTAACATATAAGTAGAACTGATAAAGCTATACTGTATATAGTATTTTTTGGTCAAAAAAAATGTGTAAGATGTTCAGTCATCTCGCTTAACATTACAAATGTATTAAAATAAACAAAAAACATCCAAATTAAAACGTGTAAAGCTCCATACACACGACCGAAGGTTTAAATGAACAACCGTTTTGTTTGACTATCGTTTAGTGTATGGGTGCTCAGTCGGGCAATATGGCTGTTCAGTTGGGCTTTGTTGATGATCAAACCCAGTTGTTCATCTGCAAGGCAGGAAACGAGCGCCCACACACAAGGCGATAATCGCTCTGTGCTTTGACCAATGAGAGAACAACCAACACAGTGTGTGCATTGGTTTTATTACACATTTTTTTTTAATGTGTGTACTGCTGTCTTCTGCTGCTGCTCTGTGCCTTTCTGTGCATGGCAGCAGAAGGGTTCTGACTGGCAGCTTCATCAGTGATTATCAGCCAATCACAGACATCACTGCCATGCACGAAAAAGGCACGAAGCAGCAGAAGAAGGCGGCTGAGGGAACTAGGACTGGTAAGTATACTTTCATGACTCATAGAAACATTTAAACCTTGCAAGGTAAAGGTTTGGGTGTGTGTGATTAGCCTACATACAAAGAATAGACAGGGTACTCTAATTAGTTGCAACAAATCGCACACAAAAAAAAAAAATCTAAGGTGCCAATTTCTTTGCATAGGGAACAGAATACACTTCTAAAAAAATCCTATGCGTAAACTGAGCAGCATTGGACTAAATGGGGGAAAGTGCGAAAACATCTTGCTCAATAGTTACCTAAGCATAAAAACACACTTCAAAATATCCAGCTTTACCATAGACATATTTAAAAACCCCTCATGTAGTCGGCAAGAAACAGAATGTTTAAAACATGAAATATTTTGTAACCGTTATTTTCTATCTCTCCCGTTGTTCTGGTCACTGCCAAAAAAGTATTTTTTCTTATATTTAAAAATGTACATTATATAGAACTCCTATGTAGATATACAGTTCAAGTTTAAATATTTCCTAAAAAAAAACAAAAATCAAAAGGTTTGGCTTTCAGCGCACATTTTTACCATGGTTAAAAGCCATGGAATATCCTAAAGACAATAACTTTTAAAAAACGTTCTTTTAACAGGCTGGAAAATCATACGTTGCAAGTCTGTCATTTTTGTCCAATTTGCTGTGCCTGCCCTGTTTTGAGTCTTTCCCTAAAAACAAACAAAAAAACAAACATTCACACTGAAGCATTCATTTGGTGGTGCTCTCTGAAGCCAAATGTAGTGCACTACTTTTGCTTTGCATTTCCGTTTTTTGCTTCAAGTTGAAGATGAAAAGTCCATTTCTATCAGAGGTCCATTAGAAGTTATCAAGATTTATGTAAAAAACCTGGGAGTACCCAAATGCCTTATTAATGGCTACAGTTATGAACGGATAAGAAATATTAAAACTGAAATATTCTAGCAATCACATTGTTCATAATACTAGACCTTAATGGAAGCCCGACATACATCTGTAGTGTTTTCATTGCATAGAAATAAATGTAACAGCTAGAACAGTACTTATTTGTTTGACATAACGTAAACAAAAGCAAATTAAACACTCTATTTTAACATTTTTGTTAATAAAAAGCATCTATAAGCTTAATAGGAAGAGTCCAATGAGTGCTGAGTGCATCAAGTAAGCAAATATTTGCTCTAAAATATATAGTAACACGCATTTGTAGAAGTAACTCCTTTTACTACATCTTGCCACTCCTCTGTGACTTCAATCTTTGGTTGCACAAGATAGGAAAAAAGAAGGTTCCAGAAAATCCTTTTTGTTACTGTTGGCAGCAGTTTCCAAGAATGTAGTGCTCATTCACTTAATGTCCAGTTACTGAATTGTCTATTGCCAACAAATCTACTCAGTAAGTGTTTTATAAAGGCAATTGACTTTACCTTGTAAAGTCTTCAATTGTGTATTCGTAGAAAGTTTTTATTTAAAACTTCTTAGGGTAAAAGGAAGACCTTAACCAAAGATCCAATTTTTAAATATTATAAAAAAAAATTAGTATATTATTAAAATGAAAAAAGTAATGCTGAAATGTCATGTTTTGAGTGGGAGAGAGCAATACAGGAAATCAGACTATAGTCCTTACCTGGGGATTTCTTTGCATGCTAATGTATTGAGGATTGGTTCCTGTTTAACAATGAACCTAGTTCTGCAGAAAGATTTCAAAAATAAAGTGCAAATTTCCTGAAAAGAAAAGTACTAAAAGCATAATTGGGCAATAAAATAGAAATATCAAATTTTCAGGCTTAAAAATTGCTGTTTAGGTCACTTAAGTATTTTGAAACAAGTTCATCAAATCCAATACTTTTTGAAATGTTGAAGAGTTCCCTTGTATATAAATCTTGAGAAAAAAAAATATAACATTTTCAAAGTGCAATCCGCAAAAATCCCAGTGATTCCCTCCTGACGAGTTATTTTATATAGCACAATATGCGTTCAACGCATAAGAAAACATATCAGAATTATTTCCCCTCTAGGAGGAAATTTCTGACTTTAACTTTGACGTTTCATTATAGCTGCCCTAAATGTTTTTAGAACATTTTTAAGAAAAAAAAAAAAAAAAAATCATACTTCATCAGTAAATTTTCTTTATCCCAAATTCTACAAACCCCCAAAATCTGTCCAGATTTATCATGTTGCCGTTGAAAATAGATACAATAAAGTAGAATTTGGCAACATAAACAAGAATCTCTGAAGATGTTCAGTCTAGGTAAACATAAAGCACCTTTATAAATGTTGCACATCAATGAAGTTAAGAAGGACGACTTCACAATTACTTTAATTCTGAACTGGAAATTTAATCTGCAGAGTCCAGACCATCTGAAGGAGGAGCATACTTAAGACGGAAATTACCTAATAAGAAAAAACAAGCAATCAATAAATCAAATTAAAATAGTACTACTGCATATAGGATTTCATATATTTTTAACATCTTACAGAAGCCTTAAAACCAGTGGCGTAACTACCACCCACGCCATCCCCGCGGGGGTGGCCCGGATGGTAAGAGGGCCCACCACAGGCCCACAACATCTGCTGTGATCAGCTGTTTTTAAACTGCTGATCGCGAGTATTTAGGAAACATACGGGGATGGCCTTTTAAACAGCTATTCGTGCGTATGTTTCATACATATGCGCGATCAGCGGTTTAAAATCGGCTGACTGTGGAGGGGGGTCAGGGGCCCGGTCTCCAATCTCGCAGGGTGGCCCGAGCCCCTGCAGTTACGCCCCTGTTTAAAACATTCCTATTTTTTATGGCTAAGCCATAGGACAAGCCAAACTTAAAGAAGCAGTAAAGGGTACATTTTTCAAATACCAAATTAGCAGTTCTCCTTTTTCCTAAAGCCAGATTTATAAAATTGTGCAATTTTGTTAATTTTTCTCACCAGAAATTAAATGGTTTGGTGCAGCATTACAGCATTTTGGGAACTATATCTAGCAGATAGAAAATTTCACAACGAATACATAAGGCACAAAATTCCTTCCACACAATCCTCCCAAAAAATACTGGAAATAGAAGCAAAGAAACAAAATTCTTTATTATTTAAATGATGCATGTATGTATGCTATTTAATTCTTAACCAAAGATACATGCCTGTTTGAAATCAAACACTTTCACAACAAATAGCCCGTCAGTTATTTCAGTTTTACTCCCCTTCTTGTAGCAGAAGGAGATACAAAGTAGCAGATTGGAGAATTCTCCCTGATGGAATCCCATCAGGGAGAATGTTTGAACTCAAAGTTCAAAGAGCTACATGTGGCAGTTAACGCAAGGATTTCTGAACTAAAATACTTGTCCACACTTCCAGCAGCTGAAATCACTTACTCACAGCAAAGAGGAGTGCTAGAATCCCGCCTCCTAGATGGCCCAGGGCCCTCATTAACATAACACTTGTCATTGGCTGGTGGGAATATCTGTTACAACCTCTCCCCTCCTCCTCTGCCAATCAAACAAACTTGAAATGCCCTGTTGCTAGGATATAGCCTACATAATCAAGCTGATCAAGGATGGGTGGAGGAGTGTTTTCTTGCATGCTTGCTCTGAGTGACAGTTAGTGGCAGACAGAACTGTTACGCCCCCTTCACAGCAGGGCTAATTGAAGGCTAATGGGGATGGCTGCATACCGTTACTCTTTAAAGCAATTTTTTTAAAAATGCATTGAGGCAATAGTTATCCTTTAATTTAGTGTTGAATAAATTGTTATTGTTTTACATACATGCAGAAAAAAACCCTACCATTTGGGATTAAACAAACCTTGCTGCTAATATTGCATTTGAAATGATAACCATATTTCCAGTTATAATAAAAGCATTTAATAAATAACAAAATTGTGTGTGTGTGTGTGTGTGTTCTTACATAGATTATATCACATTTAAAAAAGTCAAATGGGGTGAGAGAACTTTGTAATTGGTTGGGAAAAAAAAAGGCATGACTTGTCCCTATGTTTCTGTTAGTTACAGCCAATATACACTAAAACATTTCCAGCTTTATCTGGTAACATCAGTATTTCTCAACCTTTTTTCTGTGGGTACCCCTTAAAACAATTTTGGTGTCTCAGGGAACCCCTACATAAGGATAAAGGACATCTTGTCCGAAACATGTCGTGTCAATAAAAGCATCAAAGATATCCATCGGAGTCTTTTTCAGTCTGGAAGCACCTGTATACCAATTTTTGATTTACCTAGTTAAAGTGCTTGGGACAGTGCACAGCAGGATCCAGCAGCCTAGAGGGGTGCAGGACATTGGTTAACCCCTACATAAAATTATGATTATATATTATTTATATTTTTCTAACTCTGTTATCAAATAATCAAAATATATCATTCGTACAAATATAAATGATAGATCTATAGATATATAGCAGTTGGGGTTTGCGGGCAGATACCTGGCAAGTCACTTGTTTTTTGTTTTTAGGATGGACATGCCCTTTAAAGCAGCCTGCATTTTTTTGTATGCAGAGAATCAGTCTGGGCCTGGTTCTTTGTGGGTCTTAAAGGGAATGTTCACCCCTTAAACAAAAAATTGGACAATTGTCATTTACCTGCCCCCAACAGATATATTTTGCACTTAAAGGGTATCTATACTCTTTTCAAAAATTATACCTTTAGATACACCAAAATCCTTCTACTTCAAAACTTTTGGATGTTAAATCTTAGCTTGTAGATCCTGAGAAATCATAATTTTCATCACAGCATTTACAGGGAAAAAACTGTCCCTCCAGGAACAGATTTAATATGTGATCCATTAATGACCTCTTACTAGGATCTTTAGCTTTCTTACAGCACACTTTCTGCAACAATTATGAGAATCAGCAGAGAAAAGATGGCAGGAGGAGGGAGATATGTAAGCAGAGCAGGGTCTATTCTGCAACAATTATGAGAATCAGCAGAGAAAAGATGGCAGGAGGAGGGAGATATGTAAGCAGAGCAGCGTCTATGATGGAGCTGTGCAGAACTTGTAAGTGTCGCAGAGACTACAAGAAGGTAGTGACTAAGGGAGGGTGGGGGCAATTAGGAGCACTCACTAAACATTAATCATTTAATGACAAAGCAAGCACAGATAAATATGGTAGTACCACCATTTTACTTTCTCAGATAATGTAAAGTTGTTTGAGTGAGTATAGGGACCCTTTAATTACCTGCATTAGTACAAGTGCATGTAATAAACTTGTAATAAAACTTTTTAGTTTTAAGGGTGAACATTTCCTTTAAGTTGTGACAGGACGTCACAGTTTGTTTCTGATCATGTTGGGGGTTATAATCTCGGAGGAATTTATATATATTCTTTTTGTGATCCTGAGTTAGGGGACAGTTGGTTTCCTGAATCGTTGTGCGTGGTATTATGTTCTGTTATTAATAAATAGGAAAAGTGTGCACCTCTCACTTTTCTTTGTTCATTAATATTGCAGTCCTGAGGGTAGAGGACCTGGGAAGTTTGACCTGACTTGAGCAAGTTGCCCTTCATTCCAGTGTATGAAAGTTTGCTGTGAAGGTCTTTGAGTTGCATGTGCTTACCGATTGGCTGGGTGAATCCACTATGTCAGTGGACAGGGATTCCGATCCTGCCCGAGGTTCCGGAGAAGGCTTTGACCTATGTTGGTATGCCTGCACCCAAACTTTTGGGTTTTTTGGAAAGCATTTTTGGATTATCTGACACCCAAAGGGGGTCAGTGGGTAAAAGAAAATGGGTCCTTGCTTTAGTGTTTGCCACCGATTTAGTGGATGGGTTGAGAAACTCCACTATGGTATGGCCATATTGGTTCCTGATCACAAGTGCCCCCCAAATACTTAAATTTTGTGTGAATTTTTGATGATACATAAGATTGTGGGCTATAATCAGGACAACTGTGTTTAGGTGCAGTACATAAACTTATACTCCACCCCTATAGGACTCACTGTAAAATAATATCCTCAGCTTTGACAAAGAACAGCAAGGGTGTCTAGAAGGTAAATTCAAAGTTCCAGCTGTATCCACAGAATGAGGACCTAGCTTTTTAGAGAGGGGTTCTTTGTGGCGTTAGTTTTTCTCACTTGAACAGTATTTATCTCCCTATTTAGCTATCTAATCAATTGCAGTAACATCAGTTTAGTGACACCACTGTGTCATTCAACTTACTGCACTTAAAGGGTCACTATACTCAATCAAACAACTTTATATTATCTAAAACTACAATGTGAAAGGAAACTGTTGTACTCACATGTTTATCTGTGATTGCTTTGCTATAAAATTGTGCACTGTTTAGAGAGTGCTCCTAATTGTCGCCACCCTCCCTTAAGGTGGCTATACAAACGAACGATAATGGGTAAATCCTGTCGGGGAACAACGGGATTTACTCATTATCGTCTGTGTGAAGGGGCTGTTCCTACTGCAGTTGCCTCGATTGACCATGGTCGGCATTACGGTCGGTTGGTAAAGACGGAAAATATCCTTCAGTCAGTATCGGTATCAGTTCACTTTAGTAAAGGGAGACGATCCACATTTTCTGTGTATGGCCGCAAGTTTCATGTGCACGGTTCCCACCACATGTGACGACAGGTACCAATGTGATCTGTTAGCACACATGCTTTGAAAAGGAACTAGAATGTTCTGAAAGCTTGCTAAGATTATCTTAGTTAGCCAATAAAGGTATCACCTTTATACCACTTTTGTTATTTTTTATTTCAAAAGGGTTACCCTATAAAATTTTGACTGGCTAACCTGGTACACCAATTAGCTAACGTATTTTTTTTATTGTTTATTTAAACTTCAAATTTTAAATTTCTCCTAATACCCCCTCTGTAAAGTGTGTATCACGATCCGATTCAATAGCTTCAGGAATCGAGTATCGACATACCACTTCACACAAGTAACTTCTCATATACCAAACATACTCATAAATTTTAACTTTTGGCTACTGGGTGTTATTACTTAAATTCTCTGAAATGGGTACTCTGACTTGGGAGAATGTCTACCTTGAACCTTGACTACCTGACCAGGATTATGATGTAAACAGATCAGACAACAAGAAACAAACTTCATAGCAAATGCTGGAAACCCTGGGGCTACCCAATTTCTCTGAACTATAGCAGCCATTGTATTTTTACCTGCATGTGTGGGCCCATGAGTCAGCTGAGCCATCATAGGATAGAGGACTTTAGGTAAACCGTAGACTAGGCCATTTCTACATAAATTGTCATCCTCCAATTTTGCACTGAATTCTGCCCATTTGGCCTTTTCTTGAGCCGGGGCCTGTTCCTGCATCTTAGCAAAGACTTGCATGTCCACTGACCCCTTGCTTGGCTCACTGCCTGGCTCCTTGGCCAGCATTATCGGGAGGAGAGCTGCTTCCTTGGCCTTTTTGTCTGCTAAGGCATTACCTTGTGCCTCAGGACTCTTATCCTTAGTATGGGCCTGCACTTTAACAATGGCTACTTCAGCAGGAAGTTGTATAGCAGTAAAAATATAATTCACTAACTTAACATTTCTGTTTGGCTTACCCATTGACATCATAACATTTCTGGCCTTCCAAATAGGCAGGTAGTCATGTGCTATGCCAAACGCATAACGGCTATCTGTCCAAAAAGTAGCACATTTACCATCCGCCAGAGTAGCAATCAGGTCCTTCAACTCTGCTTCCTGTGCTGACATCTGTGGGAGAAGACTTTCTTGTACCAAAACATCTTTGTTATTTACTCCAGCAAAACCAGTGCAAAACCAGTGTATTTCCCACCTTCAATACAGTACCTAGAACATCTATAAACATTTCTAAATCATTTACAAAAATGTTTTTCATTTTGCATAAGGCATAGCTCCCAACCGTCCCGTTTTCGGCGGGACTATCCCGTTTTTCGGGTGTTTTCCCGCTGTCCCGGCACCCCCCTCTGTGTTCCCGCCATGTCCCAGTCTCTAATAAACGTTTACAGCAAAAAACGGAAAACCGGAAGTGGAATCTGCCGGCTTTAGGACCCTGCAGTAGAGACTCAGTTTCTGCCTGCTGGGGGCGGGGCTATCCCAGAACGGGGCTGCTGGGGATAGTGCAGAGAGAGGAAGACTTAGAAACACTGTGTTGGAGCAGTCTAGTAGTAGTTGAGGACAGAGAACTGAGCAGCTCCCCCTCCCCACTTACAGTGCTGGATTTATTATCATCTTGTGAGTTAAGCTGAAAGTAAATTCTCCTTCCCAAGTCATGTCCCCCATCTGCTTTGACTTTGCAGGGTTTTTCTGGGGCTGGGGTCAGTGAGTGTTAGAAGTAATGTGGGTTTGGGAGGTCAGTTAACCCCATCATGACTCTAGCTGCGTTTTCCTTCTCATCCTTCTGACTGTAGTGTGAATGTGATAGTATGTGTAATTGGGTCAGTGTATGTATGTGAGTGTGTGTTTGTGAGAGTGATTGTGTGTTTCTTGTGAGTGTGATTGTGTGTGTTTGTGAGTGTGTATGTGTATGTGTGTGTGATTGTGTGTGAGACAGTGTGTGAGTGTTTGTGAGACTCTAAGAGTGTGATTGTGTCAGTGTATGAGTGAGTGTGATTGTGTTTGTATGTGAGTGTGTTAAAGCATTTTTTGTGATTGTGTCAAAAAAGTGGGCTTGACCCCAGCCCTCCAGTACAGCACCTGTAGTCAGCAGGGGGGACAAGACTTTGTGTGTCAGTGTATCTGTATGTGTGTAGTGTGTGTCAGTGTATCTGTGTGTGTGTAGTGTGTATCGGTGCATGTGTGTGTAGTGTGTATCGGTGCATGTGTGTGTCTTGTGTAGTGTGTGTCAGTATACGTGCATGTGTGTAGTGTGTCAGTATACGTGCATGTGTGTGTAGTGTGTGTCCAAATATCAATGTATATGTGTCATGTTTGTAGTGTGTGTCAGGTATATCAGTGTATGTGTTTGTGTCAGTATATCTGTGAGTGTGTCTCAGTATATCAGTGCATGTGTGAGTCTTGTGTGTGTCAGTATATGAATGCATGTGTGTGTCAGTGTATGCTGGTGTGTGTGTCTCAGTATGTCAGTCAGTGCATGTGTGTCAGTTTGTGTCCATGTATGTGTGTGTCTGTATGTCAGTGCATGTTTGTGTGTCATGTGTGGTTAAGCGTATGTATGTGGCAAAGATAGAAATATAGGATGACACAGGCAGACAGATGGATAAACAGGTAGATAGAAAAATACAGGTAGGCAGACAGACAGATAGAAACAGATAAATGAATACACAGGTAGATAAAAAGATGCAGATAGACAAATAGATAGACAGGTAGACAGACAGAAAGAGATAAATAGATAAGATAGACAAGTAGGTAGATGGACAGAAAGATAGATAGACAAATAGATAGACAGATGGGTAGACAGACAGAAAAAGATAGATAGATAGATAGATAGATAGATAGATAGATAGATATATAGACCAGACACAAATAAACACTGATATTAGCATATTGGGTAATGGCATATGCATATTTTAAAAAGTGTTCTCTGTTTCATGGGGTTTATCTTTAAATTGGGGCGCGGTACCTATGGAAGATGGGAGTGGTCTAAGAAAACGGGTGTGGCATAATAAAGGTGGGCGTGGCCAAAATTTGCCGCGGGCGCGCCCGCAGCTCACTCTCCCTTTTACTGTCCCTCTTTTGTGTTTCCAAATGTTGGGAGGTATGCATAAGGTCAGAACAGTTATGTTCCATACTCTCTTCCATTTTTCAACCTTCTGATCTACATCCCATTAATACATACATATATATTTATTTTTACCCTTTAGAAAACTTCTTCTGAACTGAAAATGATCTTTTTTTCTCTTTACCTGGTTCCTTTTTTTTTTTTTTTATTTATTTTTTTTTTAAAGTTAAATATTGAAGCCCAAGTATTACTTAATTTCCCAGATAACCATTCTTTTAAAATAAAGTATTTAATTTATTCTCACCAATTGACCAGTCTGAGACCAGGGCTGATACCATTAAATATAAAGCTTAAAACGTAATTTCCACTGTTCCCATACCTGCTGTATCATTATAGGAAATACTGTTACCTGAACTTTTAACACCAGCAGGAGAAAAAACAGAATCATAATACATAGAAGGGTAAACTACACTTGGTAGTGGAGGATATACTTTTGTTATTCCAGCAGATGTTTGAGGTATTACGTTGTACATAGGACTCTGTGAGATAACAGGTTACACGTTATAGCAAACGTATTTAGCAGCTGGTCCCTTGGATTGAGCTTTTACCCATGCTTGAACCCTTTGTGCAAGGCAATATCACTATTAATATTTCGCTCCACCCTTAACGCTTTCATTTCTTTGCACCAATAGATGTGTTTCTGCATTTGTTCGATCACATTCCTATTTCCATCATATAACCAAATCTCTTAGTGTAGGATATCTGAAAAGTGCAGTTTCTTATTTCATTTACTAATTTTGCTATTTGAAATTGATTCTTGCTATCCTTTCATGTTCTTTTTCTAACATACATTCTTACTCTTGTACCTTTTCTACTTGTGCTTCAATTAACAGTTTTTGTGGGGTTTTTTTCTTACTGGCACTTCTTTACCAAAAACCGATATAATGGAGTCACTTCTTTACACTTTTTGTGGTATAATTCCCACTAATGCATATGAACCCTGTGTAACCATTTCCAATCATAATCAGGATTATCGTCTAAAATACTATCGTCAGGCCAGCTGACAGTTAATCTTCCCTGCTTGGTGTACTTATACTGTCCACCATAAAAACATTCAACAATACACTTTCTTATTGAGATCCTTCAGTGTTTCTGTAGCCCTACTCCAGTGAGTCTCTTCCATCCATTCAACTGCTGTTTTCCCTGGGACCTCAGATTCAGACTCTTTCTGAATCTTGGAATGTGAACCCTTGTTTCCCATTCCAGAGCCGTTCACGTAACGCACTCACAACACTGGTGTACCGTATACACCCACACTTGAAAACAGACCAGTTGTAACTCACGCACTACTCCGAATTCACTGTTGGAAACTCAGCAACAAATTCACTAATACAATGTCTCTATTGGATAGCTATATGTACACTTTTAATATGTATTGATTTGTGATCAATTTCAACCCAGTGCTTGTTGAACTGGAAGACTCTGCAATCTTCCTCTTATATGTATCTCTTTAACTTACACTTGAAATGTTACAAATATCACAGGCACAAGTTAAATATTAAACCAGAATCAATAAATATTACTTCACTTTAGATATCTACTGTATATGCATTAGAGGTTCATAAACACAACCAAATAGAACATATTCATATTGTAATAGCACATAGATATATCATACTGTTATAACTCTCAACACCCAATAGTTCTTACACTTAATTGCAATGGAAAATCCCCATAACAAGCAAATCACCTGAAACATACCAGTAAATATACCATAAACAAGAGTTTCCCTTTACACACAATTAATTGTTTTTTTTCTTATTCTTAAACAACAAAGAACCACTTGAAACACTTTCCACCATAGCAAAAGATTAGTACTTTTCAAATAATAAAACAATAATTAGACAAACCAGTGCTATCGATAGACTTAACAGACACAAACATACAATGCCCAGCAACTGAGGTCCGTAGCTGAAGCTTATGACTCACCTAGACCAGACAGTGCCACAATGCAATCCAGCAAGCGTGAAACCACCTTGGTAAGCAAACAGAAGAGGCTCACCATCAGCCGGCTAGGGGTGTCTCCAGTTGCTCCATTGCAGTCGCTGAGGAGCTGGTCCAGATAATTCACGTTGTTCAGGTCCCGTCAAGGTGCCAAAAATGTCAAGGTAAAATAATATACATTCAAATAGATGTCAGTCACTAGGCCCAAATATCATACATCACAGCTGTGAGAGAACAGAACACAAGACACTGGAGTCTCTTGAGATAGAACTGTTCTGCTTTATTGTTACATTGTAAGATTATTTATACCATTTGCAATAACTAGCATATGTCATTATTAATTACATATTTAGTCATGTGATTACATTTACCCAATAAATGGTTAGAATTTAGCTCCAGATCACTGAGAGTTAAAACGCTGTTTCCCTTATTCATCAGTTCCAACTTGGACTTTGGTGGACTTGTCCAACTTTTATTATCTTATTATTCTATTGTGGTCATTTATGACTATGACGGTTATTCTTATCAAACTTGACAACTTACAAATGTCACTACAACCTGCTAAACAGGGTCAGGGAAACCTTATTCTTTAATTAACTGCTTAGTAATAATGAATCTTGTATTGAACTTATTTACTATATATTGAAAGAATTAACTATAATTATAAGACCACCTTATCACCACCTTTCCCTGCACACATGCTTTGGAAATCGCATGTGTATGGCACCTTTAATCGCAGCTTTCTTGTAGTGTCTGTGACATAAGTTCTGCACAGCCTCACCATAGATCCTGCTCTGCTTACATATCTCCCTCTCTCCCCCCTTCTTTCTTTTCTCTGATTCTTGTTGCTGAAACTGTGCTGGCAGGCAGCCATAGATCCTAGTAAGAGGACAGATGTGGGACACATGATTTCTGCTTCTGGAGTGACAAGCTTTTTTTCTGTAAAAGCTGTGATTTCAAATGACGTCTTCTCAAAAGATCTACACCTCCAATTTAAATTCCAAAACAAGTAGTGTTGCTGTATCTAAAAGGTACAATTTTTGAAAATTCGATAGGAAAGAAAATGCCACCAACGTTTCTGCCCATTCCTAAACCACCAAGGTTAGGGATAGGGAACTTCTTAGGAGGGAGGTCTGGTGGATACACCGACTGAACTCCCTCTCTCCGTACGGTCTCAACAGGGACTACAATTTACATGCTTTTTTTTGGTAAAATTGGAGAGTTGAAACCCTCTCTGAGTCTGTCTGCCAACATACAAGGTCCCCTGCTTTATCCATTTGTGAAGAATGCTTGTTAATTAATGTTACCTTTAAAATATGGATTTGTTTCTGTGAATGAGTTAAACTTACAAGGGGTGTGACCTAGAGTTTATAATGTTGTATACCATTTTTGTTTGTTGGGTGTGAGCCCTGCACTGTTGCTTGAAAATGAGGAAGTGTGCCTTGAAACATTGCAGCTTATGAACACAGAGTGACAAAGGTGTTAAAGAATCTTCTTTCTATATTTGTGGCCCTTCAGCACGGGCACACGGAACACCAGCACACTTTGAATTGAATGAGTGCGGAAAACTTACGATTTACATACCAGTATTCAATGATAAGGTATAAGTTGCTTTTGTATCAATAATGGATTACCTTTTTTACTGCAGGCACAAGTGTGTGCTTTGTAGGGGCACACGTGGTGGTTTATCACCATGTATATTGTAGTTTTTTCACTTAATTTTGCTGTACCTGAAGCTCTGCACTATGCTGTTTTTATACATGTACTATATAAAGGGATCAGACTTACAATTGTACTAAAGTTGCAACCTTTCATTTTAAGCACATATGAAATTGAAATGATCCAGTGCTAAGTTCAACTGCATTAAATACATGCTGTATGACTCAAATTACATCACACTTCTAAATATATATAGCAACAATACACACACTACTACAGTGGTTTACTGCAGTGTTCCCGAGCAGCCGCAGTGGAGACTGCTCCGGGATTGGCAGTCAGTAATTGGCTGTGACGTCACTGTCACGGCCGACACTGACTGCCTCACCTGGAAGTGGAGAGCAGATTGCAAAGCCGCGGCGGTGGATTGAAGAGCTTTTAAGATCTTTTGCTGGAAGCAGATTTACAGTGGTTTGCAATAGTATTCGGACCCCTTGGAAGTTTTCCACATTTTGTCACATTACTGCCACAAACATGAATCCGTGGAATTCCACGTGAAAGACCAATACAAAGTGGTGTACACGTGAGAAGTGGAACGAAAATCATACATGATTCCAAACATTTTTAACAAATCAATAACTGCAAAGTGGGGTGTGCATAATTATTCAGCCCCCTTTGGTCTGAGTCAGTCAGTGGCCCATAGACATTGCCTGATGAGTGCTAATGACTAAATAGAGTGCACCTGTGTGCAATCTAATGTCAGTACAAATACAGCTGCTCTGTGACAGCCTCAGAGATTGTCTAAGAGAATCTTGGGAGCAACAACGCCACGAAGTCCAAAGAACACACCAGACAGGTCAGGGATATAGTTATTGAGAAATTTAAAGCAGGCTTAGGCTACAAAAAGATTTCCAAAGCCTTGAACATCCTACGGAGCAATGTTCAAGCAATCATTCAGAAATGGGAGGAGTATGGCACAACTGTAAACCTACCAAGACAAGGCCGTCCACCTAAACTCACAGGCCGAACAAGGAGAGTGCTGATCAGAAAAGCAGTCAAGAGGCCCATGGTGACTCTGGACAAGCTGCAGAGATCTACAGCTCAGGTGGGGGAATCTGTCCATAGGACAACTATTAGTCGTGCACTGCAGTTGCTCTTTATGGAAGAGTGGCAAGAAGAAAGCCATTGTTAACAGAAAAGCAAGTTCCGTTTGCAGTTTGCCACAAGCCATGTGGGGGACACAGCAAACATGTGGAAGAAGGTGCTCTGGTCAGATGAGAACAAAATGGAACTTTTTGGCCAAAATGCAAAACGCTATGTGTGGCGAAAAACTAACACTGCACATCACTAAGAACACACCATCCCCACTGTCAAATATGATGGTGGCAGCATCATGCTCTGGGGGTGCTTCTCTTCAGCAGGGACAGGGAAGCTGGTCAGAGTTGATGGGAAGATGGATGAAGCCAAATACAGGGCAATCTTGGAAGAAAACCTCTTGGAGTCAGCAAAAGACTTGAGACTGGGGCTAAGGTTCACCTTCCAGCAGGACAATGACCCTAAACATAAAGCCGGGGCAACAATGGAATGGTTTAAAACAAAACATAGCCATGTGTTAGAATGGCCCAGTCAAAGTCTAGATCTAAATCCAATCGAGAATCTGTGGCAAGATCTGAAAACTGCTGTTCACAAACGCTGTCCATCTAATCTGAATGAGCTGGAGCTGTTTTGCAAAGAAGAATGGACAAGGATTTCAGTCTCTAGATGTGCAAAGCTGGTAGAGACATACCCTAAAAGACTGGCAGCTGTAATTGCAGCAAAAGGTGGTTCTACAAAGTATTGACTCAGGGGGCAGAATAATTACGCACACCCCACTTTGCAGTTATTGATTTGTTAAAAATGTTTGGAATCGTGTATGATTTTCGTTCCACTTCTCACGTGTACACCACTTTGTATTGGTTTTTTGGCCGCTGCCGGCTACAGAGTGAGCCGAGGGAACAAAGGTTGGTAAGTATTTTTCTGGACACTTTCTAAACTTGCCAGTTAGAAGGGGTCCCCTACACTACAGAAAAACAAGGATATTTTTTAAAAACAGAGTGCAGAGACAAGGGATCAAGAGGGGGGGGAGGGCTGTAACCACTGACATCAGCCAATGATTTATTGTTGTTTCACCTGCTGCCTCCTCTGTACATGCTCAAGCTTATTAAAAGCTCTTTGAGCCAAAGAAGGAGGTAGATACTTTGCCAAAAAGGAAAATAACTTATCATTAAATATCTAGTTACAAATACATATAATAAGCTGGTAAAAGTAGCAGTTGGGGATGTGGGCAGATAACCGATAAGTCACCCGTTTTTTGCTTTAAGGGTGGATGTGCACTTTAAGTTAGTGGTCTTCTATTGTCCAAAACAGAAAGAAAAATCCACATCCAAATTGGGTATATATTTGCTTTATAAAACAAATCTTATTTTCAAAAAATGGTACCATCAAAAAAGCAAAAGCCCACTACTCCTACACTTTGTTCAGATTTAAAATGGAAGCAGTACATTTTAAAAAATCACAGCATTAAAAAGAAAAGATCTATCATTGAAACCAAAAATGACAGTGAATGCCCCTTTTCCTGGCTTCTTACTAGGAACTTTGGCCTGCCACCACACTGTCTGTTACAAGTGAGAGAATGTATTTTGGAGGCAGCATGGAAAGGAAGAAAAATTTAACTCTGCTCATGCTGTGCTAACTTTTGGTTAAAAGCAGAAAGAAAATGCTTAACACAGATTTAAAGGTCTATCGGTCTGTCTAGCTCAGTCTATTTGTATCATTTATATACGTCTGTCCTAATATCTGTCTATCTATGTGTAACTCTCTTGGCCTTTCTTGGACTGGTGAATATACTAGCACACTAAGACTGGTGAATATACTGTACCATACCCCCAACCATTATGATTTCCCCAGGACAGAGCCGGTTTGAAGGCAAATCAACCCCACCAGAATTATGAAGACTGAAAATAATTACTTCCTGACTCGGAAATATTCCTGGATCAATTCTACTATATGTCTCAATACCAGTAACCATCAACATTCCTTGTTTTCAGAAACTCATCCAGCTTTCTTTTGAAACTGTCCAATGAAACTGCCATCACAACTTCCAATGGAAGACAGTTCCGTAATTTTACTGTTCTTACAGTGAAACTTTCTAAACTTGAAACCTAAACGTTTTTCTAGTCTTAAGGGATGTCCGCAAATCCTCTGACATGTTCTTTTGGCGAACAATGCCCCAGATAGTTTATTGCATTATTATTATGGATTTATATAGCATCTTCCGTAGCGCTTTACAATTACATGTATACATTCACATCAGGCCCTTCCATGAAGAACTTATGTTCTAGGCACATTTATTTGACACATACAACCTATTAGTATGTCTTTATGATTGTGTGGGAAACCGGAGTGCCCTGAGGAAACCCACACAAGCACAGGGAGAACATACAAACATGTTCCAAGGGTGGAATCGAACTCGGGACTTCAGCACTGCAAAGCATCAGTGCTAACTAGTAAGCCACCGTGCTGCTCCGTATGGCCCATTAATGTATTTATACACAGTAATCATATCCCCACGCAAGCGCCTTTCTCTAGTGTACATAATTGTAACTTATCCAATCTGTCTTCATATTCAAACTCCCCCATTCCCTTTATTATTTTAGTTGCCCTTCTCTGAACCGTCTATATTTCCAAGATGTCCTTTTTGTACACAGGATTCCAAAATTGCACTGCATATTCCAAATGAGGCCTTACCAAAGTAGAACATTTTTCTCCCTCAAATCCATGCCTCTCTTTATACAAGACAATATCTTGCTGGGTCTAGTTGTTGCTGCCTAACACTGCTTGCTACTTTTAAGTTTGTTATCCACCAAAACCCCAAGATCCTTTTCCAATATAGATTTACTTAAAGGGCATCTATACTGAAAAATAGATTTTAAATTGACCATAACTGGAAACTATAATTCTTCCCAACCACCACTGTATCATTTTTTTGTTGATCTGCCCCCTATTTCGTTAGATATCCAATCTAAAACTTCTTATATTTCAGCTATCAAGTTCCTTGCTCTCAAAAACTATTCTTATGTGAGTAGTTTTACTGTAGCTGGAATGGTGACAGAGTTTTGACAGCTGGAATGCTGTATGCTGTGTGCAGGCTTGACAGTTGGTTTGTGGGGAAAAAAAGTCAGGTCGGATGGAAGTGAGAGTGGTTAAAAGAGGGAGGGGGGATACTGCTCCTAAACAAAATGTGTGCTGGATTGAAGGCATGCAGCAACACACACAAATCAGAGTAAGTGCTACTTACATGTATTCAATTATAGATTAAGATGAGGCAAAGTCATTTTTTCAGTATAGTGTCCCTTTAACACAGAGCCATTTATTGTATAAGTAGCACAAGGATTTTTAAGTCCAAAATGCATCACCTTACATTTATCAACATTGAATCTCATCTGCCGCTAAGCAGCCAAATGTGACAATCTATCTAGATCCACCTGCAAAGGATAACACATCCTCTGAAGTTCTTAATGGTAGACAAAGTTTTGTGTCGTCAGCAAACACAGAAACCTTGCTGACAAAAACCACTTCCAAATCATTAATAAACAGATAAAATAGAAATGGCCCCAAAACAGAACCCTGTAGCCCCCCACTTAGAACTTTAGTCCAGTTTGATGAAGCCTCAATGACAACTACTCTCTGCATCCTATCCATCAACCAGCTATCTATCCATGTACAAATAAGCCACCCCAGCCCAACAGACCTTAGCTTACACATTAGTCGCCTATGGGGGACTATATCAAAAGCCTTAGCAAAATCCAAGTATATTACATCTACTGCTATGCCAGAGTCTAATGTCTACTCACTTCCTTATAACAGCCAAGCAAGTTAGGTCTGCCCAGGAGTCCCAGTAATCAACTAAGCTTTGAGGTTTTGGGGTGTGGTTGATTGTTCGGAGGCATGGCTGGTCGTTCCACAGCAGAACTTTTATCATTAACCCCCCGGAATACACTGGCCTACAAAGACAGATGAATACACTGGCACAGAGGCACTCCACACCAAACTTTATCACCACCTACAAGTCAAAAACAAACTTTGGTACTAATGTAAGCAACAACTTAAGACCACAGATCTGCAGCAGTCAACCAACAACCTCCCTACATGATTGGTATTTGCCAGAAAACTGCACCAAACATCTATCACCACATGCTGAGACTGGTAGATATAGTGTCCCATAGAGACTGGTGAATATACTGGCACAAAGACTGGTAAAAATAATGGGACATAGTGATGAATATACTGGCACACAATCTGGTTATACTGGCACACTGAGCACCAAACTTTATCACCTCCCTTATCAGTTAGAAACAAACTGAAATATGCAACAAAATTACAACATCCAGATCTGCAACATTCAACCAACACCCACTTTTCCCCCTCCCAATTGGTACCTGCCAGCAAGCAGCGCCAAAATTCCCAATTGGTACCTGCCAGCAAGCAGCACCAAACTTTTTCCAAATATAAGAAGCATGAGAGCTGAGTCTGCAGTAGCACCCTCCCGCAATTGGAACATGAATGAGAGCTGGGTCTCTAGCAACAAAAAGAGCCTTACCCCTGTGCATGCAATCTGAACCACCATCCACAATCAGTACATGGAAGCCGGGTTATACTTCTAAAACACCATGCTGGCATGTAATTGGTCAGATAGTAAGAAGGTGAGGTCAGGAAGATATGTTAACTAGCTTCAAAGTGTTAACGGTGAGCCCGTGCACAAATTTGTTGCCAGCAAAACTAAGACAGCAATGATTAATGAATGGGAAGCAAAAAGAAACACTCACTAAATACTAAAAAAAATTTATTAACAAAGCAACCAAAGACAAATACTATCATTTTCCTTCTCTAAAATTGTAGTTTTAACTGATGTAAAGTTGATTAAGTATAGTAACCCTTTAAATTTGAACCCACATATTTATAAATCTTGCAAAAAAAAAAAAAAAGATTTTTTAAAAAAGTATTAATAAAAATCCAACTAAGGAAGACTTTACCTTGCTGATTGAAGTCCATAGAAGGCTGCTTACAATCCTGAGCACGGTGACCACTGGCTCCACAGTTGTAACATGAAAGGTTACTATTTTTTTTGTGAAAAGTGCCATTTACAGATCCCATCATTCCCTGAGGCTGATACACTCCTGCTGTGCCAGGTATAAAATTTGGTATTGGAGTCATGGAAAAGTTGTGCTGCCCAGATAGCATGGAATCAGGATTCAGACTGTTACTGTATGGAGTATGAACCATAGGAAATGTAGGATTGCCATTATATTGCTGGGTATTTACATAACCATTACTGCACATAGGACTGAAGGGAATAAGGGGGAATGGAAACATGGAAGGTCCTGGAAAAGGATGCTGAAAGTAACTGCCATAATTTACAGTCATTCCACCAGCACCACAGTTTCCACTACAGCCACAGGAGCTACATGCAGTACATCCTGTCTGTTGCTGCTGGTGATGAACATGAGGGCTGGAAGTCTGATTTGCAATCTGAATATTCACTGTCGGTGTGCAACCACTGCTGCTATAATAACTGTTTTCAGATGATGAAGAATGCGTGGGGCTAGAACTAGGCACAGGACCACTTGAAAGGTTTGAAATATTTGAGAATGATGTTGAAGCATGGTTAGTTGTGGTAGCACTGCTATTTGAAACAATTTTGCCAGTCATTTGGGCGACAGGAATGCCACTGACAGCAGAAAAGGCCACTTTGGTGTTGGCTGTATAAAGTACATTTCTTGGGTTTATTATTGCAGGAGACACACCAGAGCAAGCGGTTTGTCCAACCAAGGAAAAATCAGAAGAGACATAAGTTTAACTGGTGGCCGTGCCACATGGAACAATATATTTAATGCCATGGTGGCAGGACAACTGTTTTCCACCATTAGTGCTGGTTGCTGTGCTGGCTTAATCATCTTTTCCCCAGTGGCAGAATTTCCTACTTTAGCTCGAACACCAAAATTAACAATGTTTTGCAATGAAGGGCTATCAAGGACTATAGAAAAGACTGTCCCAGAATGCAGTGGACTTGATGGGGTCTTGACATCTAAAATCATATTTCCTAGTTTAACACTGTTTCTTGGCATACACAAACCCTTATTTCTTTAATATGAGAAAAAAGGGGGTGGTGCTTCCTGCTTACACTGTGAGCTGTGACATTACCAGTCCCTCAAACATGACCACTTGTACCCTACCATTGGGACAGAGCATCATAACATCCTTATCACTTTTAAAGCTAGGCACAAGATTGAAAGGAAAAAATGAGCAGACCAGGAAGTGTAACTTTGCAAGCCTATAACTTAAGATTCACAGAAGCTAGAGACATTAAAAGGTATGGGAGAGCTTGTAACTATCCTTGCATTGAGGGCATTTGTATGGAGACCATAGATCCCATTTAATGAATAAAAAATTCCCTATGTGCTATACCCATTACAAATGTGGATTAAAGGCACAAATATTACCTTACTGCTCAAGTCAGTAAGTAGAAATCAAGGAAATCATTGATTTTGTTCCATATAATGTGTCATGATGATATAACTTTATACAAATATATTTATGGGCCATATAATAAACTCTCTGGTGCTTTGGTCACTAATAGGTCATATCAGAGGACTCACAGACTTCCTTTAAGATTAGAAGAAAAGACGTTTCATCTTCAGGTTAGGAAAGATTTCTTTACAGTAAGAAAAGTGCTGAACTGTCTTTCAGCAGATGTGCCATTAAAAGTCAGGAAGGAATTTAGCTGGGGTTTTTTTTTCCTTCCAATCAATCAATGGTTAGGTAGGGTTAAAAGAGGAGGGTGTAAAGGTTGGACTAAATGGACAAATTTCTTTATTCAACCACAATTACTTCTACTACTTCTATGTAAATTGGAACCTATATAAAGCCAAAGGGAGAGGAATTTTCAACAACAAGTTTCAACTTTTTTAATACCGTTTTTCAACTTTCTCACTGACTTTAGACACTGAATGTTCGACTATTCAACTACGAATTTCCGCCCTTTAAAATTTGAGGATCCAGCAGAACTTTCGGAATTTTGGTTGGAATATAAATTATTCTGAACATATTAAGTCTTTACTACCCCTTTAAACAGAGAAAAAATATTCTGACCATATGAACCATAACGAAAAATTTTGTTTTTGAACAGAATTCAACTTTTTTAAATAATAGTTTAGCCACAGAAAAAGTATTTGTGAATTTGCTTGTTCTATGTTAAGAAATAAACACATGCAACTAAACAGATTTGATTCAGTTTTTGTGACTTACTTTTTTTAAGTCTCCAGCAAACCTTAATGGCTTATTACAGATAGGGAATACATTATATATGTGCCATATATTAGAATTACCTGTAGCATGGTTACAATGGGCATTGGTAATAGGACCCACGTGATTAGTTGGGGTAACTCTTGCAACACCACTACTGATATAGGATGTGCACTGTGGCAGATTTAAGCACCGTTTTTCGGACTTCTCCCTAAACAGAGAATGAGCAGAGGAAAAAAAATATTATCACTGGAGGTATTTAAATACTAGGCTATATTGTTTAGTGAAGAGTAAAACAATGTTCCATGCAAAAGGTGCACGGTAAAAAAAAAATATTTAAACCTAAAATAAAAAGGCAGCTCCTAGAAGAACCATATGTCTCTCACCTCTGAATTCAGCCTCTTAGTGTAAAAATAATTTATAAAATACTTCAGGTTACTGGAAATCTGCAGCTTTCTAGTGTTGCCACTACCTGGTGGTAAATTATATAATAGACCAGAAGATACCATTTAGACTACAAATTGGAAAAAACAAATTCATTTTCTAAAATCCTTTTAATTCATTCATAGTAAGAAATGGGAACATGGAAAACATTCAAAAGGCATAACACTTCAGTTAAATCATCCTAAAACATACAAGTACATAATAAACCTAGTTCTGTTAAAGTAATTAGTAAAGCAGTATAATTGATTCATGGACAGCATACAAAGAAAAGTATGATAAAGTGCAAGTATGTTTAAGTGCACAGTGCTATAATTATGCATGTGAAGGTTCTCATTTATCCAGGCCATGGTATATCTGTTGAATTCAATTAGATCAACTGGACTTGAAGTTTAGTTCTTGAAGACGTTTCGCTAGTCATCCGACTAGCGAAACGCCATTCTGAATTGAAAAGCCAGTCGGATGACTAGCGAAATGTCTTCAAGAACTAAACTTCAGGTCCAGTTAATCTAATTGAATACAACAGATAGTGTTTTAATTACCATTTCATTAGACCTCTATTTGTATATTATTCACTGGAGAAAATAATAATCATCTTAAGTACACAGCACTAATGTAGTAGCTTCTTATGTAGTAGGTAACAGTCACCACTCACATTTGCCAAACAGTCAGTGCATGGAGCTTGGAGGGAGCAGGATTCTATCAAGTGCAGTATAAAGCCGAGTAAACAAATAGAACTACTGCGGCCTAATAATGTGAGTAAGAGCATCTGTAATGCACGCTTGTGTCCATACGTATATCTTCAGCTTATTTTAATCCATCATCTTTACCCACAACATTACGCAATAGCAACCTACAACAATTCAATATAGCTTAAAGAACAAGCGCTGATTTTTATACTGATGTACAAACCTATGGAGGTAGAATGCCAGAATCCAAGGCTGAAAAAAAATATACATACTTCTCAATGGTACCAAAAATGATTAAATATGAATAATTAAAACATATACATTCAGTCCCAATAATTTAATGCATTTAGGTCTCCTACCTACTTTATCATACTCACCTTTGTATGCTGTCCATTAATCGATTATACTGCCGATTACTTTAATGGAACTAGGTTTATTATGTACTTGTATGTTTTTAGAATGTTTAAATTGTAGTGTTATATCTTCTGAATATGTTTTCCATGGCCCTATTTCTGATTACAAATTAAAGGGATTTTAGTCTTACAATGAATGTTTTTTCGAGTGTGCAGACTAAAGCTTATGTTTTGGTCTATTATATATGATTTAGTGCTGTTTGTTAGCCCTTATTTTTAAGTTTAAGGGGTTTGTAAACCAGGGTGTTTACAAATTCAATAAGTGGTGCTTCTAAAATTTGTTTATCGCCACTTCCTGGTGGTCCCAGACACAAAATTCAAAACTAGCACATGCTTACTAGGTTCCTTGTGTTTGTATCACCATTCCCCTTCAGCAGAAAATATGATAAGCAGAAAATATGATAAGCCACTAACCCTTTAGGCAGTATCTAATTCATTGCCATTTACTATTTTTGTTGTGGGGGAGGGGAAAGTGGTCAAGAGTCATAACCTCCAACATTAACCCATCAATTACTAAACTTATAGAAACAACATATTACAGAGCTGCAGGTGGAGCATTATGAAGCCAACATGATCTCGGACAGCTCCGTGTCTTGCATTTCTCAATAGTGTAACTATTTTAAAGGGAATGTTGGAAGCAGGGTTGTCAGATCAGTGAAACATGTAGGGATGTACGTAGCATGGGTGAGTTAGATTTAAAGTTATATAATTGCAGTCCCATTGCAATCAGTTCAGACCTGCTAACTACAATTAAGTGTGTCCCTATGAGATCAGATCATCTGGCAACCCAGGCTGGAGAGTAGAAAGTGTTTTTTTTTTTTAATTCAAACTTTCGACACAGGCTCTTTGTGCTGCCTCTATTTTATAGACTATGTATATAACAGTACACCTTTAACTTGTTTTAACTTTTAAAAGAAACTATAGCCAGAGCTGCAAGTAGTATACCCTCCAACAGTATCCCTTTAATAGGTAAGCTTATATAAACAACACAGTGAAGAGCAGAAGGAAGAGGATAGATGTATGTAACTAATATCACACACGTTTACCATCACTATTCTGGGTCTCTCCACTGCTTTGCTTCCTTGTAGCTAAATACACAAGTCTGGACAGAGAAGGAGGACACCATGAAGATCATGTTTCAAACAAAAAAGTGTTCTTATTCAAGCATAAAGTGTTTACCTATCCAATACCTTTAACAAAGCCACTCATACAAAGTGTGTACCAATACCTCCAGCCACTGGTGTGAAACATACCAGAGACAGAGACACAACCAATCTATTAATGAAACTAAGAGATTGGTCTGCTTTGTGAGAATACCTATGTGGAATGGATACCCAATCATTACATACATCAATTCCACAAGAGGGCTTTAAATATATAGAGGAGTACCTGCTCTCTACTAACCGCTCTACTCAGAAAGGTACTTTTTCATGAACTGATTAAAAGTAATTATTTTTCAGTACAAGTTCTAATTTTAGGATGATTTTTACTGGCAGGCACAAGGAATATCAATAGGCACAATGGTAGGGCCTTCCTTTGCAAACGTATTTATAGGAAAATTAGAGGAGTATAGGTTTTGAAAACTTGCACGGTACTGTTAACATTATTATTATTGATTTATATAGTGCCAACATCTTCCGTGGCGCTTTACAATTATATAGTCATACATTACATACAGGGTAATACATGTTATATAAAGTCATACATATTACATACACAGATAATACATAATATAAGTAAACAGAGTGAGGAGTTTCTTACAGCAATACCATGATACAATAGGAGAGAGGACCCTGCCCAAAGAGCTTACAGACTAGAGGATATGGGGGTGAGACATAAGGTGACAGGAATCGGTAGGCTGTGAATAGATTGGCAGTAGATCGTGAAAGGCGGTTGGATCAAATTGGGTAGTAAGGGTGCAATGCTTAGACCAGGTTATATGCTTGCCTAAAGAGGTAGGTTTTAAGGTTACGTTTGAAGGTGTTAAGGGATGGTGAGTGGCGGACAGAAGGAGGAAGGGAGTTCCAGTGCAGAGGGGCAGTCCTGAATGCAGGCATGGGAAGAGGTGATCAGAGTGGATGAGAAGAGGGTATCATTTGCAGAGCGGAGGTTGCGCCTGGGACGGTATCGCTGGATCAGCTCTGAGATATATGGAGGGGCTGTGTTGGATAGTGCTTTATAGGATAAGGTAAGCAGTTTGAACTGGATCCTTTGCGTGATGGGCAACCAGTGGAGGGACTGGCAGAGAGGGGAGGCATTAGAGAAGCGAGAAGAGAAATGAATGAGCCGGGCAGCAGAGTTGAGAATGGAATGAAGCGGTGCCAGGCGGTTGTTTGGTAAACCACACAGGAGTGTGTTGCAGTAGTCTAGCCGGGATATGATTAGGGCATGGACTAGGATTTTAAAGCCTATTTCTGGTTTTGGCCAATGTCCTGATTATCTGGGATGGCTCACTAGACCTATTAAACCAAATAGTTGGTTTTTCAAGGACTCCTTTAAAGGGCAATTGACGACGTCCAAAAGAATCGAGAGTTACAAGGAACCGTTTATAATAGACAGAGCAGAACTATACATAATTGACAGAGCAAAACAAGAAGACATACATTTTTAACACATTATGGCAAACAGAGCATAGAGACATTGAGTGATTTGTGAATAAATACTGGTCTTTATTGTAACACAAAACCAATATTGTCCTCTATTCAAAGAACAGTTTTGCTACACAAGGAAAAACGCGAACAAATATAATATGCCCTTCTGATATCTCAGCCAATCACAGTCACGGGTGCCGTCCGGCCCCCTGCTTGTAGTTCAGCTCAAACGAGGAGCTGTAAGTAAAATTTGGAATCTATTTTTAAACTTTTAACATAGAGGTTGGGTGTGGGAGGGCATGCCCTGCAATATAGACAAAGGTTTCTATGGAGGGTGGAGATGCCCTTTAAGAGAGTGCCCAGCATTTAAGTTCCTACAGTTTTATATATCAGGGATGCCTGATTTTAGGGTTATTCATATGGAATAGTAATATCTTTATTATTTTGTAATAAGCTATTTATGGGATATCTAGGGAGTAGAATATGTGCAACAGATGGTGTTGTGTCACTTAATTAATAGGTGTTTATTTGTGCCAGCTAATAGTATTTTTATTTGGACAGCCACAAGTATTTGGGTGCTATTGGTGGGTAATGTATGTTTGTCTATGCCCTATTATTTTGTGTGTATATACTTTTTTTTCCCCCAACCATTGTTATAAATAACCCTTCAGAATGCAATGAAGGGAATTGTGATAAAGTGTTTTACATTTGCTTTTCCACAGGCCAGAATCCCCTTTGAAAAGTTCTCTCCACTGCTTAAACAATTTTTTTGTATTTTTAGGAGATGTGTCTTACCTCCGGGTTCTTCAATAAAACCCTCAGGAGCCAGGAGAGAAGGTAAGTACTGTAGCTTACCCGATCGATCGCTCCTCTGCCGCGTAATCTGACAGGTCCCGACGGACTCTGTCTTCTATGCGCAAGTGCGATGCGCATAGAACACAGAGTTTGTGTACGTTCTAAATAAATAGACTTTATTTGCCTACAATTTCCTTTGGCTTTTAGTTACTAGTTTGAGAGAAACTCACTTTTCTCTCAAAAGCTTATCTATAAAAATGAACTTAGTACACAATAAAAAATCACCATATTCTGTTTAGCATATGCTACAGGACTAAAGCTAGGTACACACAGTACAGATTTCTGAAAGATGACAGACAGGATCTGAAAGATCCTGTCTGCCATCTTTCAAAGATCTACATACACACAGTCCCGAGCGTTCTCCCTATGAACATCATAAGGAGAATGCTCGGGACTGTGTGTTTCCATCGGCCACGCTAGACTCCCTATAGGGAGTCTAGCGCGGCCGCTAGAAATTTTCAGTGTTTCCCGGGAAACGAAGGTACACACATAACGATAAAGCCCCGATACCGTCGGATCCGATGGTATCGGGGCTTTATCGTTACTGTGTGTACCCAGCTTAACACAGCTACAACAATGTTATCTGCAACTATATCTTACTGAAAGACCACTTACTTCTCCAGCTCCAGCTGGGTCTTTAGCTTCTTTTTAGCTCCCATTGTTAGTGATTCAAATTTATTTAAGTCTTCCTCCGTAAGACTCAAAAACTATAAGCAAAAAGAAATAGACAATACAACATTAGTTAAAGAGTAAAAGCATATATTACACCTGTAAGAGTCACTTAGGAATCCCAATCCAACTGTAATTTGATTGGCAAGAATATTCCAATACAGAAAAGCAGGTATAGCTCTTATTATTTTTGGCCCAGTGATTGCAAATTAAAAATACTGTTTTGGAATAATATTTTAGCACTGTTAAATTGCAACGATTTATCTATTTTATGGTAAATAGAAGCCTATTTGAAACTGGTCTGTGTCATGTACAGGGCACTGCACTATGAGATGCAAAAAAATATATCCTGTATCCGCAAAGATAATATAAATAAGTAAGACAAATTTTTTTTAATACAAAAACTGGGTATAAAGGTATCAAAAGATGATGCAGCTGATCTGCACTTTCTGATCAATTTGAAGTTTCACCATGCCCCTTAGGCATATTTCAGCATTTAAGGGCATTACCCCTCCCAAATCTAAAATTTGCCCCAGTGCTGGCCCCTCTGTATAGTTTTAAAAAATCCTTACATTCCTTATGTCCAAAATCCAGCAAACTGAAGAGTAGTGGCCGTCTTCCTGTCCAATCGTCTCTGCCTCCTGTCTTGCCTCCGGGAGGAATGCTGACATACGCAGGGGAGGCCCCCCCCATCCCATCTGGCTGCCTCTTCTCCTAGCGTCAAACTCTTTTGATATAATGTTTCTTAGGCTTGCCCCCCCCCAAACCGCCGTTTTAATACTAAAATAAAACTTTCCGATTTATACTAACAGACCTTCGCTCCCGCACCCGTCTTCACAGCCGGCAGCCACGTCTTTGATTGGCTGGCCGGCAGCCAATCACAGACACGGCTGTCGGCCCGGCCACTCTCAGTTGTTTCCGGTTAGCAGAGAGTGTAGAAGAAGCCGGGGGAGTGAAGGGACTTTAAGTAATGTTCGTAAAGTTTTTTTTTAGTATAAATAGGGTGGTTGGGGGTGGGCAACCCTAAAGGTTGTTTAGGGTTAAGTTATTTTTTTATTATTATTATTATTAAGTTATTTTTTTTAGGTGGAAATGCCCTTTAAAGGGCAAGTTCAGCCCCAAAATGAAAATTTACATATAGGTAAATCACCCCCCAAAACCCTAAAGGGTAATAGTTTAAAATCTAAAATATAACCTGAAATCCTGCACAATGTCCAGTTGCCCCTGTTTCTGCCTCCTGGTTCTTCCAGTTTGTAACTGTCAGTTATGGATTTGACAGTTGACATCACAGCCAATGACTGAATGTTAATCCCCTGTCTGCCTCTTCTGAGCATGCTCAGGCTCAGTACAGGTTTCTAAATTGCTCAGTTTCCATGAGGCCTTTAGAAGCATAGCAGGCATACAGTAATAAATTCATAGGACAAACTGTGATATATCAACATATTTTAAAGAGGCCATTCTTTCTAAAAGATGTTCTTATGAGGGTGAAGTTGTCCTTTAAACATCGCAAGATACCGCAGCCACTGACAAGAGATTGTTGGATTATTTTTTGACAAGTCCAATAAGCCTCTGCTCAATACTTGTAGATTATCTTCTAAAGTCTGTCTATTGGGAAGTCTATCACAAGGCCTACACTGATCCACTTTTTGATAAACCCAAATGAAAAAAAAAAAAAAGATATGCTTATAATATACTTTTGAATTGGCTAGGCTCATTTGCAGACTTGAAACTAGCTGAAGCTAATAGGGAACGTCCCACTATCAAATTTACCTTTTTTTGGTTCTGACCAATTTTCCTTATAAATCACAAAATTAATACATTCTTTTTCCCAAATGAGCAAACGGAAATTTATAATTCCAAAATCTTCAAAGCAACCCATAAACGACAATTTATTAGCTTGCATCTTATTTCCAAGTTCGAAGAAAAGGCTACCTACATCAGAAATTACATAGATGCAAACTAGTAGCCATTATTCCAAAGTCTCCACCACTGAACTACACACCAGCTCATTAACAGGACAGAATTTAAAGAGTAAATTATACATAGGTAAATCCCCCCTAAAACTACAATAGTTAAAAAGCTGACAGAAGGCTAATCGGTTATGCAGCAAAATTATGCTCTTCCCCTTCTCTCTGCCTATCAAAAGACACTTGTATGGAGAACAGTTACCCATTAATAAATAATAATGTAGGGAACTTGAAAACAAGTTACCCTTGAGTCTCCTTGTTCTGGCAGGATTTGGCCAGTATGTGTCGCTGTGTAAAAGTATAAAAGGGAGATCAGCCAGGTGCTCTTTCTTTCTGACTTCCTGGAGTTTCCCCAGGAAAGAGGAGAGGGGAGAGGCTGGGACCTTAGATAACAGGTAGGCCCAGTTAATGTGACATTAGATTCTGTTATAGATCACTCCAGGAGTAAAAGATAGGAGTAGGGTAGCTAGTGAGCAGCCTGAGCTCTAAAAAGGAGATTTAGTAAGGACTAGAGTCCTGGGTATACCACCCAAGAATAGGGACAGTGCCAGGCATAGGGGTAGAAGATTCCAATACAGTGACCTGAGAGCTGGGGTGGCATTAACAAGCCGGTGATAAATAAGAGTCTTGTGCATAAAATTTTGAAAAGGCTGACAGTCTCTGGAGCAAATTCAGTACCCCCATTTTACTATCGCCTTACATTTGCCACCAAAAATGGGGCTTCAAAAGGGTAAAGAAGTTGTTGGCGGGAATATTCTGTGGTTCTTGGTTCCTGTTCCAAGTCTCTTTCAATAGTGACTGTATTATTGAGTTACCTTTATCACTGCATATCTAATTGATCAAACATGCCCCTGATGTATATGTATCGGCTATAGCAGTTTATTAACCCACGATATGCCTTTGATTGTGTTCCAGGTGGTCGCTCTCCAGAATTAAATTAAAGAAACGCTTGCCTACCACCTAAATTTGATGGGCTTCCATTTGCTAGCTAAAAAAGATTCAGTAACTGGATATTTCAACATACTGTATAGCAATTCAGAGGAGCTGTATGATGATACGGGCCCTATACCATTTTTCCTGTGGGCACACACCCAGTTGGCTGGGCCTCCAACTGACATCTACTGCAGGATCCTAAAGCCTGCATCTTCACGTCTGGTTTTCTGATTTTTGCCTGCAAAATTGCCAGACACTGGGAAATTGCGGGAACACAGAGGGGGTGTTGGGACAGCGGGAAAGGACCCAAAAAATGGGACGGTTGCGAGCTATAGTAAAAATGTTTTGCAAGGGCCATCCTGAGGCCATTGCTAAAGACTGTTTAAAAGGCATTAGAAGATGTATATAGCACCTGTGACAATCCTCATACTTGTTTCAAAGTTTAAAACAAAAAGGGAGAAAGAGGATGTTTCTGCTTTTATCCAACGGTTGGAAGATGTTCTGTGGAAGTTGGTGACTAAAAATATATCTATTGGAGAAGCTAATAAAAAATGGCAAAACCAGCACATGTATGGGATGCTGGGGGGCCATTCCGTAGCCATTGAACTCTGCATCATGTATCATCATGGGCCTCCACCAACACTTGGTGAGCTTATGAACACGGTAAAGGAGCAAGAAGCAGAGCTCCTATATGTTGGATTCCCTAATAAAACTGAGAACTGCTCTAGTCAAAACTCCTCAAAACGACAGCAATAGGAGGCCAGGGGTGTGACAAAGTAGAAATCAGATACTTCCATGAAAAATTCAAAGTATCAACCCGCTGATTATACCTGTTCCACTGCCCATCTGGAGTACTTCGGTAGTGGTCAGATTTCACATCAGTGTAAAGTACTTGTCGACCAGCTAGACATTAAAAGCAAGATGGGACAGCTATCAAGGAAAAGGTGGGGGCCCTCACAGCCTGTAGTTCTCCCCGGTGTGGGGCGTAGATGCACATTTGAATATTATTCACAGGCCTTTCTACCAGCAATCCCTCAGTCATATTCCACTGCAGTCTGTGGGTCCTGTGCCAGTTTTTGGTATGGGAAAAGGTCCTGTCTACATGGGTGGTTGTCTGGAAGTACAACTACACATCCCCGGATTAGTTGGAGACAATGATCACCCACTTAAAGCCATTGCTTATGTGAGCCCCCCTCCTATGATTGTTGGCTCTAATGTGAAAGATGTCGAGGAAGCCTTCATTAAAGTTTTTACAGCCGAGAGAAGGTACCCCTCTGACTGTATTGCCATTTGCTCCAGAGTTGCAGATTCTCTAAATTGAGAAGTGTAAGTTTTCCCGCAAATCTGTGCGTTTTGTGGGACACATTGTATCTGGCGAGGGCGTTGCCACTGACCCAGAAAAGGTAGAAGCTGTGCTAAATTGGCCACGCCCAAGCAATCTAACTGAGCTGAGAAGCAACTGTACTTGCCTATGCTGACCCACAAAAGCCTTTTGTTTTGTATGTAGATGCTAGTTACGAAGGGTTGGGAGGCGTCCTTCATCAAGAATATCCTGGGGGATTAAAATGGGTTGCATATGTTAGTTGGAGTCTCAGCCCAACTGAAAGAAAATTATTCTGTACACAAACTAGAATATTTGGCCTTAAAATGGTCTGTCACTGAAAAGCAACATTACTATCTTTATTGGGCCCTATTTGAGGTAATAACGGATAGTAATCCTTTAACAAATATTTCAACCACTGCAAAATTAGGCGCTGTAGGGCATCGGTGGTTGGCTGCTTTGTCCAATTACCAGTTTTCTTTAAAATACAAGCCAGGCCCAAAGAACATAGGGATATTCGTTACGAGGGACTGCACCACCATTATATACAGGGTTAATGGAACGCTTTAAAGGGTATGTCCACCCGTAAAACTAATTTTTAATATGCTGCTCCCCCATGTCCCCCAGCCCCAACCGCATAAATTTTTTTTTTCAGAAAGCCCCCCAAACTCTTACTTACCTCCCCTCGTTCCTCCGCCGCACTGCCGGCCCTCTGCTTGCGAAAATGCAAGCAGAGCGGGCGGGACCGGCAGTGCGTCTGTGATTGGCTGAGCGGCAGCCAATCACGGACGCGGCTGCCGGTCATTCAGTGCAGCGGAGGAAAGAGGAGAGGTAAGTAAGAGTTTGGGGAGCTTTTTGAAAAAAAAAATATGCGGTTGGGGCTGGGGCATGGGGGAGCAGCATATTAAGGGGGATTTGTGCTAGGGGGAGGGATAGTAGAACGGGAGGGAGAGGGAGGGGGAGAAGGGCTGCAGTACGCATGGCAAATATCTACCGGAGGCAAGATAGCAGGCAGAGCCCTGCTATCTCCTGGTGTGTAGTTTTGGGACTTTGGGGGGGGGGGGGGGCTTACAGGAGAACCCTATGGAGCTGGATGTGAGGTAAGGATTAAACTACACTACATGGTGGGGCCAGTAGTTGGGGGGGATTATAGTTTTGGGGGTGGACATGCCCTTTAAAATTAAGTGTTGCCACGAGTTAACAATTAGACTAATAAAAAAAGGGCGGAGGGTCCTCCCAAGCAGAATCTCGTAATCGGTACACTATCAATTACAACTACAAATTTGGATTTAAATAACCAAATATTTTATTCAATAAACAGATACCACAATTCAAGCCTCCAACCAGTAAGCTATATTCACCATGTAATAAATATTCAATATAAAGTGCATAATATAACACATATCTACAATATAAAATGACTGGTGCGCAGGATTACTTTGTTCATAATCCAGCAACAGAAACCACAAGCGGCGTTCTCTTTGTAAGATTTAAATTGGGATTCCGATATCTCGGATTTGCTTTCAATTCTGACAGTAGCAGTTCAGGGGATTCATCCCAGGGGTTTGACTGGAAATCCGCAATGAAAAAAATATCGCAAATTCATTCTTAGACAATTTAAAATTAAATGGGAAGTCACAAGCTTTGAAAATTACTCCAAACTTTACACGATACCCAGGAGTCTAAGAATCAAGCTGCGTCCAGGTGTTAACATTGTACAAAATGACAGTGGGGAATTTCAAAAAGAATGGAATGATATTATTTCCTCATGCTCATTGAAGTTTATGGGGTTAATAATAGAACAGGATAAAAAAGTACTGGCTGAATTGATAAAAGAGATTTCAGAATTGAAGGCGGATAAGGAATGTCAAACTGAAAGATTTGTGCTTTTCAATAATAAATTTAAAAAAAGAGATTGACAGATTACAAACAGATTAAAAAGCGTAAAGCCAGGAAATTCACAAGAGACTGTAATGACTATAAGGAAAATAAGGTTTATAATTTTGCCAACACAACCCCCCCAAGTAGATCCCCTGATGAGAATGGTGAAAAATACCATTCAAAAAACTCGGGACGAGAAAAAAAATCAGACGAGGAAGGGGAAAAAATAGGAGACTTCCCCCTCATCTGTGGGATCGACAGAAATTTGGGTACAAAAAAAGAGGGAAAACAGCATCAAAATTAAAAGATAGCAACAACTTGATAAATTTGAGTTTGTAAAGGACATCAACCTTTTTGCTAGAAAATTAACATTACACAAAATGTATAAATATGTGAACATTGATAAGCACACAATGGATATTAATGATAAACCTACTTTATTTGATCTGGAAGATCTATTGGACAGTAATGGTGATAATGGAACTGAAGAAATGGATGATCATATAGGATATACCTTTCTTAAACCCAAGTCCACTTACTTCCCTCCATTATCAAAATACCCAAACATTAATATGTTTGTTAAAGGGGTGGAAAAGGAAATAAGGAATTTTCAAGCAGCGAATAAAAGCCATAATTATCTCCCCATAGGAGAAAGATAAGCCCTTAAACAATTGAAATCTAGCAATGACTGAACAAGGGTAGGCTGATAAAGGGGGTAATGTTGTTGTACTAACAAAAACAGCATATATAAGAAGGAAGCAATAAGGCAATTAAGAGATAAAGAGCAATATGAAAAAGCAAGAGCTAACCTGATAAAAACAATAAGACCTTGAGAGAAATCCTGCATGATGTTCAGGAACAAGGTCTAATTAATGATAAGGAATACAAATTTATACTGAAAGAAGGGTTGTCTTCCAACCTATTATAATATTCCTAAAGTCCACAAAAATGATAAACACCCTCCAGGTCGCCCTATCATCTCTGGTATTGAGGGGCCAATTGAAGGAGCCAGTCGATATGTAGATTATGTATTAAAGGGCATGTCCACCCCCAAAAAATATATCCCCCCAACTACTGGCCCCACCATGTAGTGTAGTTAATCCTTACCTCACATCCCAGCTCCATAGGGTTCTCCTGTAGTCCCCCCCCCAAGTCCAAAAAATGACTACCAGGAGGCTAGCAGAGTCCATATAGGACACGCCTGCTAGCTGGCCTCAGGTAGATTTTTGCCATGCGTACTGCAGCCCTTCTCCCCCTCCCTCCCCCTCCCGTTCTACATCCCTCCCCCTAGCATAAAACCCCTTAAGTAATACCCATGTCTCCCAGCCCCAACCGCATATTTTTTTTTTTAGAAAGCTCCCCAAACTTCTACTTACCTCCTCTTTCCTCCGGCGAAGTGAGCTGCCGGCAGCCGGTCTGTGATTGGCTGCCGCTCAGCCAATCACAGACGCGGTGCCGGTCCCGCCCCTCTGCTGCATTTCCTTGCAAGCAGAGGGCGGGAGCGCGGGGTGAGGATCGATGGGGGGGGTGGGAGGGTGAGGGGGTGGTGGGAGGGGGGGGGGAGGGGACCGTGGGGTGGGAGGGAGGGGGAGGTGGGAGGGTGGAGGATCGAGGGGAGGTAAGTAGAGTTTGGGGGGCTTTCTAAAAAAAAAATTATAGCGGTTGGGGCTGGGAGCCCAGGGGGGACCATATATAAAAAAAATTTTTTCAGGGTGGACATAGCCTTTAAGACTATTTCTACAAAGTTCACATTCATATGTCCAAGATACAAGAGACGTATAACGTCTGATTGATGGATTAGGAGTACCCCAGAATACGATCCTAGCTACAATGGAGGTATAAGGATTATATTCTTCTATTTCTCACCAGGTGGGCTTAGAGGTGATTAATCACTTTCTGGGCACACAAGGAAAAAGGTATGATGAACATACAAACAAAAAATTAATGGAAGTGGTCTTGAACAATAATTGTTTCACTTTCGACGGGTGCTTAGGCAGCTAAGGGGCACAGTGATGGGGGCATCCGGTGCCCCTACGTATGTCTGCCTGCACCTAGGAAGGTGGGAAACCACAACGGTACAAGACACCCTAACCGATTAAGCGAGACTTCTAAAAAAACAACTGCAGCAAACACATTGTTAAGAGCGGATAGTCACCATCCTATTTTCACAATCAGAGCCATTCCAACTAGTCAATTTTTAAGAATGAAAAGGAACTGCACAGCAGAAAGTGATTTTAGGAAACATGCCATGGTGTTATGGAAGAATTTTGAGGCCAGGGGGTACAAACAAAAGGATATCTACAAGGGATATTCGAGAGCAAGAACAACTGGAAGGGACCAATTGCTATTTCAGAATAAAGAAAAAAATCACTATAGAAGGAAGTAAAATAAGGTTGATTACCAAATTTAATAATGAATGGAATGTTTTGAAAACAATTCACAAATATTTGTTTTTAATAGGTGAAGATATGGATTTAAAAAGATAAAGTAAGACAATGGCCCTCGATAATTGTGAAAAGCGCGGAATCCCTGAGAGATATTCTTACCCATAGTCTTACCCATAGTCATTTTGTGGAAGAACAAGAGACTGTGCAGGATTGGATAGAAGTATAAAAAGCTTCAGGAAATAGGAAATGTATATGATGACAACAGATATAGTTGAGTATCCTGATGGAAGAACTCATAAGATCAAAAGTCTGATCACTTGCCAATCCAGTCAGGTAATCTATATGATTAAATGTAATTGCACAAGAACATATAAGGGCAATTGTGAATAGAAATCCCCTGCATAGTAGCCTGGCAAAACACGTGATAGATCAACAGGAGTCAAACCCTTACTGCATAAAATTTTGTGGAATTGAAAAAATTGTTATGGGAATAAGAGGAGCAGATGTAAATAGATTCTTACTACAGAAAAAAAGCTAGGAGGATTTACAATCTCAATACTCTAATGGGCTAGATGAAGAAACACAATATAATTGCTTTTTATAAATTGCCCTGCATTAATGCATCCCAAAATGTTACTAATGGTAACGCTTGGTGGACTCGCTTGAAGACGGAGAGGACAGTGTTCCCGACATGTTTTTCTACCCTACTACACTAGAGTATGTAAGGATCTCCAAATAAGAATCCAAGATATGATTTGTTTGCAAAAGAGTGATCCCATAATTCATCATGTCTGGGAAGCTGTCATTAAACAAGACCCTGATTATATGAAAAATACTCTACTCAAAGAGAGTACCCTTTTCCTGAAAATTATCCATGAGCTCCTTTATAAGGTTCATATATTTCATGATCATCCAGGAAGAAGACAATTAGTGCTTCCCTAAGTTTGCCGAAAGACTGTCTTGCGAAGTTTGCCTGATCAACATGGGCATCTAGGAACTGAAAAGACATATGGCCTAGTTCAAGATTGCTTTTTCTGGCCTCAGATGAGGGAAGCAGTTGCAGAGATGCATACCCTGTTTGCAGAGAGACTTTGCCTACTAGAGCTGCTAATATGGAACATTTAAAAAGTAATAGGCCATTGGATCTAGTGTGTATAGATTTCTTGTGCATTGACAATGACACTAGTGGGATAGATAATGTTTTGACTGATCATTATACCCATTACGCCCAGGCATATCCCACGAGAAACCAAAAAGCTGTCACTGTGGCTAAAAGTGCATTATGGGCTTCCCAACCGAATCCACTCTGATCAAGGGAAAGACTTTGAGAGCAGATTGATAAAGGAAAGGTTAAATTTGAGGAACATGGACAAGAGTTGCACTACTTCCTACCTTCCTGATGCCTTTCCTAAGCGTTTTAACTGGACCCTGCTAGATATGCTGGGTACCCTTTTCTGCTTCAGCTAAGCAATCCTGGCATAGCCATGTAAGTGCAATAGTTGATGCATATAATGGCACCCGTCATGATTCCACCCGGTTTTCTCCCTATTTTGTTATGTTTTTGAGAGAATCCCGGACTTCCAATTGACATCCAGTTAGGTGTATCCACTGATGGAGTAGGATGTCAAGATCACTACCAGTATGTGGCCGCCTACGAGCAAGCCTAAAGAAGGTCTACCATTTGGCTGAGGAGAATGCTGCAAAGATAAATGCTGGGAACAAAAGATGCCAGGGTATGGAACAGAGAGCTGATGCCTGGTGATAAGGTGCTTCTCCGCATCTTGGGTCCAACTGCCAAACATAAGTTGGCCGATAGACGGAGAAAAGATTTCTATGATGTGGTAGGCAAACTACCAAACATTCCTGCGTACTAACAGGGAGATTCAATAAAAGTTCTTATCGTTTAAAATGGTGCTTATTTTGCCCCAACCAATCAGATCTTATTTAACATTTAAAAGCTAACATCTGATTAGTTGGGGCAAAATTAGAACCATTTTAAACGATAAGAACTTTTATTGAATAACCCTGTATATCAGTGATCCAGGGGGAAGGATTAAAGTCTGGCACCGAAATCATTTACTCCCAGTACCCAGTTCTCACTACAGATGAGGAACCTACAACTGAAGCTGATGTAGATGGGGTTTCTACTGACAGTGAAGATGGACAAGTTGCTGACAACAACTGGTTTGCACCACCTTTTGATAGCCCTGGACAAACTTTGCAGCCTGTGGCAAGTGGTAGTTTGCCTCAGAGGGGTGGATTAGATGCTGCTACCGCACATTTTCAGCCAAGGATAAAAAATGAATTGTCCCCTGTTCCTGTTATGGCTGACAACCCAAGCACTCCAGCTGACTCTGGTCATGGACCTTCTATGCCTTTTTTTGGAGACGTGAGAAGGGGTAATCATAATAGGAGACCTTCCCCTTTCTTCACTTATGACACTTTGGGGAGGCCCTGTTATGCAGTGCCTTGTTATTCTGCTCAACCTTATGCTTTGATGAATCTAATTGATGCTCATGCAAGACTTGTTAATATAATGCCTATGTGCTATTAGTCATACATTTATTTTTCTGACTGTGTTTAACTGTATTTTTGCTAATTTCCATTTCAGCAGACCATCGTCCAGAGTAGGTCTCTGGAGAGACTACTGAAGCAGATGTTACATTTAATGTGTAAATAAATGTTTTTTTATTATACTTTATGTGTATGTTCTTAACCTATGTATGAAATTGTATTTAATTTCTATTTATCTGTATAATTGCTTGCACTTATCCCCTTGTTTGCGTACTTTGTATTTATAATGTACCAGCACTGCATACCCAAGTGGCACTTTATATATAAATTTATACATACAAATCATTAATAAACAGATTAAATAGAAGTTGCCCCAACACAGATCCCTGTGGCACCCCACTTATATTAATCAATATATACCCCCACTTAAATACTTATCCATATTAACGAAGCACCATTAACAACTACTCTCTGCATCTTATCAGTGTACAAATGTGCCACCACAGCCCAACAAACCTTACATTTTACATAAGTCGCCCATGGGGGACTACTACCTTTACTGCTATGCCAGGGTCCAAATTCCTACTCACTCATAAAAGCCAAGCAAATTTTTTTGACAAGATCTGTTCCTCATAAATCCATGCTGATTACTACTTATATGGACAGTCCTAAACCAACTTACCGAAATTTTGGTTTCCCAGTTACTTCTCATGGCAGCCTTTAACAACTAAGTGAGCTCCTCCAACTCGCCTGCTTACAGATAACAGATAAATGTCCTCCTCTCTGGTTGCTTTACGTTTCAGAGCACTAGATCCTGTAATACATTAAGTTTGACAACACAGAAGGGTGGGCTGTTAGTTAAGGCTGCCATGAGAAGTGACTGGGAAACAGAAATTTCGGCAAGTATTATATTTCTTCTTTTCCCCAGTTACCATGGCAGCCACTCACCAACTGAGATATACAGCTAAGGAAAGAAGGGGGGAAACCCTATATGGTGGAAAAATTGTTTTATTACGAGTTGTGCAATACTGCTTGCACAACTTTCTTTCCAAAGTTCATATCATCTGAGTTTAAGACATCCGATCTAAAGTGTCTTATGAATATGTTGGGTGACTACCATCTTGTAGTTTACAGATGTTGTCTACTGGAGCATTGGCTTGAGCTTACCAAGAGGCTGAGAGTGCTCTGATGGAATATGCCTTCAATGTTTTAGGTATACTTTTGCCTGCTAAGGAGTAAACCTTGGCTATAAATTAAATTGCCGTTTCCTTGCACCCCTTGGTATTAGGAATAATCTTTGAATTACTCCAGGCTTTTGTTCTTTTGAGGTAGATGGAAAGTGTTACAAGTTACAAATACAAAGTTACAAGACTAAGGTTTGTAACTCTGTATTTCTGTCTGTATTACTGGATTTGCAAAGAAGGATGGTAATATTTTTTCCAAGTTCATATGGAATTTAGTCAAGACCTTTGGTACAACTAGGTTGAAGTACAAATCTATCAGAAAATATAACAGAGTCAGCAACGGAGGCAGAAATGCACTGATCTCCCCTTTGTATTCGAAGTAATTGTTCAGACATGGCAAGCTTTGAAATTGCTGCAAAGGAATTGCAACAAAGATTTCTGTATAGGGGGTACCCCCAGAACTGGCTAAATAGGGCTTACAAAAGAGCAAAGTTTAGCAGTAGAACTGAATTGTTGTTCAATAATCAAAAAGGCACCATAAAGGAAAATCCTATTAGACTTATAACCCAATACAAAAATGATTGGCATTGGATTAAGTCTACCTTAAATAAATAAATACTGGTTTTTACTAAGTCCAGACAAGGCTCTTAAGCCCTGTGTTGGTAATAGGCCAGGAATTACAGCTAGAAATGCCCCAACAATTGGGCAAATGTTGGTACATAGTTTATATACGAATACCACTAAAACATGGCTAAATAAAATATCATCAGGCTCACAGAAATGTAGCCACTGTAAAGCATGTAACTACATGGTCCGTAAGACCAATTATGAGTATGGTAAGGATGGGTTTAGTAAAAACCTCACCATTAAGGATTGTATTAATTGTAAAACTAAAGGTGTCATCTATATCCTTGAATGTCCATGTAACAAAATCTACATTGGTAAAACTATAAGATCTTTCGTTACTAGGATTTTGGAACATGTACGCAACATAAAGAGCAAAAATCAGGATAGCCCCGTAGCCAGACACTTTGAATTAGTACATTCGAGCAATGTGAATGATTTGAAAGCCTGGGGCATTGAGAAAGTCCCACTACCTGCTTGAGGGGGAGATTGGGATAACTGTATTTTGCAAAAAGAAGCTCGTTGGATCTTTGAAATGAACTCATTAACTCCGAATGGACTAAATGAGGAACTTACATTCAAATGCTTCCTATAATATAAAATAGAGACCGAAAATTTGTTTTCTTTGATTTGCCTATTAGATATGTGTTTGCTTTCAGCAATGTCTGGGAAGCCATCTTGGTTTTGAAACATCTTAAATTTATACAATGTAAGCCAAAATTAGGTTCCACTATATGTGTAATATATTGTTCTTAGCACTATATAGGTAGTTTGAAATACAATTTGAATAACTACTTATTGCCACTTTGTATATCTTCTTTATTAATATGCAGTCAGATAATTATGATATACAGCCCCCAATTGGATTTGAATAGGTAAGGATCTCTTTAATTGGACTGTTCGAAAATTTGGAAGGAGTTGACTGTGCTCTTAAATTTGGACTGCCCGACCTTTACGTCAGACCCGGAAGAAGGAGGGTGTGTACCTCCGAATCGTGCGTTGGTTGGAGATCATCCAAGTCAGCATATTTGAGCAAACAGCAGAGACTGGAGTATTATTGACCGTAGCGGGGAATGAGTCTTTCTAGTGAGACTGAGGTCCTCCTAAGCAGTGCCGCCGAAGTGAAGGGATCCTATGCCATATAACATCGGACATGGACCGAAGCTGGGGAAGACACTGAACATCAGTGGTAGATGTACTTACCCTTTTGTTTGCTCCTTTCCTTTTCGCTTTTTTGCCTCCAGCTTGTGATATATTAGGTATGGGTTACCCCGACCTCTTAGATGGGGAGGTTTAGTCAAGATTTATTTACCCTGGGGACCCACAGGAGGTTTGTAGTATATGTATATGCTTGGTAGTATTTTAGTGCGTGTTTGAACATAATGAAGACATTTTCATGATGTTTACATATTTCATGTAACATCATTATTTATTTATTTAGTGTCCCCATGCTTATTTTCCTGGGGCACATATTTCCCTGTTTTATGCCCAAGTTAAGTGGGGTTTTTCTGTTTAGAGTTTCAGGTCTATCTGATACTCAATTCTTAGCTTTTTACGATCTCCCCCACCCTACAGGCTGATGTTATTACGATTAGAAACAGTAGTTTGAGTGTTAAGAACCAATCTGAAGCTGAGGCCAAAGGTTCAAATGGGGCTTTAGTTAAACCCTGTAACACAAGTGGCAAATCTCTATTGGCCCGTCTTGTTACAAATCTGAGGCTGTGAAGAATCTCTTGATTAGGAGATCCAATGACCAGTTAGTCCCCTAATTGGCAGAGAGGGCTGAAAATGTACTTAGTGTATTTTTAGTAAGAGAATTTATACCCAGCATACAGGAATTTTAGTAACACGGAGTATGAAGGAATTAGAGGATCTTCTTTTAGGTCTGCAGCAAGATGTGAAAAATGAGTCCAAACTTTATAATAATAGGCTAGTAGATATTTTACTGGATTTTAAGAGCATATTATAGTTCTTTAGCCTTTGCCTTTCATTTTCCAGGCCACTAATGATAGCGGAAGAGGGTATTAGTACTGTACTGGGCCCTGGGACAGTAGATCTTGACTGGGTTGTAGGTAGTAAGGGCCCTTCTCCCCCAGTGACAACAACAGAGGAAACTAGGGCCTTCTTGGCCAAAGGGGGATAATTACTGTTGCTCCGTCTTTTTATTTTTGGAGTACTCTCCTAATAAGGCTGAACGGTGGAAATACATAAAGTAGTCCTAGACGGGGGGCGCTTGTGAGCAGCTCAAAGATGGCTGCAAGGTGAAAGAGCTCCTCACCCCAACCCTGGAAACACAGGCAAAACAGACCAAGCCTAAACGCCGGAGAACCCACCAGAGACACCCCAGCAATGCCGGGAAAGCAAAATAAAGAGGAAGCGCTGTCAAAGCCCTCCAGGCATTTTAACATAAGCCATGTGAGGAAGAGGTAGGCCCAGACAGCCCCGAAACAGAAGGGTCGTATACCCACCAAGATTTCCCCGACAAAACTTCACTCACTTTAGCACCACGAGGCCCTCTCACCGATACAGGCCGATATCCATTAAATAGGCCAAAGACTTACGGACATTGAGGGCAGACACAACGAAATGGCGGATGCCATACAGGCCTCACAGACCGAAATTGATGGCCTACAATACACGGCGGACAAGCTCTTCCTTCAAATAGAAGACCTGGAGAACAGGTCATGGAGATGCAACATTCGCATAAGAGGGATACCGGAGGCCTTTGCAGTCGCCCAAGAGGTAACATCCAACGTTCTCAGGTCGCTCCTACCGGAGGAGCGTCTGGAATGCGATTGTGCCCATAGGGCGCTGACCAGGCCCCCTACAGACACCCTCTCCAGGGACATAGTAGTAAAGCTACACTATTATTTAACAAAGGAAAGGCTCTTACAGGAGGCTAGAAAATAATCAAATTTGGACTACAATGGCACCAAATATCAAATATACGCAGATCTAGCCCCCCAAACTCTCTCCAAAAGAAGAGCCCTCAGACCAATCACTAAAGTTCTGCAAGAACAAAATATAAGATATAGATGGGGCTTCCCCTTTAAATTGCAATTTTTGTTAAACAACAGATCATTTAATGTGGACAATATACAAGATGGCAACCAAATTTTATCCAAGCATGGACTCCAAGTACAGCCCTTGAGAGACCCCAACGCACCAGGAACAGTGCGTAAACAGATTCAAAGGATGTGGCAACCCACAACACCCAACAAAGCGCCAGAGAAACAAAGACTTCGGGCACCAGAAACACCCAGACCGGCATCACACAAAGACAACAATTGAAAATCAAATTCTAACCCCGATCGGACTTAAACCCCAGGACACTGAACCTGAACTGCTGAAACCATCACTTTTCCTCAAAAAATTGAAAGGAATAAATAATATTGGTTAAACTAAGGATAACTTTACAAAAAGAAACCGAAAAGCCCACCACAAACTAATCAAAATTACCTAATGGAATTCAAGGGACCAAGGAACCCAAAACCCAAAAACCAACATAGCTATCGCAAACAACAAGGCGATAGCACTAATCCTGTCACCAACAGAAAGGACATCAACTCAACAACCAGGGACAAATAGCCAAAAACTGTTCACCAATTATGGACAACCCCCCACCTCACCCATAACTCAATTTTTGACCCATCAACATAACATCAATATATTGCCTTGAAGGGGCAAATAATACCACAGGAATTGTATTTTTAAGATGTTATGAGGCAAAGTATAAGCATATGCAGAATTATAACAAAATGCAAAATAATAAGAACAGCGATTCTCTCCTCACCCATTTTCTATACATTACCTAATCTAACATACTATCTTTCCCCACTCACCATCACTACCCCCACTTAAACCGCTAAATACTGAAAATATAAGAAAGGATACAACTGAAGAGGTAACACAACCGACAAATATCCAAGTACCATATAAGCGGATCATATAAAAAAAAAAAATAAAAAAAAAACAACCTATATACCTGAAACAGCTAAGATCAAAAAAATCAAACCCAAAGTTATCCTGTCATTATCTAATGTTTTACACAATATCGGGTTTCAAAAGTTTTATACAAAAAGTTGTGGGGGAGGGGGGGGAGAAGAGGTAGGAGGGGGGAGCGAAGGGAAAGGGAAAAGGGAGAGGGAGGGGGGAACGTGAAATTAAATTGTCCCAGCATTTTGTTCTGTTAATGTAACCCTGCAGTCCAGAAGGTACTAGAAACCACTTGAACAACCAATATAATTGTTAGCTAATATTGTGTTTACTCAAAGTAAATAATAATATTCAAGGAGGAACTAAGCACAATCATACATAGACTGTTTCCATATATCAGAGTATAAACTCCTCCTATATACCCAAATAAACAAGTATGTAAAGAAGGTGGTCAGGCTGAGGCCCAACATAATACAGAAATGTATAAAACATATTGCTTTATAATACTAGGTTGAAGGGCACACGTAGATTAGGAATCAGGCTGCAAGCTCTCAGTTACTTAAAACCATTCCTTTATTTACGAAAATCCACCGAGACACATGGCACGGAGTACGAACATAGAAGGCAAACTCGAGGAACACAGGTGTGCCTGACACGTTTCGTGTGAATATTAGTTCTATTTAAGGAACTACAGGAGGGAGGGGTTACAAATGTGAAACACATGCATATAATTAACAATGATAAAAACATCATACACGAACGGGAAAAAGACACAGAAAAAACGGTAAGAGCATAAAGTCCTGGAGAAATCACTATTAAACTCCTAATCACTCCTAATAGTACAAGTATATCATATATAATTAAGTATAAGATCTCCCATGAATCGGATTGATCGAAACATTGAGGAGTGCATAACTCAATAATTCCGATACTGGAAATATGGTAATGATAAGTGGAACTAGGGGATCCATGTCCGAAACAGAATAAGAAACTGTATATATGTATATACATACTCCAAAAAGAGTGTAAATAACACTAATTGGGTGGAATACACACACCCTCCACAAGGTTGTAAATAGATACACTAACACATAAAATGTTTCCAAAGCTAACAGAAGGCACAACGGCATAGTTCAAAAGGTAACAATCTTAACAGATGATAGATATATGAAAATAGTAATTAAAGTGATAAATATGTATTGCAATGATACTTATAATAAATACGTATAACAGGAACTATCCTGAGTAATATAGAAAGGTAATGTATACAGAAATTTACTAATACGTATTATTGGAGGGCATGCTATATATGCATACACAGTACAATGTTAGACCAATCAAAATGGAATAGATATGTGTATGTGATTAATCCAAAAAGACTGATAACTCAAAGTCCCTATTGAGACCCTGAGGAGATACGTTTTCATTGTATAGATCCATTTGACCTCTTTCTTCAAAAGTTTCCTATCTATATCTCCCTGCCTAACATCTCTACTACAGATGACAATAGCTTGAAAAAAGATCTATGTCTTGCCAAAATGGTCTAAAACTACATGTTAAGCTATGGCCGACCGTAAATCACATTTCAGTATGGCATTCATGTGTTCAGTAATACGTCTACCAAAAGGTCTAATCGTCTTCCTGATATATTGAAGGCCACAAAAACATGTGGCCAAATATACTATTCCCTTAGTCTTGCAGTTCGCAAAGAAATTGATAGTATATTCTACATTGGTAGTAGTGCTTTTAAATACCTTAGATTGTTTGATGAATTTACATGCATTGCACTGAGACATGTTACATCTAAAGCATCCCGAATATGTATATCACACAATGTAAGGAGATTCAACTCCTACCAAAAGAGAACTTTAAGCAATACAGTAAATACAAACCACATATTATATTTCTACAAGAAACTCATTTCTCACAAAAATCCGCACCACAATTCATACATAAACATTACAAACACTACATATCAGCAAAGGGACCAGCTAAAAAATGCGGAGTTACTATTCTATTTCATAATTCATTGAATATAAATATTATTAAAACAGAACTCGACAAATAGGGTAGATACAGGATAGTACATTGCACAATAAATCATACACTCTATACCCTAATAAACATATATGCCCCAAACACACACCAACATAAATTAGTTTCACCAATACTCAATACACTCAACAAATATCCACAAGCAAATATTATAGTAGCAGGAGATTTCAACTTCCCACTAGACCTGGCATGGGACAGATCCAAATCACACAAACTCAACTGCAACAAACACACCTTACGTAAAGTACATTGGAAAAGATAGGGCTATCAGACTGTTGGAGAGAAAAAAACCTTACTATTAAAGACTACTCCTACTACTCTATCCCACATAATTGCTATGCTAGATTAGATTATATACTATGTTCCACATCATTACTCCCCTCCATACAAAGCGCCACTATGGAAACATGTGTCTGGTCAGACCACAAGGTCATACAAATAAAAATAGCGACAGGACAACCAAAACTAAGAAGTGCAAGTTGGAGATTGAATGAATCTCTCCTAACAGACCCAATAATAAAAGAACAAATACAAAAACATATCAAAGAATACCTCACCATTAATGATAATGGAGAGGTAAGCCAACCGTTATTATGGGCAGCACATAAATCAGTAATAAGAGGATACATCATACAAATAGCATCACACCGCAAGAAACAATATAAGAAAACACTTACCAACCTTGAACAACAGATTCATACACTTGAAACAAAACATATAGAAACAGGAGACAAACAAAATACGAACAACTTAAAACAACAAGACAATAATTACACGCCCTCCAATCACAGGAAGTAGAAAAAGCAATGCTATGGCAAAAGCAATTCTACTACCAAAAATGGAACAAACCAGACAAACCACTAGCTCACTTACTCAAACCCAAAGAAAAGATTCCAAAAATATCAAAAATCCGAACAGAATCAGGATCATTCTCACCAGAACCAGACACAATATACAAAATATTTCATACATACTATACTAAACTATATACAAACCCACACACAGCTAACAAAAATACAATTCAGACCTTCCTGCAAACAAGCTTCCCACAAACACCACTGAACCCACAAATGTCAAAAACACTAGCACAAAATATCACAATCCCAGAAACAAATAAAACAGCTCAAAGCTCACAAAGCTCCGGGACCAGATGGCCTCTCATGTATATATTACAAAAAATACGAACCCCTACTAACCCCATATTTAGTGAATATGTATAACTGTATTTTAAAAGGAGAACAAATACCACAAGAAATTAATACAACACATCACACTGTTACCAAAACCAGGGAAAGCCAACACCGAACCACAGAACTATAGACCCATATCCCTCATCAATCAAGATATCAAGATATTAACAAAAATATTAACTACAAGACTAAATACATATATATCACAACTAATACACAACAACCAAGTAGGATTTGTACCAGGCAGACAAGCAGTAGACAACATCAGAAAACTATGTAACATTATAGCTTATTTGAACAAAAACAACAACAAAAGCTGTATTATGACACTCGATATCGAAAAAGCTTTCAATAGTCTGGAATGGTTATATATGAAGGAAACATTAAAAGCCTATTGATTGCCACAAACATTTCTTAATGTGATAGAGGTATACTTTAACAGCCCTAAGGCACTAATTAAATTACTGACAACCACCCCAATAAATATAGAAAGAGGTACAAGGCAGGGCTGCCCCCTATCACCTTTACTGTTTATTTTAGCGATGGAACCGATAGCACATAACATACAAAATAACACCAATATACAAGGCGTTACAATAGCGAACAGGGAATACTGAATAAAATCAGTCTTTTTGCAGACGATATCGCCCTAACCCTATCAACTCCATTAGTAGCATTACCCAACTTATTCAGCACACTTCAGACAATCTTAAACATATCCGGACTTAAAATCAACCAAGATAAAACAGAAGTGATGGGCATTAACCTCACTGACCACCAAAAAAAACCTATTAACACTTAATTTTAATTTAAAATGGAAAAACAAGGGATTCACATATTAAGGCATAAAAATAACACCAAAATATGAAACAATATACCAAGAAAATATTCCACCCCTCCTCAACAAATTAAAAACAGACATCACTAGATGGGATAAATTACAAATTTCATGGATAGGCAGAATAAATACATTTAAAATGAACATTTTACCACGTTACTTACCATTTTAGATGCCTACCAATGAGGATATCCAAAGCCTGCTAGATCCACTACAAAACCAAACCATAAAATTCATGGCAAAATAAACCACCAAGAATAGCAAAATCCCTACTCTATAAACCAAGTCTCAAGGAGGAATGGGAGTACCTAAATACTATATAGCAGCACAACTTACACATCTTATCACATGGCAAAAAACAACTAATGTACCCTGATGGGTTATACTAGAATCAGATCTCTTACACCTGGTAACCATAGACTCGATAGCATGGCTACCCAACAATAAAACAATATTATCACTACCAATGAGCCCATGCACACAAACTACCCTAAAGATTTGGCAGAGAAACAAATGGTTATCAAATCCCTCACTAACGCTAAACATAACACAAGACCCAACGTTCCAGGCAGCCTATCTAGAAAAGGAATATACATGGTGGGAAAAAACGGGTATACTTAGACTAGCACATTTTTACAACAACGGCACAGGTATAGACTTAACAAATCTCAGAAACAAATTTCCAACACCACCAAGACACCAGTTTCAATACATTTTAATCTCAACATATACAAACAAAATAGTCGCATCTAGAGAAAACAACACAGATTTCGAAAATTTCTGTCTTAAACAAACAACATCGAAACATGCCCTTTCGCTATTCTACCAATGGCAAAGCGAAGAAAAGCAACATACAAATTCCAGGCTGCATGGGAGGCGGATCTGAATATAGAGCTGACAGAGGAACAATGGGAGGAAACGTACAAGGGAAGTTTGAATGTAGCACTGAGGGAAACATCCCTGAAAGTTATGTATAGGGTAAACAAGTGCCAGCACTATTGGCCAAGATCTTCCCAACGATCAGCCCACTCTGTTTTAGGAACTGTACCCAAAGAGGGGACTTTTACCATGTATGGTAGAAATGCCACCTAGTACAAAAATGATGGGAAGAGATTTTCAAAATAATATCAGAAATCTTCAATGTGCGATGCGAACCCTCTCCACTGGTAGCTCTCCTAGGACACAATATCCCGGAGCTAAACAAACAAAATAATAAAATGATCCAGTATATTATGCTAGCAGTAAAAATACATATAGGGGCACAGTGTAGGGGACAAACAGACACATCGAGGGTGCTGACAAGAATAACAATATTATGGTTAATGAGAGAATCTTCCATGTTTTGCAAGATTCGCTAAATATATTTGTTAAAACATGGACCCCTTGGGTAAACAGCAAATATTCAATAATACTTCCTCTATAAATTCCCTGGGGGTCATAGACTAGAAGACCCATAAAATCCCTCCAAAGACTTGGCCATGGTGCTGGCTACTGAAAAGGAGCTGTGGTGGAGTGCTCAAATTGAAAAATAAATGAAAATGCGAGGCATGTCATGAGTTACAAAAAGTTTCATTTTATTTTTCTGTTTCTTTTTTATTTTTCTCAATCTTTCTTCTTTTATAATAGCGGTACTGTCACTATTGTTACAAATCAGGAAGCATTATTTAATAATACAAGACAAATATATCAGAACAATGTAACTAAGAATATATATTTTTTATACGCATAGTATTCTATTTCGATATAACATTGAACCAACTGTTTGTGAGATGAACAAAGTTATATATGCAAAACGGAAAAGTGATAGGCATCTTGCGTTGCGTCGTTATCAGATCTATATCTTATAGAACTAGATCATATATATACCCCACATTTCAGTTATTTGATGGAACACATAAGGTTAAAGCTCTACTCCCCCCTGCTGTATTAGGTTCCAGTTTATGTAATCTGCCCCGAGTGTTATGGACCTCTGTGAAGATGTATCAAGTCCAATAATATTTTTTCTGCCCACAAGAAAATCCTGTTCGATTCTTCGAGCAGAGACTGGCTCCTTGTGCCTCCATGCCGTCTTGTATAGGAAACTGTAGTAGTATTATCTGTTCTTATTTTTACAGCACTTACTACCAAATATCTTACTGCCCTTAATTTTAGAAGGTTTGAGGGACCCCTCACCTCTCCAAGTTCCCTGGATGTGCCTTCCTCCAAGTACTGCACCCCACACAGTTTCTGAGGCATCTGTGGTTACAGATATCCAGGTAGGTTTCTTCTAGGGGGTAGACTCTAAAGAGATTGTCGTCTAGGAGCAACATCTGGGTTGCTGTTTTACG